>CM026551.1:37989813-38205864 GCA_015143295.1 Tetracentron sinense | reverse complement strand
AGAATGTCCCAAGCCTCCTTTGCTGTTTCACATGAAGAAATTCGTCTGAATTCCTCAGCAGTGACTGCAGTAAAGATAGCATTGAGACCTTTAGTGTTCCATCCACTTGAATCAAGCTCTTCTCTGGTCCATTCATCAGAATATTTGACGACAGTCAAATCACCTACAGTTTTTACGGGCGTAGTCCACCCATTCTGTATAGACATCCAAATTCTCTCGTCAATTGATTTGAGAAAGGCTCTCATTCTGGCTTTCCAGTATGCATAATTATTTCCATCAAAAAGTGGGGGACGAGAGACGGATCCTCCTTCTCTTAGAGTACTCATGATCACGGATAATACAGGATCACACTTAAGGGATTAGCCTTATCAGTGAACTAGCTCTGATACCAATTGAAATTTATCCAGATCAATGATCTCTAAGACCTAGAGGGGGGGTGAATAGGTCTATCTAATAATTTCTAACCAATTTTAATTTTTCAATTAATATGTTTAAAAATCAATGATTAACTCAATCAGACAATCCACACAAATCAAACACAGACGATTTTTACGTGGAAAACCCTAACGGGAAAAAACCACGGGACCTTGTCCAGCAATAAACTTCACTATGAAAAGATATCAAGTACAAGATAAGACCTTACCAAAACAGAAACTATGTTCCTAGGTATAGACTCTTACTCTTGATTTCCACGAACCAGCAGGTTCGATCTCCGCCTTAGCAGCTTCAGTTCCACACCGACCAAATCTTTTCAAGCAACTTCAAATCCACGATCACACACGATCGATCTCCTTCCACGAAGGCTCCGGATCAAACACCGGACACACACACAAGGTGTAGGGTTGTGAATCAATTTAGTAAATTTCAAACCCTAGAGGGATCTCATACAGATCTGAGATCACACAATGCAAGATCAAAGATTTTAATCTATACTTGCATTCTCTAGGATCTAAGAAAGAGGAGGGATCACAAAGATCTAATTAAAAACAATTAGAAAAACCCTAGAAGAGTTTCTCAGACCTCTACTCTTTCAAAAATTATCAAAGACACGAATTAGGTCTCTCAAAAGTTGTTTATATAGGGTTAAAAAAAGAATCCAGAAAAAGAAAAATTCTTTTTACGGGGACCGATCGATCGGTGCTCACAACCGATCGCTCGGTTCACAACCGATCGATCGGTTCTAATGACCGATCGCTCGGTCTTAAAACATCTCTCTGGAAATTTTCCCCATACAAATATTTAGTCCAGTCGATAGCCACCGATCGCTCGGTAGGCCACCGATCGATCGGTCGCAATACCGAGCGATCGGTTGAGACAGAATTTTTGCCAAAATTAATTCATTTTATTTTTATTTGATTCAACTAAGATCAAATAACTTTGGTAGGCTTAAATCTATCCTCCTAGGTATTTTTAGAGTTATCTAAGTCAAATCAAACCTAGGTAGGGGTCTCTAAGTCCATTACCTGTCTAGATCCGGAGTAGAACCTTTTTCTTCTCTTTCTTCTATCTTCTTTAAGCTTTAGCTCTTCTCTTCTTTTCTGACAAGTTGAACATGATTCGAGGACTCGACTCAACTGACCTATCTAATGATCACGGAATTTGCCAACACCTATTTAGGGATTTACACATATGAAATTCAAACTTTTTCAAATGGATGTTAAGAGTGCATTTCTGAATGGCATTCTACATGAGGAAGTCTATGTGGAACAACCAAAAGGGTTTGAAGATCCACATCACCTTGATCAAGTCTATCGGCTAAAAAGGACCCTCTATGGTTTAAAACAAGCTCCAAGAGCTTGATATGAGAGGCTGACTACTTATCTCTTGGAAAACGGATTTTCGAGAGGGGGAGTAGACAGAACCCTTTTCATAAAGAATGTGAAAGGTGATATTGTCATCGCCCAAATATATGTTGATGACATTGTGTTTGGTTCCACATTAGACTTACATGCTCGTTCATTTGCTGAACAAATGAAAAATGAATTTGAAATGAGCATGGTTGGTGAGCTAAGTTTCTTCCTTGGTCTTCAGATCAAGCAATTGGATTCTGGGATCTCAGTATCTCAAATCAAATATGCTAAAAATCTATTGAAGAAATTTGGCATGAGCTCTGCTAAGCATGTAAGGACTCCTATGAGTTCTACTACAAAACTTAGTAAAGATGCTACAGGCAAAGATGTTGATCAAACTTCTTATAGAAGCATGATTGGTAGTTTACTCTACCTAACTGCTACTAGACCTGACATAGCCTTTAGTGTTGGTGCCTGTGCCCGCTATCAAGCAAGCCCAAAAGAGTCTCACTTACTTGTAGTTAAACGTATCATTCGATATGTGAGTGGAACTCTATCATTTGGCCTCTTGTATTCTTTTGATACAAATGCCACGATAGTTGGATATTCCGATGCCGATTGGGCCGGAAATGCTGATGATAGGAAAAGCACCTCTGGAGGATGTTTCTATATTGGAAACTGCTTAGTTGCTTGGCTTAGCAAAAAGCAGAATTCAATTTCGTTGTCCACTGCAGAAGCTGAGTACATAGCAGTTGGCAGTTATTCCACTCAACTTCTGTGGATGAAGCAGATGTTGAATGATTACGGGATTGAACAGAGCACTATGACTGTTTATTGTAATAATTCTAGTGCTATCAATATTTCCAAAAATCCCGTTCAACATTCTCGCACAAAACACATAGACATAAGACATTACTTCATCCGTGATCTTGTTGAGCAAAAGATTGTGTCTATAGAGTATGTCCAAACAGAGAATCAATTTGCGGACATTCTAACAAAACCCTTAGATTCCCTTAGGTTTGAATTCCTTAGGAAATCCATAGGTTTGTGCAGAGTTGAGTAAAGATGTACTTGTTTTATAGCCTATGTGTTATTCATGTTCTATTTATGTCATAGAGCTATTTTTTTGTTATTTTCTTTAAGTAATAAAAATCCAAAAACATTCAAAAAATTGAAAAATATTGCAAAAAATAATGTGTTTGTATGACCTTATTTGTCCTATCATTTTGCTTAATGTTATTTCCTTGAAATCATATTTGAACATATAATCCAAGGATAAATATTTCATAGGATTGAGTAATATAGGATAGTTCAATTGTTGGTTCGATCTTGTGATTGAATTTGGTCATACTAACAAATCTCAGTTAGAGTTGAGTAAACAAAGATGTTATCTAATGCACATGCACTCTGACTGATTCTTTAGATGGTATTAGTTCCTAATTAAAGGTTTTGATATTATACCATATGGTTCCCTAGATTAATCAAATCTAGTATAACCAATGTCATAAAAAATTCCATAAGGTGAGCCCCCTAGTTATAAAAAATTATTGACATGGAGAGGACTACCTGTGAGTTTGTGTGATAGCTACTAGTGAACGCAAACAGTGAGTAATGGCTACCTAGACAAACAGTAGGTATCTATATGGATTGCTAGTGTGAAAGCCCCCACTGTCATTAGAAAGAGCTACCTTCTCACTTGAGTCAAAGTCACCAATGTGCTAAAAACTATATATGTGTACTCCAAAAAGAATTTTCACAATGAGTACAATTTGACTGAAAAAGAAATGAAATAAATTTATTAGTCAAATTTGGGGTAAAAATTGCTCATCATATAAATATGGATGATTATTGGTTTTAAAACTAGTTTTTGAAAATTTTAGAGTCCCATTTGAACTATAATGTCAAAATCTAGATTAAGGAAGGAAACCAATTCAAAGAGTCAAGTAATGAATTTTGATTTCATACTCACATTACTTCTAATTGTTTCTTGACTCTGATTGTGAATTTGATGCAAATACCATATTTAATCACCGGTGAAAATCAATTAATGTTTACATAATCCTTGTTTATGACTATACTTGATATATCAATTCTTGGGTGATTATTATTTATGATTTTAATGAAATCAATTGTTGCATATTTTTTTTGGTCAATTGGTCATTTTGAGGTAAACAATGAGTTTAAACTAAACCATAGGTTGAGGGGGAGAAATGGTTATAAATGTAAAATTTTTGCTCCAAATCTTTCCTACGGTCATTCCATTCTATTCTAAAGGTTTCCCAAGCATCTAAAAGGTAAGCTTTGTGCATTTTCTTGGATTTAGATTGATTTTCTCATCTAGGGTATCGTTTTCTTGCGTCTTCTTCCATGGCTTTCCTTTTGTCGTTAATCCTTCTTTCTATCTCATGTCTGGTGTTCCCAAACGTCGGAGGTTGGTCCTCAACAACCAAGAGGACCCTCCTCAAGATGAGGAAAACCAAGAGCCTTTTATTTTCACTCTAATAGGGCATGGTATTTCAATTGGGGACAGGCTAATTCGTAGAATGGTAGATTCTACAACTGAGAATCGACAAAAATCTTTGGCTGATAAAACTCAGAAAAATAAAGGTAAAGCTTCATCTTCCCAGTCCAGTCAGTTAGCCCAGTTTATAAGTCCTACTGCTGCTCAACTCTATAGTGAGTATTTTAGCAAGAAAGGTGTTATGGTTGAAAGGGACATACATATTTCCGATTTTGGTGATTACTATCTTCCTAAACTCATTTCAGATCGTCAATGGGAAGGTATACTTACCTTATCCGGTCCTGCTTCTGTCCAGTTAGTTAGAGAATTTTACTCTAATTTTTCTGAAATCAACCAGAAAAAATGGTCATTCAAATCTCGAGCATTAGAACAATCTGTTGTCATAAATGCTGATTTGATTTCTAAATTCCTTGGCTGTCCTCGAGTTCCAAATGCATATTATCCTTATAATTATAAGAGTGATGAGGATAAAGACTCCATGGAACATGTTGTTACCTTTCTTAGTGGTACTCCTTCGTTTTGGGTTGGGTCTCTTATTGAAGTGGCGAAACTCACTAAGGATGCTAGACTAGTAAACCTAGTTATGAGTGCAAATATCCATCCAAAGGTTCATACTGCGGACCTTAGGGAAGATAGAGCTAGATTTCTGTTTAGTCTTCTACGTGGGCGTGATATTGATCTTGCCGCTCACATCATTGACTTGATGATCCAAGCCCATCAAACTAGTACAGCAGTTGGAGCCCTACCATTTGGTTCACTCATCACTAAACTTCTTGGTTCTCAAGGAGTTATCGCTCCTCCTGGTGTTCCTACTCGAGTTCCTAAGGGTCCAATCAACAAAAAGACCCTAGCTCAGAGTTTTTCACATGCCTCAGTTCGAGATACAGAGGAGGGAGCAGAAGTTGGTGCTGGGTCATCTCGTCCTCCTCCGACCACTATGGATGATCTTGGGAGGATGATGCGAGAGATGCAGATGGATCTCCGGACTCATGTTTCATCATACGAGGAGTTTACTACAGAGGTTCGTGGTAGACTTGGATCTCTCGATGCAGCCGTGCTAGGAGTATAGAGAGATGTTCGGGATTTTCGAGCTTACTATGAGTCCCAGCTCACTTCTGATGATGAACAGGAGGGATAGTTCGTGATTGGAGTTTATCTTAGTCAAGTGATAGTTTTTATTTGACATTTTGATGTATTATGTCTTGGTTGTACTTAGTACAAACCTACTTGGATGTATACATTTGAATAGTTTATGCTCATTATCTTTTATCTCATCTCATTTGGTTGGTTATGCATTAATTTTCTAGTCCACCTTTGGCATTTCGAGCCAAAAAGGGGGAGAGTTTATGATTAATGAATGTGTTAATGTGTTGGATGAGGTTATAAATGAGAGTTTATAGATGAGGTTATAAATGAGAGTTTATAAATGTTTTGGATGATGTTATGCAATGCTTAACCTGTTATGGATATAGTATTGTGGAATTGTGGATGTTATTGTGGAATTGTGGATGTTATGTTATACATATTTTCATTCTTCCAATATTTTATCCCATATTTTATTTCCCATGCTTCACAGGTTTTTGATTTAGCATGTGCAGGCAAACAGGTTTTAAGTTTGGTGAATTATGACAAGCTAACATGTCAAAAGTCCTGTAATTATATTTTTGAGTCATGTAAAGGTCAATTTTCCATTTTTGAATCAATTGGGAAAATTTGAACCTAGTATATGAGTTAGTCTTGTTTTGTCCCGGAATTGCCAAAGGGGGAGATTGTAAATCCCTAAATAGGTGTTGGCAAATTCCGTGATCATTAGATAGGTCATGTGAGTCGAGTCGTCGAGTCATGTTCAACTTGTCAGAAGAGAAGAGCTAAAACTTAAAGAAAATTGAAGAAAGAGAAGAAAATGCTCCTACTCTGGATCTAGACAGGTAATGGACTTAGAGACCCCTATCTAGGTTGGATTTGGCTTAGATAACTCTAAACATACCTAGGAGGATAGTTTTAAACCTAACAAAGTTGTTTGATCTCATTTGAATCAAATAAAAATGAAATGAATCATGGTTTGAAAACAATTCTGTCTCAACCGATCGCTCGGTATTGGGACCGATCGATCGGTGGCCTACCGAGCGATCAGTGGCTATCGACTGGACAAAAAGTTTGTATGGGGTATTTTTCCAGAGAGATACTTTATAACCGAGCGATCGGTCATTTGGACCGAGCGATCCGTTTTGGACCGAGCGATCGGTAGTGAGCACTGATCGATCGGTCCCCGTAAAAAGAATTTTTCTTTTTCTGAATTCTTTTTCTCAACTCTATATAAACAACTTTTTGGAGACCTAATTTGTGTCTTTGATATTTTTGAAAGAGTAGAGGTCTGAGAAACTCTTCTAGGGTTTTTCTTATTGCTTTTAATAGATCTTTGTTGATCCCTCCTCTTTCTTTGATCCTAGAGAATGCAAGTATAGATCTAAACCTTTGATATGCATTGTGTGATCTCAGATCTGTATGAGATCCCTCTAGGGTTTGAAATTTCTTAAATTGATTCACAACCCTACACCTTGTGTATGTGTCCGGTGTTTGATCCGGAGCCTTCGTGGAAGGAGATCAATCGTGTGTGATCGTGGTTTTGAAATAGCTTGAGAAGATTTGGTCGGTGTGGAACCGAAGCTGCTACGGCGGAGATCGAACCTGCTGGTTCGTGGAAATCAAGAGTAAGAGTCTATACCTAGGAACATCGTTTCTATTTTGGTAAGGTCTTGTCTTGTACTTGATATCTTTTCATAGTGAAGTTTATTGCTGGACAAGGTCCCGTGGTTTTTTCCCGTTAGGGTTTTCCACGTAAAAATCTTTTGTGTTTGATTTGTGTGGATTGTCTGATTGAATTGTTCATTGATTTCTAAACATATTAATTAAAAAAAAATTAAAATCTACTTAGAAATTCTTAGATAGACCTATTCACCCCCCCTCTAGGTCTTAGAGATCATTGATCTGGATAAATTTCAGGTATCAAAAGAATACCAGAGACTAAATGATGGAGTTCCACTTACATATCAAATGATACGCTTGACTGCAAGTAAGTGAGACTCTTTTGAGCTCGCTTGATAGTGGGCACATGCTCCAACACTAAAGGCAATGTCTGGTCTAGTGGCAGTTAAGTAGAGCAAACTACCAATCATGCTTCTATAAGAAGTTTGATCAACATCCTTGCCTGAAGTATCTTTACTAAGTTTTGTAGTAGAACTCATAGGAGTCCTAGCATGCTTAGCAGAGCTCATACCAAATTTTTTCACCAGATTTTTAGCATATTTGATTTGAGATACTGAGATCCCAGAATCTAATTGCTTGATCTGAAGACCAAGGAAGAAACTCAGCTCACCAACCGTGCTCATTCAATTTCATTTTTCATTTGTTCAACAAATGATAGAGTATGTAAGTCTAATGTGGAACCAAACACAATGTCATCAACATATATCTGGGCGATGACAATATCACCTTTCACATTCTTTATGAAAAGGGTTCTGTCTACTCCCCTCTCAAAAATCCCTTTTCCAAGAGATAAGTAGTCAACCTCTCATACCAAGCTCTTGGAGCTTGCTTTAAACAATAGAGGCCTTTTTTTAATCGATAGACTTGATCAAGGTGATGTGGATCTTCAAACCCTTTTGGTTGTTCCACATAGACTTCTTCCTGTAGAATGCCATTCAGAAAGGCACTCTTAACATCCATTTGAAAAAGCTTGAATTTCATATGGAAACCACAGCTAGAAGAATTCTGATTGATTTTAGCCTGGCAACAGGAGCAAAGGTCTCATTGAAGTCAATGCCTTCAATTTGGGTGTATCCTTGTGCAACTAACCTAGCCTTATTTCTTATGATAGTACCTTTTTCATCAGTTTTGTTCTTGAAAATCCATTTGGTACCTATCACATTTGTATTGTTAGGCCTAGGTACTAAATACCAAACATCATTCCTAGTAAACTGAAGTAACTCTTCTTGCATTGCATTGACCAATTATCATCTGCAAGGGCTTCAGCTACATTCTTGGGTTCAAAAGATGAAGTATAGCAAATGTAGCTAACTTCATTTTCAATTTGTTTCCTTGTTCTCACTCCACTTTCAAGATCACCAATAATATCTGTGGAGGTGTAAGGACTTTTGACCCTTGGATGTGTAGGTTTTAATTGAGATGATTGCTTAGTAATAAGTGGAGTTGAAGAAGTTTCAACATTTTCATTTCCAGCGCTATCATCATCCTCAAGTTGCACATTTTCTACACCGAAGTCATCCACAACAACATTGATGGACTCCATAATTGTAGAGGTTCTCAAGTTATACACTCGATAAGCTCTATTGTTTGTGGAATACCCAAGAAATATCCCTTCATCACTCCGGGATTCAAATTTGCCCAGTTGCTCTATATCTTTAAGGATATAGCATTTACTTCCGAATTCTCGAAAGTACTTGACACTGGGTTTCTTGTTATTCCACAACTCATATAGGTTTTTCTTTGTTCCAGGCCTTAGAAAAACTCGATTAACTATATGGCAAGCGGTGTTAACTGCTTCAGCCCAGAAATGAGAAGCTAGATTGTTGCTATGAAGCATAACTCTAGCCATCTCTTGGAGAACCCTGTTCTTTCTCTCCACAACATCATTCTGCTGAGGTGTAATGGGTGCAGAAAATTCATGTTTGATACCCGACTCATCACAAAAGTCGTTGTACTTAGAGTTTTCAAACTTCTTTCCATGATCACTTCGAATTCGAGTGATTGGACATCTTTTCTCATTTTGAATTTTCAAGCAAATACTTTTGAAATTTTCAAAAGCATCGGATTTCTCTCTTATAAATGTCACCCATGACATTCTGGAGAAATCATCAACCATGACTAGGATGTATCGCTTTCCGCCTAGACTTTCAGTTCTTGTAGGACCCATAAGATCCATACGAATTAATTCCAGTGGATATGAAGTAACAATACTTAAAGTTTTCTTATGTGGGGTTCTAATTTGTTTACCAATTTGACATGGCCCACACACAGCAGTAGAAGGTTTCCTAGTTTGGGCACACCTCTTATAAGTTCTTGTTTTGAGATTTTGCATAGGTCTTTGAAGTTCATGTGACCTAGCCTTCGGTGCCACAAATCAACTTCCTCAATTTTAGCCCTATTACAGACATTTGAGAAATTAGAACTAGGGATTAAGCCGTAGCAATTGTCAGTGGTTCTCAACCCTTCTAGAACACACTTACCTTTACCATTAATGACTAAGCATTTATTTTGGGTAAAGTGCACAGCATGGTTATCATCACATAGTTGACTTATGCTAATCAAATTAGCTTTCAGTCCTTCAACAAACAAGGCATTTTTCAATTTTGGTATGCCTGGTGAATCGATGATACCCTTCCGTTTAACTAATGTCTTGCTTCCATCACCAAAAGTAACAGTCCCATCTGGACAGTCCTCAAATTGAGTAAATAGAGACTTGTTACCTGTCATATGCCGAGAACACCCACTGTCAAAGTACCACATTTCTGTGTTTTGGGCTTTAAAGGCAGTATGAATGACAAAGTACTTAAGGTCATCCTTTCTCACATACACAGTTCTTAAACTTTGTTTAGACATTTGAATATTGTTCTGTGTTGTAGAGACCTTTTTCTTTTTAGACCTTCTAGACCTCTTTCTGTTTTGTTCAGTTCTAGCTTTATGATTTGTCACATTCTTTCATCTTGAGTAATCATAAAGAGTGAATGGACCATTTTCATTTCTAGACATTTAAGCAATCTTATTGACATCTTCGCTCAAAATTCTAGATTTTTTAGCCAAAACTTGAATCTGCATTTGAAGATTCCCTAGACTTTGATTTTGGTTCCATGAACCATTTCGGGGAGATCTTCTAAACGCATTACAGTTTGGTCGAATGTGACCTCTTACACCACAAAAGTGACATGTGGGTATGAATCTAGAAAGAGGAGGAGGATTTATTCTAAAAGGAATTTGATTCCTCAAAGTATTCACCCTAGGAGCTGCATTTCTAGGCTTTACAACATTTGTATAAGCCTTAGTACTTGATGTAGAAGGTACATTCACTTTGGGATCAGAATGTATTGGTTCAAACACAGCACTAGCCATTGTACCAACAGCTAAAGGACCAGCTGGTGTGTCAGCATGTCCTATCCCAGATCTATTAGAATTTGATCCATATTTTCTAACTAATTCTGTCACGACCCAAAACCCACCCTAGGAGTTAGAGTGAATCTTGGACGACTCAATCATGACTTACATGACTTGCTTGACAAACCAACCTGCAAAAACCCACAGAGCATATACAATAGAGGATATTATAGCGGAAACATAACTATAAAACACAGCGGAAGTCTAACAAACCTCTAAGTATATACATATGGTCCAAGTTTATACAAAAAGTAACCAGAAGCAAGTGCGGACAGACCCGCCAAAATACATGGATATAATCTCTCATCTCACCCACAGCTAATCCACTCAGAATCTACAACCACCTAATGGTAACCCTCTACGGGAGGTTCCTCCAAAGGCTCCTCGACGTACTCCTCCTCCACCCAAGGGCTCGGAGCACAGATATCAAATGGAGCAGCTGCTCCGCCATCACCTGCCGACATAAGAAGTACGGCTGAGCATGGAATACTCAGCGGGTACTAAGCACTAACCAACAGTCATAGCATACAGATAGCATACATAAAGTAGGGAGCCAGTTGCATATATAGAACATGAACAATTTATATCATACAAGGAAGTAAAGCAATTTATATTCATGCTTGCATTCCAAAAGACTGATAAAACCCTTGAAAACATCGTGCACTTGACTCAACTTGAAATACCCTTTTTCGTGATTAGGAACTTGTTAACCGTGTCATGCTTGTCATGCTTGCATTTTCATAATTTAAACATGTTCACATGCCTAGTTGCCGTTCATAGTCCGTCACAACTAGTACCCTATATGCAGATGGGTATGCCTAGTTGCCGTTCATAGCCCGTCGCAACTAGCATCCATGCGGAATGTGAATGCCTAGTTGCCGTTCATAGCCCGTCGCAACTAGCATCCATGCGGAATGTGTGATGCTATGCTATGCGTGTCATGCCATGCTATGCTATGCGTGTCATGCGATGCTATGCATGTCATGCGAGGGGATGGGAGACCTTTCCCTATGCAATGCATGATTGTCTTGCCCTTGTCAAAAGCGAAGTGAAACATATCTTAGGAGATGCCCCACCTCTACGTCTCATACTTAAAACATCGGTAAATCACGTCATTTCATGCGTGCTCGTGAGATCGTGTGCATACTTGCATTTGGAATTAAATATGGCAATTTGGGGTAATTCACAAAGCATATCATATAACAATTTAAGCGAGTAATAATCTACGCATTTTAAGAAATGTAAGAAACACACTATCATGAACCCTAACAAATTTCAAGAGCAATTAAGCATGGGTTCCCTTAATTTATCATTTATTTTGTTCACCTTGGCATTTCATCAAACATGGGGTATGTTCATTATTCACTTAAACCTAGATCATGCTTTTCTAGGTGAGTTATGCTCACATCACACTTGTATGTTCATTATTGGTACAATGCCCTTTCCCATTCGTTCATCACATCATCCACACGGCATCCATTCGCCAACATCCAACTCCATTCACCATTCATACCACCAATCTCATAACACATATATATGTGAAGGAAAACAAGAAGAAATAAAGGAAAAGAGAAGCTATAACTAGGAGGGTAGTAAGAAGTACCGACCTTGATCAAGTGAGGAAGAAATCCCCCTTTCCAAAACGACCGTGAGTTGCTGCCCTAGCTTGAGGAGAGTGCCCCACACGAGCTTGAGCCGAGACTTGGAGAAAATAGACTTGAGGATGATCTAGGGTCTCAAACCCCTTTGATTTCTCTTCAAAATGGAAACCCTAGGTTTAGGAAAACCTTCTCCTTTCTCTCTATCTCTCAAAAGACTCTAAGGGTTGAGAATGAGCCCTAAAGGCTCGGGCAATCCTATATAAGAAAGGGTATAACACCCGAATGCCGAAAATGCCCTTAGTGAAAATTCTGTAAAACGCGCGGACCGAGCGATCGGTGGTTATGACCGATCGATCGGTTGCCTACCGAGCGATCGGTGTTTATGACCGATCGACCGGTCAAAAACTCACTCTCTGGAAAATTTCCCCATACAAAATTTCTGACCGCGCGATAGCTACCGATCGATCGGTTATGGACCGATCGATCGCTGACTGGACCGAGCGATCGGTTCTCTGTATGTCTGGACTGTTTTGACCATATCTTTTGACTCGCTCGTCCGATTTCGACGATTCAACTTGCGTTGGGTTCGTACTTCGAAAACGAACATTTCTGATGTTTCGGAATTTCCAATTTCTTCCTTATTTATTAATTATACCTCTTTAAAGGCAAAATGGCAACGAAAGTGTCATGCATTAAATGTGAAAAGGTCCGGGGCTCTACAAATTCATCTAGGCAGCTAGTATTTCCAAACATTCTCACTTCTTTCTCAAGAGTATAGACCTTCTGAATCAAGTCAGTCTTGTCTTTAAGAGTTATATGATGTTCTTTTTCAAGAAATTTCACCTTATTAACAAGAGAATCTTTTAAAGATTCCAGCTCCACTAACAGAGTCCTTGACTCTTCAACTTCTTTCAAGGAAGTGTCTCTTTCAACTTCTAATCTTCTGACCACATTAGTCAATGAGACATTCTCTTCCAAAAGACACTTAACTTTTTCAACAAAAGCTTCTTTCTCTTTTTCAAGCTGACTTACTAAAGCACTCTTCTCCTTTGCTTCTAGTTTACAAGTATCTCTTTCATTTTGAATGATTTTGAGTTTTTTGCTCAAAGAGATTTTTGCTTTAGTCAGTTTCAAACTTTCAGAATACAACTTATCATAAGTTGTTTTCAAATCTTCATCACTTTCAGAGTCAGTATGACTCTTCTCAATGTCTCCACTAGACTCAGTGTGACTACTTTCATCACTTATATCCTTCTCATCAACCACCGAGGTAGTCTCAAGAATCCCAGAAAGGGATACAGTGAAAGCAGTATGATTATCAGTTTCTTCACTTGAAGAGGAACTGTCCGATTCTTCATTCTTGGAATCACTGTCATCCCAACAGGCATTCATCACCTTACCCTTACTCTTCTTCTTGTTAGGACAGTTAGGTGAAATATGACCGAAGCCATGACATTCATAACATTGAACACCTTGGGATTTCTTGTCGCCACTCTTGGAATTTTTCTTGATTTTCCAGGGCTTAGACTTTGACTTCTCAAAAGATTTTCCTCCCTGTTTAGGATTGAACCTCTTTTTCGTTCTAAAAAATTTTCGAAATTTTTTAACGAAGAGTGCCATTTCTTCCTCATCCATCTCTCCATCACTGTTATCCTCATCCAAAGATTCCTTAATTGATTTCAAGGCTAAAGATTTGGTCTTTTTGGTTGGTCGAAGATTGAGTTCATGAGTTTGGAGTGAACCAACTATTTCTTCAATCTTTAGAGAGTCAACATTTTTTCTCTTCAATAGCAATGACCTTGGGTTGAAATCTCTTAGGTAGAGATCTAAGGACTTTTCTAACTATCTTGGACTCAGTTAATCTTTCACCTAAGTTGAAACTAGCATTGACAATGTCACTAAGTTTTGCATAAAATTCATCAAATGTGTCATCGTCTTCCATTTTCAAATATTCAAATTTGGTGGTTAACATTTGGAGTTTTGAGATTTTAACAGTGGTGGTACCCTCCTGGGTAATCTCAAGAATGTCCCATGCCTCATTTGCTGTTTCACATGAAGAAATTCGTCTAAATTCCTCAGCTGTGACTGCAGTAAAGATAGCATTGAGTCCTTTAGTATTCCAACCACTTGTTTCAAGCTCTTCTCTGGGTCATTCATTAGAATATTTGACGACAGTCAAATCACCTAGAGTTTTCACAGGCGTAATCTACCCATTTTGAATAGACATCCAAATTCTCTCATCAATTGATTTGAGAAAGGCTCTCATACGGGCTTTCCAATATGCGTAATTATTCCCATCGAACAGTGGGGGACGAGAGACTGAACCGTCCTCTTTTAGAGTACTCATGATCACAGAGTAAGATATACAGGATCACACTAAATGGTTTAGTCTTAAAGGTGAACCTGGCTCTGATACCAATTGAAATTATCCTGATCAATGATCTCTATGACCTAGAGGGGGGGTGAATAGGTCTATCTAAGAACTTCTAACCAATTTTTAATTTTTCAAATAATTAGTTTAGAAATCAATAAACAATTCACACCAACAATCTACACAAATCAAACACAGAAGATTTTTACGTGGAAAACCCTTACGGGGAAAAACCACGGGACCGCATCCAGCAACAAACTTCACTATAAGAAGAATTCAAGTACAAGACAAGACCTTACCGAAACCGGACTTGACGTTCCTAGGTATAGAATCTTACTCTTGATTTTCACGAACCAGCAGGTTCGATCTCCGCCGTAGCAGCTTCGGTTCCTGACCGACCAAATCTTCTCAAGCTACTTCAATACCACGATCACACACGATCGATCTCCTTCCACGAAGGCTCCGGATCATACACCGGACACACACACAAAGTGTAGGGTTGTAAATCAATTTAGAAAGCTTCAAACCCTAGAGGGATCTCATACAGATCTGAGATCACACAATGTAAGATCAAAAGTATAGATCTATACTTGCATTCTCTAGGATGATTGAAAAATGAAGGATCACTAAAGATCTATGAGGAATAATGGAAAAAAGCCCTAGAAGGGTTTCTCAGACCTCTACTCTTTCAAAAATAAACAAAGATACGAATTAGGTCTCTAAAAAGTTGTTTATATAGGGTCTAGAAAAGAGTCTAGAAAAATAAAAATTATGTTTACGAGGACCGATCAATCGGTGCTTAAAACCGATCGCTCGGTCCAAAACTGATCGATCGCTATTTCCACCGAGAGATCTGTTAAAAATTGCCTCTCTGGAAAAATACCCCATACAACTTTTTTGACCAGTCGATAGCCACCGATCGCTCGGTAGGCCACCGATCGATCGGTCTCAACACCAAGCGATCGGTTGAGACAGAATTTTAGCCAAAACAATTTTCTTTTATTTTTGTTTGATTCAAATAAGACCAAAAGACTTTGTTATGCTTAAAACTATCCTCCTAGATATGTTTAGAGTTATCTAAGTCAAATCCAACCTAGGTAGGGGTCTCTAAGTCCATTATCTGTCTAGATCCAGAGTAGAAGCTTTTTCTTCAATATCTTCAATCTTCTCGAAACTTTAACTCTTCCGACAAGTTGAACAAGACACAACACACATGTCCTATCTAATGATCACGGAATTTGCCAACACCAATTTCGGGATTTACAAATTTATTTAAGATGATTTGTCAATTGGCGTCATGTAATAATGTTGGAGTCATGTAATGTCCTAATTCACCGTTTTGATGTGTTTGGGTGAGTTTGTGTCAAGTCATCTACTTCAGTTTTGTTTTGCCACGGAATTGCTAAAGGGGGAGATTGTAAAGTTTATGTTTTATGTGTTGGCTTATGCCAGTGTCATAACAAGTAAGTCTAGGTGTCAAGGTGTGTATCTTATGTCATTGCCTTCAAGCATCCACGACAAGTGAAGTTGAAGACCAAAGAAGATTTGTTCAAGACTCATTTCCTTCGTTTCACTCATAGGATGGTAAGTGACCTAGATACCATGCTACCATAGGTGGGAATTGATATAGAATAATCCTATTAAGATACCTTAGGTGGTAAGTGTCCTCGAATAATCATACGGACCCTAAGTGATGAGATAAGTAGTACAAAACTAGTTTAAAATTCTGAAATTTCTCAAAAAACCAAGGTTACTTGTAGGTAGCATATCTCCCAAACCGTAGCTCGGATTTTACTCCATAATATATCAAATCGACCACATCAAAAAGAGCTACATCATTTGTGAATGGAGTGAGCTAAAAATGAAATTTGAAAATCAGTTTTTCACCTCAAGTTCGACCCTGGACGTTTTGGGTCGACTCTGAACAACCAAAATTTTGTATGGCAAAATTGGACAGAAGCAAGCAAAATTGAGGGTCGACCTTGGAGGATACTTGGGTCGACCCAAGTGGGGTATTTGGGTGAACCCAAGTAACCTCCAGGGTTGACCCTGATATGGGGGTTTTGTCAAAACCGTTTTTTTTTTTGTGCCTATTTTGGGTTTTTTTAATCAACTTTAGCAACTTCTAAACCAAGTTTTTGATTCTCTATTTAACTAGAACCCTTCTAGTTCGTGGGCTACAACTTAGGGAGAGTATAGAGAGTTTTTAACTCCTTCTAGAGTTCATAAAAACTCAAGAAAGTAATTGTTCTCCTCCCCTTTGATTGATGCATTTAACCTAGAGTTTGCAAGCCTAAAGCTCCATATTTGGTTGTTTGGACTTGTCCATTGAAAGAGTCCATCTAGGTTTTGATTTTTATAAAACCATCAACCCGTTCTTGATAGAAGATCTTGGCCGGAGTGTTCCGGAGTCTTTTTGAAGGAGATCAATCTGAGACGGATCGTGGAAGTGTGATTTGGTCGGTGGATTATGGAGCCATAATTGAAGGAGATCGATCAGAAGATCATGGATTGTTTTCGAGACACAAAGAGAAGTATGAGTGATTGTGGTTGATCACGGGACTTGTGAGTACGTGATGACTTTTCGAGGCATGGAGGACTAAGAACTGAAGGATTATAGTGTCGAGTCCGAAGGAGTCAAGTTCGAGTCTTGTAAGTTCTTGTTTACTTTGTCGTAGTGGATTCTCATAGCTGGATTAGGTCCCGTGGTTTTTCCCGAAAGGATTTTCCACGTAGAAATCCTTGTGTTGTGGTTTGGTTGGTTTTCTATTTCAGCACTTAAATTTTATCATCCCTTTAATTAATAACTTAATTGTTTAATTATAAAAAGGGTAGATAGAATTATAGGAAAACCTAACAATCCCCTCGAACTTGTGAGTTCTCAACTCAAACCCTAGATTTGAGGTTCACCGAATTTTTTCAGTCTAAGAGAATGTCATCCTAAGGTATCATATTATGGTTAATCTAAGTCAATTCCCACATAAGGTAATATGGTATCTAGGTCACTTACCATCTTATGAGTGAATCGAAGGAAATGATCAACCGAGTCTTCAACCGGTCTTCAACTTCACTTGTCATGGATGCTTGAAGCAATGACACAAGATACACCCCTAATCACCTAGACTCACTTGTTTTGACACCTGAATAAGCCAACACATAAAATTTCACGACCCAAAATACCCCCTAGGAGTTAGGATACTCGGGTGACGTGAACTCATTACCAAACCATCCCATATAACCTGTAAATCCTGTACAACGTATAAGACATGTGATAGCAGAAGCATAATACCAATCTATGTATGGTAGCAGAAGTGTACTACAAAATTTCTATCCATACTATATGTCTCAGTTTATACATGACCCAAAATAAAGAGTGAACATACTCGCTCAACAAAATTTATGTACAAGTCTCTCCCTCTCGTCACTCATGATGGGGCCACCTAACAAAAGCTCTCTGCTCCTCCTGAGCCCTCTACTGTTGAAGACTACCCCAAGTCTCCTCCTCCTCAACATACCCTTCCTCAACCCACAGTTCTTGAGGACGCTCGCCACAAATGTCGAAGGGACCTACCGACATAATATGTACGGCTGAGCATGGAATACTCAGCGTATACAAACCACTAGATAGTAATATCATAAACAAGAATACAACATACATATCACAGTTTAATCATCTGACATGCATTCTTGAAATCAGAGCGAGGAAAACAAAATCACATTATGTGCATATATCTCGAAAAATACTATCAGAAAACATCTTTTTATCATCTTTTGTCTTTTACATCTTCTTATCATCTTTTGTCGAAAACATCTTCTTGTCATCTTTTATCATCTTGTTCATTTGCATATACAGGTATTTAAAATACCTTGGTTTTTATCTTTTATTATCCTATACGGGTATTTAAAATACCTTGGTATTCATTATTTGCTACCTCCGGAGTCGGACAATTAGTACCCGTACCCACGTAAGTTGGGTGGCGTAATGTTCTCCTCACCTTCGGCTACCTTTGGGGTAGACGACCAGTATCCATCTCCCTTCCGGGTGGCCTGCTATCATCGGAGTCCGATGCCAGTATCCCTTTCCCTTTCAGGTGGCCTGCTATCGTCGCATCCCCATCGGCTTTTTTCGTATACTTTCCATCTTCTTGTATTTCTTGTAACATCTTGTGCTTCTTGTACTTTCCATATACATCTTGTGCTTCTTGTACTTTCCGTATGTATCTTGTGCTTCTTATACTTTTCGTATACATCTTTTACTTCTTGTACTTTTCTTATACTTTTTTTGGTTCTTGTACTGTTCATTTAGTTCCTTTGCATTTTATACTTTTCATGTGGTTCATTTGCATCTTATACTCTTCTTCTTATTCTTGTGTTGCATCTTATATACATGTACTTCTTCTTTTGGATACTCATAACATAAAAAAATCGATCATGCATATGCATATGTGTCCGTGTAGCAATTGTGATATAACATAGTAGACATTTAAAGGAAACACTTTGCATATGATCATATGGCTAATGCTTAACATAATTCACCCATCACAATAGTCCATATACAATAACATTACATCATCCAATCACAATGAAAATTAGGTTTTTCTACTTGTTTTCCCCAAAACTTATGGCTTTTAACATGCTTTTCATCTTTGGATACTAACATATAAAACATCTCAATAAATACCGTCTTTTATTTGTTGGTTGAAAGCATAACATCATCACATCTAACTCACATCATCATTCATAGGATTTTATCTTGATATAGAAAGGGATCCATGAAATCAATGGCTAGGAAAGTTGATTTACACAAGTATAAGGCTATCTATGTCTATATTTGTCAAGAAAATCATATTTTATCAATAATGGTTTATGAAATTAGAACCTAGTAGAGTGTATCTACCTTATGGGATGAAATCCCTTTGATCCAATACTTGAAGAAGCTTGAGGAAGCTTGTAGAAGTGAAATCCAAGCTTGTGGATGAAGATCCAAGCTTCAATGGCGTGTGAGGATGAGATCCAAGCATGAGGAAGCTTGTAGACGTGAAACCCAAGCTTGTGGATGAAGATCCAAGCTCCAATGGCGTGTGAGGATGAGATTCAAGCTTGAGGAAGCTTGGGAAGTGATGATTTGAGCTCCTATTTGATCTACTACAAAGCCCCCTTTTGGAAACCTAAGTTTCCTCATTTTTTCTCAAAATATCCTTCTCTAGGTGTTAGAAACTTTGGTTCCCCGAAAATGGGGTATTTATAGGTGTTTGGGTTGAGAAAAACCCTAAACAAAAAAATTTCTGGGTGATCTCACACGAGCGGGCTTCCATCTCGCTCGAGCAGGTTGCTCCCGGGACTCAAATATTCAGTTTTGGTCTATCTCGCTCGAGCGGGTTTGAATCTCGCTCGAGCGAGTTTGTCTGCAAAAACACCCTTTGGTATTTTGGGCATAACTTTTATCTCGATGGTTGAATTTTGACGATTCAACTTGCGTTAGATTCAACTTTCGAAGGGGAACAACTTTCATCTTTTATAAATTTTCAAATTTTGAGTTTTAAGTTTCCAACAATGGCTCTAAAGCCGACTGATCTGCAAATGGATCTGACAGTCTAGATTTTCAACAGTCCTGACTTTGGAAATTAGACTTTTGACTCAACCCTGGCTTAAAATCAGGGAAAGTGATCAACATGAACCTTAAAGAGGGTTCCAATACCTTTCCAAAAATTCAAGAATCACTCAATTCCGATAATCGGTGATCACACTAGAGCTTCTTAAAGTTGAGGGAAATGCCAAAACATGCCTCTTCAACACCTAGAACACTTTGAGTGCTTTCACACTCTTTTCTCTTGGTTCCAAAACCCTACTCACACCTCATAACTCATTCTCCATAGGTTTTTAACCCACCTCGGTGATCGTTAAATTCACACCGACATGCATTAGATGCCCTGACCTCTTTATGCCTTGCGCATTAGCACTATTCACCACACTATTCACTTATAACTCATTAAACACTTAGGGCATTTTATACCCCTTTCTTTTACCCACTTAGAGTATATTTATACTCTCTCTTTGAGACTCAAAACATGTACCTAAACCCTCACTTGACTCACCTTAATAACCAAAACACCAAGGAAGGCCTTAGGCCTTTACACACATCATGTAAGGGCACTATTCACATGAACAGTGAACTCAAATTCCGGGGCTCTACATAAGACATGGACTTTACAATCTCCCCCTTTGGCAATTCCGTGGCAAAACCAAACTGAAGTACAAGACTTGTAGAACCCCGGAAATTCAAGCTCACTATACTATGAATAGTGTCAGTGAAAGGTGCCCTCGTATGGTATGTGTGAAGGCCTAAGGCCTCCCATTGTGTTCTTGATATTATGATTAGTCAATTGAGGGTTTTAGGTACATGGTTTGAGTCGTAAAAGGAGAGTGTAAAGATACTCTAAGTAGGTGAAATCAAGGGTACAAATACCCTAAGTGTTTCAATGGGTTGTTGGTAAATAGTGCTAGTGCATGAGGCATAGAGAGGCTGGAGCCTCTCATGCATGTCGGTGTGAATTTAATGATCATTAAGGTGGGTTAAAGAGTTATGGAGAATGATTTATGAGGTGTGAGTAGGGTGTTGGACACAAGGGGAAAAGAGTGTGAAAACACTCGAGGTATTCTAGGTGTCGAAAAGGTATGTTTCGGCATTTACCTCAACTTTAAAGGGCTCTATTTTAGTCATCGTTGCTTAGAATTGAGTGATTACTGAATTTTTGGAAAGGTATTAGAACCCTCTTCAAGGTTCATGTTGATCACTTTCCCTGATTTTGAGTCAGGGTTGAGTCAAAAGTGGGATTTCCAAAATTGGGTCGGCTGCAAATTTGGGCTGTCGCAACCCATTGCAGACCAGTCAGCTTTAGGGGCATTTTTGTCCATGAATAAAGAAGAATTAGAATTTTTTCAAAACATGAAAGTTGTTCCTCTTCGAAAGACAAATCCAACGCAAGTTGAATCGTCAAAATCCAACAAGCGAGTCAAAAGATATGACCAAAACAGTTTGGACCTGCAGGCAACCGATCGCTCGGTCCATGGAGCGATCGATCGGTCCAAAACCGATCGATCGGTAGCTATCGACCGGTCAAGATTTTTGTATGGGGAAATTTTTCAGAGAGTTAATTTTTGGTCGAGAGCTCGATCAACACACCGATCGCTCGGTAGGCAACCGATCGATCGGTCATAACCACCGATTGCTCGGTCTTCGTGTTTTTGCAGAAATTTCAGTAAGGGTGTTTCGGTCTTTTGGCGTTTCACTCTTTATTCTTAAGGGATGCCAGAGCCTTTTAGGGCTCATTTACCACACTTAGAGACATTGAGAGTTAGAGAAAGAGGAGAGGGAAATTTCTAACCTAGGGTTTACTTTTGGGGAGAAATCAAAGGAGTTTTCAAGACCCACAATCACCTCAAGCTTGGATTACTTCAAGATTTTGATTCAAGCACGTGAGGAGGAGTTTCTCCAAGCTAGGGCAGCGCCTCACGAACGTTCTTGGAGGAGTTTTCTTCCTCATTTCTTCAAGGTCGGTACTTCTTGCTACCCTCCTAGTTATAGTTCTTCTTTTCTTTTATTTTATGTGTTTCTTTATACATCCATGTATTATGAGATGGATTGTGAATGGTGAATGGAGATGAATGTTGGCGATTGGATGCCGTGTGTATTGATGTGATGGATGAATGGAGAGGGCATGGTACCCGCTGAGTAATCCATGCTCAGCCGTACTTCTTATGTCGGCAGGTGATGGTAGAGCAGCTGCTCCTTTTGATGTCTGTGCTCCGAGCCCTTGGGTGGAGGAGGAGTACGTCGAGGAACCTTTGGAGGAACCTCCAGTAGAGGGTTACCATTAGGTGGTTGTAGATTCTGAGTGAATAGCTGTGGGTGAGATGAGAGATATACATTCATGTATTTTGGTGGGCCTGTCCGCACTTTCTTTTGGATTCCTTTTGTGTAAACTTGGATTCGTATATACATAGAGGTTTGTTTAGACTTCCGCTGTGCTATGTTAGAGTATGTTTCCGCTGTTTATATCCTCTATTGTATATGCTCTGTGGGTTTTTACAGGTTGGTTTGTCAAGCAAGTCATGTAAGCCATGATTAGTCGTCCAAAGTTCACTCTAACTCCTAGGGTGGGTTTTGGGTCGCGACAGCTCGTGACATGACTTGACACAAACTCACCCAAACACACCAAAATGGTGAATTATGACATTATATGACTCCAACATTATTACATGACGCCAATTGACAAATCATCTTAAATAAATACACTGAAGCTTTTGTAAAGTGAATTCTGTTTACTGCAACCCTGCACCTGCACAAGCTCATAAACAAAACACCTAGTGAAGCATGTGTGGAATATGAAAATAAGTAATCGCAAGTAAAGCAAGGAATGTATTGAACTTGAGAAATTGTACCCAACATTCTCCCCCTTTTTGGCACAATTGCCAAAGGCAGTCATGAAGCCAATATCACAAAGAATATAGCAATTTAACACATGTAAAATATCAAGGCAATCACAGTACAACCAAGTAAATGCAGATAATGCGGGGACTAAAGAGCGGGGAACAATCATAGAAATATAAAGCTCAACAACTCAACTTGTTCTTCTTCCCCTAAGATCAAGGACACCACCAAAATCAGGGCACCTAAGATAGAAAGGCCCATGCCAACCAATAAGGAAACACATAATAAAAAGGTATCATGTATCACACAAACATGTATCAAAAGCATTCCAAGCAGTAGTAATTTAAAGTTATAAATCCAATGAAGAACATGATTAGTTAGTCTAACTGAGGATACACATCTAACTAAATCTCACGGAATGCTAAAGCATAACCAATTCACTTAGTCACATTTAGTGCATAGTTCAAAAGTGAAGCAATATGTGTGTAGTGGTGATCTGACAAGATACTAGATCAATGTTTCTTTCCCTTTCCAAGGATATGACATTAACCACTAAGGGAATTCGAAAGACATAAATCTTAGAAGTCAAACCTAGTTAGATCCAGATATGCTGATTTTTTATTTGGTGAACCTTTATCCATTTTATTTGACTCATTATTTTTCTTTTACTATTGGTTAAATACCTCCGAACTTGGTAAGATTTCTTTTGATGTTCTTTATCTGAACATATCTTTTTATGCAATGATGGCTTTCACATTATCTAGGTAGGTAGTCTTGGCTATTGGCAGTAGGGGCTTTCACTCTAGTGACCCAGATAGATATATATTGTCAGCCTAGGTAGCCATTTCATACTATTTGCATCCAAAAGTGACTTCACACTAGCCCAGTAGGTAACCCTTTCCATTGCAGTAATTTTTGCTCATGGAGGATACACAAAATGAGGATGACTAACAAAATGATCATTCTAGATTGGTCATCTAAGGTCACACTATTGGGATAAGTCAAATACCTACAGATTGGAAAATAGACCTCTCAACAGAATCAGTCAGAGTGCATGAGAAATTTGTGAAGCATACACACATGAATAAGTCTCTAACTGTTCAAAGTAAAACCAGTCTAATTTTCAGCCTAACCAAGAGATTATGAAGATGATATATCCTCAATCAGCAACAAACTTATTTTTAACCCTGGAGAAGTATAGAAATAAAGATCACACAAGGAATACAGATCATGCAAGTCAAATAAGGGCAACATGACAAAATTCTTTTTGGATTTTATTGTTTTTCAATGTTTTTTAGATTTTTGAAAATAAAGAAAATAGATAAACAAACTGAAATAGATATCAACTAGTAAAAAGAATAGAAAACCCTACTAGTATACACAAGCAGCATGGCACTAGGACAAGATAAAACACTAACAGTACACCCTAAGCTATAACAAGCACGGGCCAAGTAAAGCCCTTCAGGTCTTCCTTTCTCACCCAAACGGTTTTAGCAGTTTGATTGACCTTTTGGTCTCTAACTGTTTCAGTTGAGATAGGTATGACCTTTTGCCTCTTCCTCCTGTTCCTCCTTTTCCAGGATTGAAAACTAGAATTATGGCGGGCACTATGGTTCTCCCCATTACTTCCTTTATATCTAGCATAAGGAGTGTCATGACCATGCCACTGTCTAGAGTTGTGAGAAATTTTCATCACATTTTCACACAAACTCATAGACTTCTCCACTAGGACCTCAACTCTCCTTTGAAGATTCCCATTAAAATTATTGTAGTTCTAAAAACCATGATTGGGCATTCTTCGATGTTTAGGACATCGAGGCTTAATATGACCATTCACTCCACATTTATGACATGTAGGAATGAATTTCTAAGTAGAAGGGTCTTTTCTTTTAGCAGGAGGGTACCTTTTATCACTAGGCTCAGTGTTCAAGATAGATGGAGTTCCCTTCTCATCTCCACACCTCTGATTTTGCTCAAGATCAGCCAACTTGATTTCAAGACTTGTCTTTTCATCAAGACAAACATGTAAATCAGATTTAAGAACCTGAGTTTTGGCAAGGAGGGAAGCTTTCTCTTCCTCAAGCTGTGACACAAGAGCTCTCAACCCTGAAGCCACTTGGTCTAAGACATCTTTTTCCATTTCAATAGATTTGATCTTTTTGGACATGGAAAACTGAATCTTTTTCATTTTTAGGCATTCCTGAAATAACTCATCATAGGCTACCTCGAGGTCTCCCTCAGAATCTGAGTCATTCTAATTCTCATCATCCTCCTCACCATCACTATGTTGTTGGTCTCTCACAACATTTGAAGAAGATTCTTCAATCCTAGATAGAGATGCAGTGAAGTCTACATAACCCCTATTCTCCTCACAAGAAGAACTATTTGATTCCTCATATTCAGATTCACTGTCATCTCATGCCTTGCTCTTATATCTTTTCTTACTAGAGCATTCAGTGGCAATATGGTCGTAGTCTTGACATTCATAGCATTGAACACCTTGAGATTTACTGTCAGCACTTTTAAGATGTTTCTTATTTTCAAAGTGCTTGGACTTTGGCTTCTCAAAAGATTTTTGTCCTTTCAGATTAAATCTCTTATTAAATTTTAGAAAATTTCTGAATATCTTTACAAATAAAGTCAACTCTTCTTCATCATCTTTAGAGTCATTATCTGAACCATCTATGGATTCCTTGATAGATTTCAAGGCAATAGATTTTGGTTTCTTAAATGGGTTCAAATTTAACTCATAGGTTTGGAGAGAACAAACCAATTCTTCGATTTTGAGAGCATCAGTATTTTTGCTCTCTTCGATGGTGGTAACCTTCGATCGAAATCCCTTAGGTAGAGATCTCAAAATTTTTCTAACAATTTTGGACTCAGGGATTGAAGCTAGAATTGACAATGTCACTCAAATTAGCATAAAAACTTTCAAAAGTTTCATCATCATTCATTATCAACTTTTCAAACTTAGAGGTCAGTATTTGAAGTTTGGAGATCTTGACAGTTGTAGTCCCTTCATGATTAATTTGAAGAATGTCTCATGCCTCATTCGAAGTGTCACATTTAGAAATACATCAAAATTCTTCGAGTGTGACTGCGGCGAAGATTGCATTTAGATCCTTACTATTCCATCTACAACTTTCAAGTTCTACATTGTTCCATTCAGAAGAAGGTTTAGGGATGGTGTGGTTATCTATGGCCTTTGTTGGATTGGTCCAACCTTGTTCAATGGAGATCCATACTCTCTCATCTAATGATTTTAGAAACGCTCTCATTCGAGCTTTCCAATAGTCATAATTATTCTCATCAAATAATGGGGGACAAGAGATGGATTCTCTCTCTTTGGAGATTCATATTCACCGAATGTAAGAATAAGATCGCAGAAAAAAATTAATGAACCTGCTTTGATACCAATTGAAAATTTTCGGTGAACCTCACATCCGATATTTGAGTTGAGAAGTCACAAGTTCGAGGGGATGATTAGGTTTCCCTACAATTCTATCTGCCATTTTTATGATT
The DNA here is from genome assembly GCA_015143295.1 of Tetracentron sinense. Classification (NCBI taxonomy): domain Eukaryota; kingdom Viridiplantae; phylum Streptophyta; class Magnoliopsida; order Trochodendrales; family Trochodendraceae; genus Tetracentron; species Tetracentron sinense. The sequence goes on along the minus strand of CM026551.1, from coordinate 38,179,460 downwards.
TAACAATTAAATTATTGATTAAAGGGATGATGAATTTAAAGTGCGGAAATAGAGAGAAACATGCAAATCATAACACAAGAATTTTTATGGGGAAACCCTTCCCGGAAAAACCACGGGACCTAGTCCACCCATGAGAATCCACTAAGACAAAGTTAACAAGAACTTACAAGACTCGAACTTGACTCCTTTGGACTTGACACTTCGATCCTTCGGTCCTTAGTCCTCCACACCTCGAAAAGTCATCACGTACTCACAAGTCCCGTGATCAACCGCAGTCGCTCATACTTCTCTTTGTGTCTCAAAAACAGTCCACGATCTTCCGATCGATCTCCGTCAATGACAGCTTCAGATTCCACTGACCAAATCACACATCCATGATCATTCTCGGTTTGATCTCCTTTACAAAGGCTTTGAAACACTCCAACCAAGTTGTTTTATCTAGAACGGGTTGATGGTTTGATAAGAATCAATTCCTAGATGGACTCCATCAATGGAAAAGTCCAAGAAAGCTATACTGAAGCTTTTGGCTTGCAAACTCTAGGATGAAAACAACTAACAAAGGGGAGGAGAACAAATAGTTTTCAAAGTTTTTATGAACTCTAGAGATAACTTAAAGTACTCTCAATACACTCCCAAAATCCCAATTTTCGTAATGGAAGGGTTCTAGTCATATAGGGAATCAAAAACCAAGTTTAAGAGTGGCTAAAACCCAAGAAGGAATGAAAAAAATCGAAATAGAATGATATCCCATATTAGGGCCGACCCTGGGAGAAACTTGGGTCAACCCAAATCCCAACTTTGGTCGACCGAAAGGTCCTCCAAGATCGACCTCCACTTTTCTTACTTTCTGGTTTTTTATCCCATACAAAATGCTCCCACATCAGGGTCGACCCTCAATGGTTAGGGTCGACCTTGAGGTGCAGACCTGATTTTCAAACTCCATTTTTAACTCTTGCACCCTTCATGAAAGTTGTAGCTCTTTTCGACATAGTCGATTTGATATATTATGGAGCAAAATATGAGCTACGGTTTAGGAGATATACCACCTACAAGAAACCTTAGTTTTTTGAGAAATTTCAGAATTTTAAACTTGTTTTGTACTACATATCTCATCACCTAGGGCCATACGATTAGTCTAAGAGAATGTTATCCTAAGGTATCATATTGTGGTTAATCTAAGTCAATGCCCACCTAAGGTAATATGGTATCTAGGTTACTTCCATCCTATGAGTGAACCGAAGGAAATGATCAACCGAGTCTTTAACCAGTCTTCTTCGGTCTTCAACTTCACTTGTCGTGGATGTTTGAAGGCAATGACACAAGATACACACCTAATCACATAGACTCACTTGTTTTGACACCAGAATAAGCCGACACATAAAACATGGACTTTACAATAGTGGAAGCATAAACTAAAAACTTCTTTAACATGTATGATTTGTATTCCAAGTTTATACAAACAATATAATCCAAAAGAGAGGTGGACATGCCCACCTGTATAATGCCAAAAAGAAACTTCACTATTACTCCACTCAACAATAATCAAGGTAGGATCACATGTCTAGATCCCTATCCTCCTGAGGCTGCAATGGGATGGTTGCATCCTCCCCTTTGTACTCCTCTTCAACCCAGGGCTCTGGGTTGAAATTGTTAAATGGACTTGCAGACATAAAATGTACAGGTTGATCATAAAATACTCAGCGTGTACAAGCTACTAGTGTAGAACCCCGGATCTTGATGGCCATGTACGATGAATGATATCAGGTATAAAAGCATTTAAGAATGTATTTATGGGATATGGGTGTATGGAATGAAGTAGGCAAGAGTATGGAATACTCTTGAGTATTGACAAGGGTTATGCCTTGGCATACCCTCGACTTTAAATAGCCCTAGCGTTCACACCGCTCGTCGGAATCAAGCGATTCTTGGATTTTTGGAAAGGTAATTGAACCCTCTTCGGGGTTCATGTTGATCACTTTTCTTGGTTTTAAGTTGGTGTTAAGTTAAAAGACCAATTTCTGAAGTCGGGTCGGTTTAAAATCTGGACTGACGAAACCCAATTTCGGATCAGTCAGGTTTAGGAGCAAAATGGTCTAAGAAAAAAGAAGAATTGGAAGTTATGAAAAACATGAGATTTGTTCTCCTTCGAAAGACGAATCCAACGCAAGTTGAATCGTCAAAATAGAACAAGCGAGTCAAAAGTTATGGCCGAATTACGAAAACGCAAAAATGCTGAAACTTTCTGCAAAAGTTGCGATCGATCGTAGAGGCGCTACGAACGATCGTAGAATTGCTACGATCGATCGTAAAGCATCAGAAATGCTGGAAACTCTCGGGTGAAACTACGATTGATCGTAGGAAGCTACGATCGATCGTAAATCGCTACGAACGATCGTAGATACGCGATTTTACTTTCCTTAATGCGATTTTTGGGGGTTTTCACCCCTTTGCCTATAAATATGAGATCAATTAGAGGGTTTTGGTTTACCCTAAACCAAAAAAAGAGTTCTTAGAAAGAGGAGGAGAATCTCTTTGAGATTATCAAGGGGTTTTTTGGATTTGCATCAAGAAGAGCATAAATCAAGGGTTTGATCTTCCCCAAATCAAAGCTTGGGTCCTTTCTCAATCAAGTGGGGATCCAACTCAAGGGTTTTTCTCCAACCTAGGAAGTGATTTACAGGTAAGTACCTCTACCATCTAACTTTGCTATGATCTAAATATTGAAATGAGAACGAAATCATGATTGGAATCTATTACTCCACCATGTTATGATGCAAATGGGAGATAGATGATTTTGGGTAAACAAGGGTTATAATTTGGGGGTTTTTCAAAAAGAGGGATGAATGTGGCTATGCTTGCAAGTAAATGACATTGCCTTTAAATAAACCATGATTTTAAATTGTAATATGATGGAATAAGCTTAAAAGCCATGGTTTTGATGATGCAATGCAATGCAATGAGTGAACATATGCTATGTTTCTAGAATTCTTCAAGTACGCTATAATGAAAACATGTTTTGTATGAGATCATATGAATTGTTAAGGCTTTCCCTATGTACATGATGATGCTCACAAGCACTCCACGCACTCTATGCTTTACATGACGAGATTTTTACAAGCTACCAATAATTCATAAGAACTCATAAGCTACTAAGAACTCATAAGAACTCATAAGCTACGAAGCATCCATAAGTACTCAGAAGAACTCTCACAAGTAAAGGGAATGTCAAGGAGGTTGGTAGCCCAGGGTAATGCGGGTGCTAACCTCTGGCTCACAAGAATATCTCATAAGAAAGCTCACAAGTAAAGGGAATGTCAAGGAGGTTGGTAGCCCAGGGTAATGCGGGTGCTAACCTCTGGCTCACAAGAATATCTCATAAGAAAGCTCATAAGTAAAGGGAATGTCAAGGAGGTTGGTAGCCCAGGGTAATGTGGGTGCTAACCTCTGGCTCACAAGAATATCTCATAAGAAAGCTCACAAGTACATGGAATGTCAAGGAGGTTGGTAGCCCAGGGTTGTGCGGGTGCTAACCTCTTGCTCACAAGATACTCACAAGAACTCATAAGCTCACAAGAAACTCACGAGAACTCATACGCTCACTAGGAACCTCACAAGACTTCATACGTCTCATAAAGAACTAATAAGAAATCGTAAGCTCATAAGGACTCATCAAAACTTACAAGAACTTACAAGAACTATGAAAAGTGTTTTATTATCTACGAAAGATAAGATTTGACATATGAATGCCTATGTTGTTTTAAGCATGAATTATGAACTGAATTCTTTTAAAAGTACTCGCATGTGATATTATTGTGATATAACATTGTTAGCTAGTAGTAGGTATACGCTGAGTATTCCATACTCAGCCGTACATCTCATGTCGGCAGGTCGGTTCGCCATCCCCAACCCGGAGCCATGGGTTGAAGAAGAATACGAGGAAGAGAAGGAATCTCCTATCCCGATGCAGTCGCAGGCGGATAGAGATCCGGACGTGTGGCCCTATTTGGACTACTGTTAGAGAGAGAGAGGGACTGTGAGGTTTATTTTTGTATTTTGATAGGTGGGCATGTCCACCTTTATCTGATATATTTTGTATAGAACTTGGAATACAGATTTTGTATAGAAAAGAAATTTTTGGGTTACGCTTCTGCACATGATTAAGCTTCCGCATTTCTTTATGCTTCCATTATATATTGCCTTGTGTATTTTAACAGGATGGTTTGCCAGGTTAAGTATAGTCACACCTAAATTATCCCTTAACTCCTAGGGGGTATTTTGGGGCACGAAAATTAGCTAATATTATTAGACAATAATAATACATGTGAGCATTGAAGATAACCATTCATAATCGATGCATTAAGCCGAACGTAGAAATCATACCTCAAAACTTAACTTAATATGTGCATAACTTTCAATACCTTATCTTAAGAGCTTTTGTAGAAAACAAAACATGCCTTGTGAGTTCTTATAAATCTTATGAGTCTTATGAGCTTATGAGTTTTTTGAGCTTGTGAGTTCTTGTGAGCCTTGTAATCGTTCTTAGACTTATGATCCATAGAGACTTGTGAGATGATCGTAGACATGATTCGTAGAGATTGTGAACCAATTAGACATGATCTTTATGAGCCTTGTGAGCCTTATGAGTTCTTATAGAAGTCTTGCGAAACTTGTGATCCTTAGAGACTGGTGAGCCAATCTTAAACATGATCCTTATGAGCATTTGTGATCTTAGACTTATGATCCGTAGAGAAATTGTAACCGGTCTTAGACTTTGCCAACCCAAAGTTTGGCCTTGTCAAGTATAATGAACTTATGAGTCTTCTTAAGAGAATTTCCTTAAAACCTTTCTTATGAATTTTAGAACATCATGCTTATGCGAAAACATCGATCATGCAAGACATAGAGTGCTTATAGTGCTTATGAGCATACTAACACTTTAGGAATCTTAAAACATGCACATGTGTGACATATAAGCATCAAATAGGTTTGGAAAGCTTTAAACATTCAAGACATGTTGAGATAAACTTAGGTGCCTCGTATAAATCATAATAAGTCTCAGAACATCCAATCACACCCTTAGGATTCCATACATAGAAGTAGCATAGTAAGAAACATCATGAGCATGCTTAAAAATCATAGTTTTCATAATAGAGATTTAGATAAAGTCAACAGTAGAGAACATTTAGTCATTCAAGGTCATTAAATTCCCAACAACTCATTTATTTCTCTTTATGTGTAATAAAATTAACTAATAGGGTGTACTTAGCTTGGAAAGACTAAATCTTAGATTAGAAGAATGATTGGACACGAACTTGAGCATGAAAATGGAGATCTATGCTCAAGGAAGAAGAACTAAAGTTATGAAGGCTTGGGAAGTAAGGATTCAAGCTCCTCCTTGATCTCACAAGAAAACCCTATTTTTGGAAACCTAGGTTTCCTCCCTTTTCTCTTAAAAAGTTCATCTCTAAGTGTTGGAACCTTTAGACCCCCGAAAATTGGGTATATATAGTGTTAGGTTAGTGAAAAACCTTTTAAAAAATGAGTTTGTGCGATCTTGCTCGAGCGGGCTTGGTCTCGCTCGAGTGGGCTGCTCACTGGACTCAAAAACGTTGTTTTGGTCAAGTTCACTTGAGCTGGCATTCAGCTCGCTCGAGCGAGATTTTCTACAAATCTTTGCTTCGGTGTTTTGGCAATAACTTTTGACTCGTTTATCAGATTTTGACGATTCAACTTACGCTGGACTTGTCATTCAAAGACGAACAATTTTGATTCTAATGAACAAGTCCTAATTTTGAATTATAATATATCTAAATTGGTAGAGGGGTTTTCTTAACCAACACGATTACACTTCGATCACACAAGAGTGCCCTTAGGATCCTCAACACACAGACACAATCCTTTAACTCATACCTCGACACCAATGAGCATGGGTTTTGGAACCTTAATTAAATCTCACGGGTTTAGAGTCACCACCTATTCATTAAGAAGGGATAAGTCCCTGGGATGTTGGATAAGCTCCTGGTCTGCAATTTGAGATTAGGGTAAGAGGTTTGGTTAAATCTGGAAAAAGTGTTAGGCACCCGAGACTTTTATTTTACAATGGTTCCCTACTCCCGTGCAAGGCTAGGGGGTATGTGTGTGTGTGGACCAAGGGAGGCTAATGGCCTAGTCTGATAGACTAGGGTTGAATTGACGGGGTTGGTCAAGTCCAAGGTATTGGGCCCGGTTGGCTAAGGGTTAGTCCGATAGATTAGGGATTGGGCTTGGTAGGTCAAAAAAGAAGTTCTGTAAGCTAAGTCAAAGTTTGACCAAGGTTAGGGTTGCTAATCGGGATTAGGTCAAACTAACCATGATTAAGATTACTAACTACAATTAAGGAAGGTATGGTCAAGCCCGATAGGCTAAGATTGGGCCTAGTAAGCCAAAAGGGTTTTAACCAAGCGTTAGGGTTTCTAACCGGGGTTAAAAGGATGGTTAACCATGGTTAGGAGAGCTAACCATGGTAAAAAGGTCCTGAAATAGATTTTTGGTCTTTTTGTGTTTTATGAATGTTTTTGAGAATTTTAAAGATTTTTTATGGGTTAAGGGGGGGCTTAACCATGGTTAAATGGGTGAGTTACCATGATTAGGGGTGCTAACCATGGTAAAAATGGTCAAAACAGCATATTTTGGACATTTTAGAATATTTCTAATTTTTGTGACATTTTTTCGGATTTTACCAAGGTCAAGAGTTGTTTAACCATGGTTAAAAATTAACCAAGGATTGGATTAACCCTGGTTAAGGGTCCAGGAAGGTTAAAGCAGGCCCAGATGGTATGACAGGGTCTAGAATGGCATCCTACCAGGTTTGGGTCTTGTGCAAAGCCCAAAATCACAGCAAGTCAGTAATAGCGGTAATAAGATTACCACCATTACAGTAACATTTTTTATTAGGGTTTGTAAGGGCATTGGTTAAGTTAAGCCACAGGGGTTCTGAACCCATAGGGGTGAAGAAGGAAGTGACCTGAAGATCCTAGGCCTTTGGTGGGCCCTGGAACTGCTCTAGAGTGGGCCAAAGACCCTGTGGTTAGTAGTCTGAAATGGCGGTAAATGAACTACCGCTACTTTGCACAATCTCTATTTGCAGCTAAACTAATAATGGTTAAGCTACTGGTTAAGGTCTAGAATGACCAGGGAGGTAGGTAAAAGTCAGGGGAGTACAACCATAGCCCTGGACTGGACCAGGGCCCACATTAACTAGAGTTACAGGGCCTGCAAAAGGAAAACCCCAAGAATAACAGTAATTATTCTACTACCATTCCTGGTTTTCACCTGAAACCTGATTTTTCCCTCTTGGGCTTGGACCGGGTAACTTCCAGGGGATCCCTCATTGCTTTAGGGTGTCCCAGGAGAAATGGGGACGCTACCATGTGTATGGGGGTACTGTACCCAAGCTAAAAAAATCCTGTAGGAGATCTCCCATGCCTATGAAGAAGGCAGGGGGCCCTATCCTTAGTTGAAACTACGCTAAATACATAAAATACAGAAGATAATGGACCCCTGGAAGAGGACCAGGGGTCCTTACAAAGCTTTGAAAGAAATGAAAGAGAAAAGGGAGGTATACCCTCTCAGTTTAGACTGCAAGATGGTGGTGTAGCGGTGGCTTGCTATGATGGAGCCTAGGGGAGACCTAGGACGGCTCTTGGTAGCTTAGGGTTCTGCCTTAGTGAAGGGAAATGGAAGGGAGAGGCTGGGATGCAGGCTGGCCAAACTCCAACAGAGTTTGGATATAGAATTTTTGGAATGGATTTAACCATGGAGGAAGTGGGGTATTGTAGAGCCCCAGACTATTTCATGCTTAATACATGGCACTTTCATTGCCATTTTGCCTTTAAAGAGGTATAATTAATAAATAAGGAAGAAATTAGAAATTTTGACATGTCAGAAATGTTCCTTTCCGAAGTACGAACCCAACGCAAGTTAAATCGTCACAATCGGACGAACGAGTCAAAAGATATGGCCAAAACAGTCTGGTCCTGCAGACAATCATAGCTCGGAAGGCACTAAGGACGTAGCTCGGACGACGCTAAGGACGTAGCTCGGAAGGCACTAAGGACGTGCTCTGATAAGGCACAGACAAAGCATAGACAACGTATACGTTGTGCATCTGTTGTACAGCAAACAACGTGTACGTTGTATAGCAAACAACGTGTACGTTGTACAGCAAACAACGTGTACATTGTACAGCACAACGGGTACGTCGTGCAGCAGACAACGTGTGCGTTGTACAGCAAACAACGAGTACGTTGTACAGCTCACAACGGGTACGTTGTACAGCACAACGGGCACGTTGTAGAACCCCAGATCTTGATGGCCATGTACAACGAATGATATCATATACTAAAGCATGTAAGAATGTATTTATGGTGTATGGGTGTTTGGAATGAAATAGGCAAGAGTATAGAATACTCTTGAGTATTGACAAGGGTTATGCCTTGGCATACCCTCGACTCTAAATAGCCCTAGCGTTCACACCGCTCGTCGGAATCAAGCGATTCTTGGATTTTTGGAAAGGTAATTGAACCCTCTTTGGGGTTTATGTTGATCACTTGTCTTGGTTTTGAGTTGGTGTTAGGTCAAAAGACCGATTTCTGAAGTCGGGTCGGTTTAAAATCTGGATTGACGAAACCCAATTTCGGATCAGTCAGGTTTAGGGGTAAAATGGTCCAAGAAAAAAGAAGAATTGGAAGTTGTGAAAAACATAAAAGTTGTTCTCCTTTGAAAGAAGAATCCAATGCAAGTTGAATCGTCAAAATCGGACAAGCGAGTCAAAAGTTATGGCCGAGATACGAAAACGCAAAAATGCTGAAGCTTTCTGCAAAAGTTGCGATCGCTCGTAGGGACCCTACGAACGATCGTAGCGGAGCTACGAACGATCGTAGAGTTGCTACGATCGATCGTAAAGCCCCAGAAATGCTGGAAACTCTCAGGTGAAACTAAGATTGATCGTAGGAAGCTACGATCGATCGTAGAAGGCTACAATCAATCGTAAATCGCTACGAACGATCGTAGATACGCGATTTTACTTTCTTGGATGCGATTTTTTAGGGGTTTTTCACCCCTTACACTATAAATAGAAGACTTTAGGAGGGTTTTTGGGTTATCCTAAACCAAGGAGAGTTCCTAGAAAGAGAAGGAAATGATCTTGAGCATTCCAAAGAGGGTTTTGCTTGAAACCAAGAAGAGCTTCAATCAAGGGTTGGATCTTCCCCAAATCAAGCTTGGATCATTCAAATGAAGTGAGGATTTCTCAAGGGGTTTCTCAACCTAGAAATTGATCCAAAGAGGTTAGTAAACTACTATCTAGCCTTGTTATGATACAAAGATGATTCAAATAGGTGATTTTAATTCTATTATGATACAAATAGGAAGTGTGGAAATTTGGGTGAACTAGATCATGAATAAACAATCAAATAAGGTTTTACAAATTGGGGGTTTTTCAATAACAAGGATGAATATGGCTAAACTTGTAAGAAAATTGTAATACCTTTAAATGAACCATGATTTTAAGTATACTATGATGCAATGACAAACAAGGGATTTTGGGTGAACTTGATTATGTTCCAATAAGCAAATAAGGATTTAAGATTTTGGGGGTTTTCCAATAAAAGAGTGAATATGACTATAAGTGCAAGTAAGTGTTAATATCCTCCAAGGAATCATGATTTTAAGTGTGATATGATGAATTAGGCTTAGAAGCCATGATTGTTATGATGTGACGCAATGAATGAAATGTTCTACATTCTAGAATTGTTTAAGTATGTTATGATGCTAATATACCTTGTATGAACCATATGAGTTACTTAAGGTCTTCAAGTATACTATAATGATCATTATGCCTTGCATGAACATGTTTAATTAGTTAAAGCTTTCCACATAGATGTTATAATGCTCACAAGCACTCTACGCATGATAAGTATTGCACGACCGTGGTTTTTCTCATAAGCATGAATTTTCAAGAAAACATAAGAGGATTTTCAAAGGCATTCATAAGTAAGAAGCATACATGCATAAGCATAGACTAAGCCAAACTTTGGGTTGGCATTCTAAGATCGGTTACTCCACGCTCACAAGGATCAAGTCTAGATCTTGCATGAACTCCACGGATCATAAGTCTCGCAAGGCTTTTCAAGAACTCATAAGAAACTCACAAGTCTAAGATCTTTCATATGTCTCAAAGGAGAACAAGCTCACAAGGATCATAAGCTCACAAGAAGCTCACAAGTACTCATAAGCTCACAAGAAGCTCATAAGCTCACAAGTACTCACAACCTCACAAGAACTCTAAGCTCACAAGAACTCATAAGAAAACACGAGGCTCACAAGCATTCATAAGAACTCATAAGCATACATGAGAGAGTTTGTTTTCCATGAAAAGAACAAGTTTTTATTAAAGGTTTTTCCCGACGGGTTTTAAGCATGGATTTTGGTGATTTGTATTCTTTTACGCACTGTATAAAATATTGTGATTATGATAGCATTGTTAGCTAGTAGATTTTGCTCGCTGAGTATTCCATGCTTAGCCGTACATGTTATGTCGGCAGGTACACGGACTCCATTTGACATCTGTGATCAGGGGCCCTGGATAGAGGAGGATTATGGCGAGGAGGAGCCATATGTAGAGCCTCAGGAGGAGGCAAATGACTTAGACCACTGGCCCTTTTAGAGTGATTACATAGAGAGAGAGAGAGAGTATTATCATTTTGTATTTTGATAGGTGGGCATGTCCACCTTTACTTTTGTGATGTATGTACAAACTTGGAATACAGAGCATGTATAGAAAATAAATTTTTGGATTACGCTTCCACACATTGGTTTAAGCTTCCGCTTCATTCATGATTATGTTTGTCATGACTTGGATGTTATTACAGGATGGTTTGGTATCGGATATGGCACATCACGAGCCAAAGTATCCCTAACTCCCAGGGTGTATTTTGGGTCGCGACAGAGGTGGTATCAGAGCTTAGGCATTAGAGTCCCTAGGGTCACTTAGTACTCGATACCACGATCAAAACAAGGCATTAGGATTGAGGAAAGATTCGTATTCCAAGTATAGACTAATCTTTAGTCTTAGTCCATAACCGGTTGGAATCCGACCGAACTTAGTACCCTACGCTAGAACCACACATTGTATGATTATCTACTACAATGTGTACCTTGATGTATTACTATCAATTACCTTATGAATTTGAAATGAGCTTGAAATTGTGATTGAGATGAAGTTGGTTTCCAAGTTAGACTCATGTTCTGCTACATTTCTCAGGATTAACATGAGACGTGGTAGTGGATGGGGTCGCGGTTACCAAGCTCGGGGCAACAGTAATGGAGGAGACCCTCCCTCGGGTGATGATCAACCCGATATATCTCAGTTGTTAAATACTATGGTGGAGACCATCACCATGCTAGCAGCCCGACAGCCCGCTGCTACTACTGCGTTGGCACACCCACCTCCTTCACATCACACCTCGGGACTTGAGGCATTCCAAAGGCTACATCAACCTACCTTTTATGGGACCACCGACCCCATGGTTGTAGAGGCGTGGATTATGCAACTGGAGAAAATATTCCGTGCTCTTCGTTGCACCGATGAGCAAAGGGTAGATTGGGCTGCCTTCATGATGGAAGGAGAAGCCGACCATTGGTGGAGAGCGGCGTTGAGACAGAGAGACACCGCCAGGGCAGGAGAGCCGTGGACTTGGGGTGAATTCCTTGATGCCTTCTATGGGCAGTACTTTCCCAAGATTGTCAAGCAACAGAAGGAGATGGAGTTCATGTCCCTAGTGCAAGGGAATATGAGTGTGGCCGAGTATGAGGCCAAATTCGTTGAATTGTCCCGATTCGCACCACACTTGATCACGACGGAGGAGATGCGAGTCCGGAAATTTGAGAGTGGGTTGAAGCCCTTCATCAAGGATCGAGTCTCCATTCTTCAAGTGGAGTCTTGGAGAGAGATTGTGGTGAAGGGAAGGATTGTCGAAAAGAACTCAGACGAGTTTCTTAAAAGAAGAGAGGGTGGCTTCGGGAGAGCCATGCAGAAGGGTCAGTCTAGTGGCTCAGCACCATCGGAGAAGAGGGCCAGGATTTCCCAGTACCCACCTCCTAGGCCTACACAGACACAGAGGTCTTCGTTTGCATCACCAGTGCCTCGCCCGACTACTTCACAGGCACCTCACCCTGCTTTTTCTCAGGGCACCAGATATGTACAGCCATCACCCTCTTCATCCTTTGAGGAGTGTGACTATTGTGGTCGGAGACACCCGGTGTAGCACCCCGGACTTTTTCATCCTTAATGAATAGCACCTTCGTAGCTAATTGACCATTTTTGTAGTCTAATTAATAAATAAGGGAGAAATCGGAAATTCTGAAACGTCAGAAATGTGCGTTTTCGAAAGACGAACCCAACGCAAGTTGAATCGTCGAAATCCGACGAGCGAGTCAAAAGATATGGTCAAAACAGTCCAGACATACAGAGAACCGATCGCTCGGTCCAGTCAGCGATCGATCGGTCCATAACCGATCGATCGGTAGCTATCGCGCGGTCAGAAATTTTGTATGGGGAAATTTTCCAGAGAGTGAGTTTTTGACCGGTCGATCGGTCATAAACACCGATCGCTCGGTAGGCAACCGATCGATCGGTCATAACCACCGATCGCTCGGTCTTCGCGTTTTTGCAGAAATTTCAGTAAGGGCGTTTTCGTCTTTTGGGTGTTAAACCCTTACCCATAAGGGTTTGCTCGACCCTTTGAGGCCTCACTTACAACATTTGAGGGATTTTGAGAGATAGAGAGAGAGGAGGAGAAAGCTCTAACCTAGGGTTTGGTTTTGAGAATGAAATCAAAGGGGGTTTAAGAACCATAGCTCACCCCAACTCAAGTTGCTTCAAAATCAAGGCTCAAGCTCGTGTGTGAACCATTCTCCAAGCTAGGGCAGCAACCCAAGCACGTTTTTGAAAGGGGTTTCTTCCCCAACTCAAGTCTCCTTCAAGCAAAGGTGTTCTTCTTTCAAGTTGGAGCTTCAATCAAGGTTTCTATCAAGGATCAAGCCTTGATTTAAGGTTAGTACACCCTACTAACTTACCCTAGCAATAAATCTAGGTTTTCCTTATGAAATATGATTCTTGTTAGTATGTTTTATTCTTTACAAAATGTGTTATCTATAATAAATATAAACAAGATAAGGAAATGGTAGGGATGCTTGGATGAAGGTTGGATACGGCGATTGGATGCCGAATGTGTGATGTATGATGTGTGATTGGAAAATGGAGGATGGGCATAGTACAAATAATAAACTTACCATGGTGTGATTGAATGGAAAATATGCAGTTAAAAGAAAGAGATAAACTACTAAGGAATAATGTATGAAAGTGTTTGACAAAATACCTAAACTATGAATAAATGATCTAAATGAAGAATATAGAAATGGGTTTTATGTATGCGTTCATATAAATGATAAATCGATCAAATGTTATGCAAATTACTTAAGTTACCCATGTTCATATCATGAATTGAATTGCAATGCCATGTCTTGACGATCCTCATTATCATGATAGTCACTATTGACACGTACACGAGCACGCATGATAGCATGAACCGAGATTTCAAGAGCATGTGCATATAATAAACAACAAGTGCATTGCATAACAAGGAGGTTGGTAGCCCAGGGAGGATTCGGGTACTAACCTCTGGCTCACAAGTGCATTTCATAACAAGGAGGTTGGTAGCCCAGGGAGGATTCGGGTGCTAGCCTCTGGCTCACAAGTGCATTGCATATCAAGGAGGTTGGCAGCCCAGGGAGATTCGGGTGCTAGCCTCTGGCTCACAAGTTTACAAGATGGAGGTTTACAAGATGATGATCATGCATTCATGCATGCACGCATACATGATTTCTACGAGGCATACCGGGACATGACAAGGGTTTTCAAGCATGAGTTTTATTGGCATTTTCGCATTCATGTACGCACGTCAGGATGCTTGTATTGTGTCATGCCCTATACTGTTTCTTTGTGATGTTTCTATTACTGCTTGTATGATATTACTATTATGTGTTTTTATCACTGTTATGGTCTGCTAGTAGCTTGTACTCGCTGAGTATTCCATGCTCAGCCGTACTTTCATGTCGGCAGGTACTGAGGGAGCTCTCGACCCGGAGCCTTGGGTCGAGGAAGAGTATACAGAGGAGAGAGAGTCGGCTATCCCATTACAGTCTCAGGCGGACCGAGACCTCGATGCGTGGCCATACCTCGACTACTGTTGAGGGGAGAGTATGAGAGGGTTTGGTGTATTTTGATATTTTGATAGGTGGGCCTGTCCACCTTAGGCTTAGACATGTCTTGTATTTATGTTAACTTGGAATACTATTTTGGATCATCAGAAGAAATGAAAATTTGTTTACGCTTCCGCATATATGATAGCTTCCGCGCTCTGATTATCGTTATGAGTACTGTATTTTACCTTGTGCATTACAGGATGGGTTGATAGGTTCGCAGTGTGACACCTAAAATATCCCAAAACTCCTAGGGGGTATTTCGGGGCGTTACACCCGGCTGGAGAGTGTCAGAGAGCATCGGGAGGATGTTTCCATTGTGGCGAGCAGGGCCACATAATTAAAGATTGCCCACGCCGACAGTCACGGGCTCAGCCTCAGGGGAGCAGGCCCCCAGTTCGGCAGACTTCTCAGTAGGGGTCTTCACAAGCTTCAGCATCTAGACCCACACGGCCCACTCAGACCACACAGCAGCCTCGCCAGGCAAACAGAGGCCGGGTCTTTGCCTTAACAGAATGGGACGCACAGGCATCAGATGATGTTGTGCAAGGTACGCGAGAATTTCTAAAGTGTTCAAGTATGAAATGATGAGTGCTATAAGTATACATATAATCACTTATATGTCATGCTACCTATACTCTATGTATGTTGCTGAAAACCGCTGATATAGTTAATTACAATGCACAGGCGTATTGCTAGTGAACGAGTGTCTAGCTCATGTGTTGATTGACACGGGATCGACACATTCTTTTGTATCGCCAAGCTTTGCCAAAGGTTTTGAGTCTAAGCCGAGTCGCCTACGTCACGAGTTAACCATTTCGACTCCGCTTGGCAAGTCAGTTGACACAGACCGAGGATATCAGAATTGTATAGTTCAAGTCGGGCAGTATATATTGCCGATTGATCTAATCATCCTTGAGTTCCAGGACTTGGACTTCGATGTTATTCTCGGGATGGATTGGCTAGCTGCACACCACGGGCATGTGGCTTGTTTTGAGAAGATGGTGAAGTTCAAGCCAGAAGGCGTCAAGCCATTCCACTTTCATGGACTTTGGAGGAGAGATATAGCCCGTCTAGCAGCTCTAAGTCCTGCAAATCCGGAGGCACGAGACTCCTCAGCCATACTAGTTGTGAGTGAGTATTTGGATGTGTTTCCCGAGGAATTACTAGGGTTACCTCCAGATAGGGAGATAGAATTTGCAATAGAGCTTGCTCCTGGAACGGCTCCAATTTCTAAGGCTCCGTACAGGATGGCCCCTATTGAACTGAAGGAATTAAAGGAGCAAATAGAAGAGTTGCAATGGCTTGGTTTCATCCAACCAAGTGTGTCACCGTGGGGAGCACCGGTACTCTTTGTGAAGAAGAAGGATGGGTCGATGAGGATGTGCATCGACTATAGACAGTTGAACAAAGTCACCATCAAGAATCGATACCCCTTGCCACGAATAGATGATTTTTTCGACCAATTGAAAGGAGCAAGGTTCTTCTCCAAGATTGATTTGCGGTCCGGCTATCATCAGTTGAAGATCAAGGCCGAAGATGTGCCAAAGACTGCCTTTAGGACTCGGTACAGGCACTACGAATTCCTAGTTATGCCTTTTGGTCTAACAAATGCACCGGCGGCGTTCATGGATTTGATGAACCGGGTATTCAAGCCTTATCTCGACAAATGTGTTATCGTCTTTGTCGATGACATCTTAGTATATTCTCCGACCAGAGAAGATCATGATCGAGATCTTCGCCTTACACTTGAGACTCTTCGAGAGCATAAACTATACGCCAAGTTGAGTAAGTGCGAATTTTGGTTGGAGAAGGTGGCGTTCCTTGGCCACGTAGTATCTGTCGAGGGTATTTCAGTAGACCCAGCAAAGATAGAAGCGGTGATGAAATGGGAGAGACCCAAAAGTGTTACCGAGATACGCAACTTCCTCGGTTTAGCAGGATACTATAAGAGATTCGTAGAGGGATTCTCCAGCTTAGTGGCACCGCTCACGTATTTGACACCGAAAAATGCTAAGTTCACTTGGAGCGATAAGTGTGAAGCGAGCTTCACGGAGTTGAAGAAGAGGCTTACTACTGCCCCCATTCTCACAGTGCCGTCTGGGAGTGGAGGTTTCATGGTTTACAGTGATGCCTCGAATGTTGGGCTAGGATGTGTTCTTATGCAGCGCGGGAATGTCATCGCCTACGCTTCCCGGCAATTAAGAGAGCATGAAAAGAACTATCCTGCTCACGATTTGGAGTTGGCCGCGGTGGTTTTCGCATTAAAGATTTGGCGGCATTACCTTTATGGGGAAGAGTTTGATGTTTTCACGGATCATAAAAGCTTAAAATACCTATTTTCCCAAAAGGAGTTTAATATACAACAGCGCCGATGGATGGAATTCTTGAAGGACTATGAGTGTTCGATCCAGTACCATCCGGGCAAGGCTAATGTAGTGGCAGATGCTTTGAGCAGGAAGTCCACTGGGCTTGTAGCACACATGATGGTGCAAGAGTGGAAGTTGTTGGAAGATGTTTCTAACCTTGAAATTAGTTTCAGCCTTCCTACCTCTGGGCCAGTGATGGCTAATGTCACAGTTAGGCCTTACATATGGGCCATGATCCGAGAATTACAAGAGTTGGATGCCAAACTACTGGCCTATAGAGACAAGTTGGTTCGCGATGGCAGTAAGGATTTTGCAGTGCAAAGTGATGGGACAATCACATTCAAGGGAAGGATATGTGTTCCAGCCGATGAGAAGCTCAAATTAGAAATCTTAGATGAAGCTCACCGGTCTAAGTACACTGTGCATCCTGGCGGTACAAAGATGTATCGGAACCTCAAAAGACATTTTTGGTGGCGGAAGATGAAGAGGGAAGTTGCCGAGTATGTGTCAAGATGCTTGGTATGCCAACAAGTGAAGGCCGAGCATATGAGGCCAGCAGGGCTTTTACAATCCCTCCCTATTCCCGAGTGGAAATGGGAGAACATCTCCATGGATTTCATCACTGGGTTGCTAAAAAGGACAAAGAAATCGGATGCAATATGGGTAGTGGTTGATCGTTTGACAAAATCCGCCCATTTCTTGCCTTATCGGACTATGTTCAACTCGAACCAACTTGCAGAATTGTACCTCAAAGAAGTGGTTCGGTTGCACGGGGTGCTAGTCAGTATCGTGTCAGACAGGGATCCAAGATTCACTTCCAGGTTCTGGAAAAGCTTTCAGAGCGCTATGGGTTCCCGTTTGGACTTTAGCACCGCCTTTCATCCTCAGACAGATGGACAGACCGAGAGGGTGAACCAAGTTATAGAGGACATGCTCCGAGCTTGCATGTTGGACTTCAAAGGCAATTGGGAGGATCACTTGCCATTGGTGGAATTCGCCTACAATAACAGCTATCAGGCGAGTATCCAAATGGCTCCTTTTGAGGCCTTGTATGGTTGAAGTTGTAGATCTCCCCTATACTGGGATGAAGTTGGAGAGAGAAAGATATTGGGCCCGGAATTGATTGAACAAACCGCGAATAAAGTCAAGATCATCAGAGAGAGATTAAAGACGGCTCAGGACAGGCAAAAGAGCTATGCCGACACCCGTAGACGAGATCTTGAGTTCCGTATTGGCGATATGGTATTTGTGAAGGTTTCACCGACAAAGGGTGTTATGAGGTTTGGCAAAAGAGGAACTCAGCCCGAGGTATGTTGGTCCATTTGAAATTATCACCCGAATTGGTGAAGTTGCATACCGGGTTGCTCTACCCACTCACATGGTGGCGGTTCACAACGTATTCCATGTATCTACGCTTCGGAAATATATTCCGGATCCTTCTCATGTGATCGACCTTGATACGCTAGAAGTCCAGGAGGATCTCACTTTGGTGGAAGAGCCGGTTCAAATTTTGGACCGTAGGGATCAAGTCTTGTGCAATAAGGTCATCCCCTTGGTTCTTGTTCGATGGCAACACCATTCACGAGAAGAAGCTACATGGGAGCGCGAAGCGGAAGTGAGGGAAAAATATCCTAATTTGTTTGAGTGATGTTTATGTAATTTTGTTCTTTATAATCTCTATGTATCGTTCCAATTTCGAGGACGAAATATCTGTAAGGGGGGGAGGATGTAGAACCCCGAATCTTGATGGCCATGTACGACGAATGATATCATATACTAAAGCATGTAAGAATGTATTTATGGTGTATGGGTGTTTGGAATGAAATAGGCAAGAGTATAGAATACTCTTGAGTATTGACAAGGGTTATGCCTTGGCATACCCTCGACTCTAAATAGCCCTAGTGTTCACACCGCTCGTCGGAATCAAGCGATTCTTAGATTTTTGGAAAGTTAATTGAACCCTCTTTGGGGTTCATGTTGATCACTTGTCCTGGTTTTGAGTTGGTGTTAGGTCAAAAGACCGATTTCTGAAGTCGGGTCGGTTTAAAATCTGGATTGACGAAACCCAATTTCGGATCAGTCAGGTTTAGGGGCAAAATGGTCCAAGAAAAAGGAAGAATTGGAAGTTGTGAAAAACATGAAAGTTGTTCTCCTTCGAAATGAGAATCCAACGCAAGTTGAATCGTCAAAATCGGACAAGCGAGTCAAAGGTTATGGCCGAGATACAAAAATGCAAAAATGTTGAAGCTTTCTGCAAAAGTTGCGATCGCTCGTAGGGACCCTACGAACGATCGTAGCGGAGCTACGAACGAACGTAGAGTTGCTACGATCGATCGTAAAGCCCCAGAAATGCTGGAAACTCTTGGGTGAAACTACGATTGATCGTAGGAAGCTACGATCGATCGTAGAAGACTACGATCAATCGTAAATCGCTACGAACGATCGTAGATACGCGATTTTACTTTCTTGGATGCGATTTTTTAGGGGTTTTTCACCCCTTACACTATATATAGAAGACTTTAGGAGGGTTTTTGGGTTACCCTAAACCAAGGAGAGTTCCTAGAAAGAGAAGGAAATGATCTTGAGCATTCCAAAGAGGGTTTTGCTTGAAACCAAGAAGAGCTTCAATCAAGGGTTGGATCTTCCCCAAATCAAGCTTGGATCATTCAAATGAAGTGAGGATTTCTCAAGGGGTTTCTCAACCTAGAAATTGATCCAAAGAGGTTAGTAAACTACTATCTAGCCTTGTTATCATACAAAGATGATTCAAATAGGTGGTTTTAATTCTATTATGATACAAATAGGAAGTGTGGAAATTTGGGTGAACTAGATCATGAATAAACAATCAAATAAGGTTTTACAAATTGGGGGTTTTTCAATAACAAGGATGAATATGGCTAAACTTGTAAGAAAATTGTAATACCTTTAAATGAACCATGATTTTAAGTATACTATGATGCAATGACAAACAAGGGATTTTGGGTGAACTTGATTATGTTCCAATAAGCAAATAAGGATTTAAGATTTTGGGGGTTTTCCAATAAAAGGGTGAATATGACTATAAGTGCAAGTAAGTGTTAATATCCTCCAAGGAATCATGATTTTAAGTGTGATATGATGAATTAGGCTTAGAAGCCATGATTGTTATGATGTGACGCAATGAATGAAATGTTCTACATTCTAGAATTGTTTAAGTATGTTATGATGCTAATATACCTTGTATGAACCATATGAGTTACTTAAGGTCTTCAAGTATACTATAATGATCATTATGCCTTGCATGAACATGTTTAATTAGTTAAAGCTTTCCACATAGATGTTATAATGCTCACAAGCACTCTACGCATGATAAGTATTGCACGACTGTGGTTTTTCTCATAAGCATGAATTTTCAAGAAAACATAAGAGGATTTTCAAAGGCATTCATAAGTAAGAAGCATACATGCATAAGTATAGACTAAGCCAAACTTTGGGTTGGCATTCTAAGATCGGTTACTCCACGCTCACAAGGATCAAGTCTAGATCTTGCATGAACTCCACGGATCATAAGTCTCGCAAGGCTTTTCAAGAACTCATAAGAAACTCACAAGTCTAAGATCTTGCATATGTCTCAAAGGAGAACAAGCTCACAAGGATCATAAGCTCACAAGAAGCTCACAAGTACTCACAACCTCACAAGAACTCTAAGCTCACAAGAACTCATAAGAAAACACGAGGCTCACAAGCATTCATAAGAACTCATAAGCATACATGAGAGGGTTTGTTTTCCATGAAAAGAACAAGTTTTTATTAAAGGTTTTTCCCGACGGGTTTTAAGCATGGATTTTGCTGATTTGTATTCTTTTCCGCACTGTATAAAATATTATGATTATGATAGCATTGTTAGCTAGTAGATTTTTCTCGCTGAGTATTCCATGCTCAGCCGTACATGTTATGTCAGCAGGTACACGGACTCCATTTGACATCTGTGATCAGGGGCCCTGGATAGAGGAGGATTATGGCGAGGAGGAGCCATATGTAGAGCCTCAGGAGGAGGCAAATGACTTAGACCACTGGCCCTTTTAGAGTGATTACATAGAGAGAGAGAGAGAGTATTATCATTTTGTATTTTGATAGGTGGGCATGTCCACCTTTACTTTTGTGATGTATTTACAAACTTCGAATACACAGCATGTATAGAAAAGAAATTTTTGGATTACGCTCCGGCACATTGGTTTAAGCTTCCGCTTTATTCATGATTATGTTTGTCATGACTTGGATGTTATTACAGGATGGTTTGGTATCGGATATGGCACATCACGAGCCAAAGTATCCCTAACTCCCAGGGGGTATTTTGGGTCGCGACACACGTTGTACATAAGACAACGGACAACGAGCTCAGCACTATGCACAACATAACGTGACAACGGGTTCGGCACCCTTCACAGCACAACGTGTTTGGCACTGTTCACAGCACAACGTGTTCAGCACTATTCACAGCACAACGTGTTTGGCACTGTTCACAGCACAACGTGTTCAGCACTGTTCACAGCACAACGTGTTCAGCACTATTCATAGCACAACGTGTTTAGCACTGTTCACAACACAACGTGTTCGGCACTCGCGTTTTTGCAGAAACTTCTGTAAGGGTATTATGATCTTTTGGTCAGTTCACTCTTACCTTAAGAGTTTAACCCGAGCCTTTAGGGCATCATTCAACACTTAGAGAGTTTGAGAGAATAGGAGAAAGGGGAGAAGGCGATTCCAACCTAGGGTTTCCATTTTGGAGAAGAATCAAAGGGGTTTTGAGACCCTAGATCACTTCAAGTCCGGTTTTTCTCCAAGATCACAGCTCAAGCACTCGTGAGGAGCATCTCCTCAAGCTAGGGCAGCAACTCACGGTCGTTTTTGGAAGGGGGTTTCTTCCTCACTTGATCAAGGTCGGTACTTCTTACTACCCTCCTAGTTATAGTTCCTCTTTTCCCTTTATTTCTTTTGATTTTCTTACATTTACACCTGTGCTATGAGATGGATGGTTGTGAATGGTGAATGGAGGTGGATGTTGGCTAATGGATGCCGTGTGGATGATGTGATGAATGAATGGGAAAGGGCATTGTACTAATAATGAACATACAAGTGTGATGTGAGCATAACCCACCTAAAAAAGCATGATTTAGGTTTAAATGAATAATGAATAATGAACACACCATGTTTGATGAAATGCCAAGGTGAATAAAGTGAGTTGTAAATTAGGAAATGCATGCCTAATAAATTACGAATATTGCTAGGGCCTATGATAGTGTGTTTTCTTGCTTTTCCCTAAATGATATGAATATTACATTGCTCAATCTTTGATGTTATATGTGTTGTGAAATTACCCAAATGTCATATTTAAATTTAAATGCAAGTATGTACACGGTTCCCACGAGCACGGCATGCATGACATGATTTATCGAGGTTTTCAAGAACATGGTTAGAGGTGGGACATGTCCTACGATATGTTTTACCTCATTTTTCACAAGAAAACAAGACCCAACATCCTACGAGGGGTCGCCCCTCACTCACAAGTGCATATCATGAAGAAGGGCCTCCCTTCCCTCGCAAGTACATACATATCATGAAGAAGGGTCTCCCTTCCCTCGCAAGTACATACATATCATGAAGAAGGGTCTCCCTTCCCTCGCAAGTGCATTGCATAAAGAAGGGTCTCCCTTCCCTCACAAGTGCATCTTACAAGGATATCTCACAAGTTACATGATCACAAGCAAGCACGCATGACATGCATGACATGACACAGTATACAAGAATCAAGCAAGATAGACAAGACGAGCTTTCAAGTACGAAAAGATATTTCAAGTCAAGTCAAGTGCATGATGTTTTCAAGAGGTTTCATCGGCTTTCTACGAATTACAAGCATGATTATAAATTGCTTTGCTTCCTTGTATGATATAAATTGTTCTTGTTCTATATATTCAAATTTTTTCCTACTTCCTGTATGCTATCTGTATACTATGACTGTTGGTTAGTATTTAGTACTTGCTGAGTATTCCATGCTCAGCCGTACTTCTTATGTCGGCAGGTTCTGAGGGAGCTGCTGCTCCATTTGATGTTTGTGCTCCTGGTCCATGGGTGGAAGAGGAGTACGTCGAGGAACCTTTGGAGGAACCTCCAGTAGAGGGTTACCATTAGGTGGTTGTAGATTCTGAGTGAATAGCTGTGGGTGAGATGAGAGATTTACATTCATGTATTTTGGCGGGTCTGTCCGCACTTTCTTTTGGATTCCTTTTGTGTAAACTTGGATTCGTATATACATAGAGGTTTGTTTAGACTTCCGCTGTGCTATGTTAGAGTATGTTTCCGCTGTTTATATCCTCTATTGTATATGCTCTGTGGGTTTTTGCAGGTTGGTTTGTCAAGCAAGTCATGTAAGCCATGATTAGTCGTCCAAAGTTCACTCTAACTCCTAGGGTGGGTTTTGGGTCGCGACAGAAGTGGTATCAGAGCTTAGGCTTTAGGTCTGTAGGGTCACTTAGAATCTTATACCACGGCTTGACAAGAGCATATGTTAGGAAACAAGTTAGGAAGAAAGTAAGTCGGAAGAGAGTCTTGATCCAAGTGTAAGACTAAACTTTAGTCTTAAGTCAAAATGGTTGCTTTAACCAAGTACGGGTCCTAGGTACGCTAGAACACTAAAGTATATGTATAATGTGATGAATACTCTGATGACTTGATGTGATGTGTATTAGTATTATACAACTAATACAAATTGAATTATTGTGAAATGGCATTGAAATAAACTGTGGTTTCAAGTTAGACTCATGTGGTGTTATTACTCTCAGGCCTTTAGTCATGAGACGGAACACGCGGGGTCGTGGACCACATACCAGAGCTTCCTCTTCTTCACGGGATGAGGATGAGCAGCTGAACCTCTCTCAGGTCTTAGGCTCTATTGCTGAGACACTCGCCATACTGGCGGCTCGGTAGGCTATACCATCATCGGCGGCACCTACTCCACCGCCCGCAGCTCCAGTACATCGTACCGCTGGAGTTGAGGCATTCAGGAGATTGAGGCCTCCACCCTTCCATGGGAGTTTGGACCCTCTTGCTGCGGCAGCATGGATCCTCCAGATGGAGAAGATCTTTGCGGTCCTCTCGCCTACAGAGGAGGATAGAGTAGCGTGGGCAGTTTTCATGCTAGAAGGTGAAGCCCACCATTGGTGGTTGTCCGCATTGAGGACACGAGATTTAACCATGCAGGGTCAACCTTGGATTTGGGAGGAGTTCAAGGATGCTTTTTACAAGAAGTATTTTCCAATTGGAGAACGGGAAAAGAAAGAGAGAGAATTCATCAACCTCGAGCAAGGTTTGATGTCGGTGGCTCAATACGAGGCCAAGTTCTCGGAGCTATCACGCTTCGCGACACATATGATTGCCACCGAGGCAATGAAGGCGAGGAGGTTTGAGCAAGGACTCAAGGATGTCATCATGGAGAAAGTATCGGTCTTTAGGCACGCCACTTATGCTGAAGTGGTGGATAAAGCCTTGTTGGTTGAGACCAATTCTGAGGTGGTG
Organism: Tetracentron sinense; assembly: GCA_015143295.1. Classification (NCBI taxonomy): domain Eukaryota; kingdom Viridiplantae; phylum Streptophyta; class Magnoliopsida; order Trochodendrales; family Trochodendraceae; genus Tetracentron; species Tetracentron sinense. The sequence goes on along the minus strand of CM026551.1, from coordinate 38,155,239 downwards.
TCCAAGAAGAGGGAGTTGGCAAGAGGCCAAGCCAGTGGTTCAGCACCTCTAGAGAGGCAGGCTCGTACCGGCCCTTATCAGTATGCGCCTCCAGCTCCACGGTATTATGTGCCTCAGCACCGCGACCTCAGGCCCTTCCAGCTCCACGGCCAGTTGCACCTCAGACGGTGAGGTATGCTCCACCTCCGGCCCCTCCGACCTATACACACGAGGTCTGCACTTCGTGCGGCCGAAGGCACCCGGCAGGAGATTACCGATGGGCATCGGGTGGATGTTTTCATTGTGGCCGCTAGGGCCATATGATCAGGGATTGCCCCAGTCGGCATTTACCAGGCCAGTCTCAGGGGATTAGGCCACCAGCACGCCCAGCAGGATCATATCAGGCGTCATCTCAGACTGCCCGGTCTACACCTCAGTCTCGCCAGGCGAACCAGGGGCGAGTTTTTGCCTTGACAGAGGGTGATGCACTTGCATCTGACGATGTAGTGCAAGGGACGTAGTTGTAATTTATTTCATTACCCGTAAAATTAAATTATTATGTATTATTCTTTGTGTACGTATATGGCATGTTATGTATGAATACCTATATGTATACGTTGTTGATGCATGGATTGACTTAGCTAGCTAAAATTTCAGGAACCCTACTAGTTAATGAGTGTTTGGCTCGAGTGTTGATTAATACCGGGTCTACTCATTCATTTGTCTCGCCGAGTTTTTCAGAAGGTTTTTCTGTAGAGCCAAGTCAGCTAGAACTGGAGTTAGCCATTTCGACTCCTCTCGGCAAAACAGTATTGGCAGATAAAGTGTATAGAAATAGTGTAGTCCAAGTTGGAAGCCACGAGTTGGCGGTTGATCTCATCGTCCTTGGATTCCAAGACTTTGATGTTATATTGGGAATGGATTGGTTAGCAGCACATCATGGACATGTAGCTTGCTTTGAGAAAATGGTACTCTTCAAGCCAATAGAAGGAAAACCATTCCACTTTCGCGGGTTGAAAAGTAGATATATTGCTCGTTTTGCGGCTTTGAGCTTAGCTAACCCCGAGGCAAAGGACTCATCGACTATTCCGGTTGTGAGTGAGTTCCTGGATGTATTTCCAGAGGAGTTGCCAGGATTACCTCCAGACAGGGAGATTGAGTTTGTGATCGAGCTTGCACCAGGCACAGTTCCTGTTTTCAGGGCTCCGTATAGAATGACCCTTATTGAACTCAAAGAGTTAAAGACCCAGTTGGAGGAATTGCAAGGCCTTGGTATCATTCGACCAAGTGTCTCACCGTGGGGTGCCCCGGTGTTGTTTGTTAAGAAGAAAGATGGCTCGATGCGGATGTGCGTCGATTACAGGCAATTGAAAAAAGTCACTATAAAGAATATGTATCCCTTGCCTAGGATTGATGACTTGTTCGATCAGTTGAAGGGAGCGAGATTTTTCTCGAAGATAGACCTTCGATCGGGTTATCACCAGTTGAAGATTAAGGTGGAAGATGTTCCCAAAACTGCTTTCAGGACTCGGTATGGACACTACGAGTTCTTGGTGATGCCTTTTGGACTCACGAACGCGCCGGCAGGCTTTATGGATTTGATGAACCGGGTGTTCCGGCCATATCTTGATAGGTGCGTGATTGTATTTGTTGATGACATTTTGGTCTATTCCCAGACACGGGAAGATCACACACGCGACCTATGCCTTGCTTTGGAAATGCTAAGAGAGCACAAGCTATACGTCAAACTTAGCAAGTGTGAGTTTTGGTTGGAAGAGGTGGCATTCCTAGGCCACGTTGTTTCTGCAGAAGGTATCTCGGTAGATCCGAAGAAAATCGAAGCAGTTATCAGTTGGGCGAGGCCCAAAAGTGTTACTGAGATACACGCAACTTTCTTGGGTTGGCAGGCTACTACAGGAGATTCGTAGAGGGTTTCTCTAGCCTTGCAGCAGCGCTCACTTACCTGACAAGGAAGAACGCCAAGTTTGTACGGAGTGATAAGTGCGAGATCAGTTTCACGGAACTGAAGAAGAGGCTTACTACAACCCCTGTCCTTATTGTGCCATCTGGACCTTATGGGTATGAGGTGTATAGTGATGCCTCACACATTGGAATTGGGTGTGTACTCATGCAGCACAAGAAATTCATTGCCTATGCATCAAGGCAATTGAAGGAGCATGAGAAGAATTATCCCACGCACGACTTGGAGCTTGCGGCGGTCGTATTTGCACTTAAGATTTGGCGTCATTACCTTTATGGGGTGGAGTTCTATGTGTTTACCGATCACAAGAGTCTCAAGTATCTCTTTTCCCAAAAGGAATTGAATCTAAGGCAACGGCGTTGGATGGAATTTCTGAAGGACTATGATTGTACCATTCAATAACACCCGGGTAAAGCAAATGTAGTGGCTGATGCTTTGAGTAGAAGACCTCAGGGGTTGTTAGCACACATGTTGGTTCAAGAATGGAAGCTACTAGAAGATTTGGCAAATCTGGACATCAGTGTGAATAACTCTGTCCGTGGTCCCACCTTGGCAAATGTTACGGTTCGGCCGTACATTATAGATTTGATCCAAGAATATCAAGCCATGGATGCGAAATTGTTGGCTTTCCGGGACAAGGAAGTTGCTAAGGGTAGTGAGGACTTCTCTCTCACTAGTCGGGGTGCTATCACATTCAAGGGAAGGCTGTGCGTCCCAGCCAATGCAGATCTTCGAAGAGAGATTTTGGATGAAGCACACCATTCGAAGTACACAGTGCATCCAGGGGGTACAAAGATGTACCGGAACCTCAAGAGTCACTTTTCGTGGCGGAATATGAAGAGGGAGGTTGCGGAATATGTAGCACGGTGCTTGGTGTGTCAACAGGTGAAAGCAGAGCACATGCGGCCGGCAAGTCTATTGCAGTCTCTTCCGATTCCCGAGTGGAAATGGGAGAACATATCCATGGATTTCATAGTTGGCTTGCCAAAGAGGACAAGGGGCTCAGATACGATATGGGTAGTAGTGGATCGTTTGACGAAGTCCGCTCACTTTTTACCTTACAGAACTACTTTCAACTCTAGTCAGTTAGCCGCTTTGTACATCAAGGAAGTGGTGAGGTTGCACGGAGTGCCCGTTAGTATTGTGTCAGATCGGGATCCAAGATTCACATCACGATTCTGGAAAAGCTTCCAGGAGGCTATGGGTTCCCGACTTGATTTCAGCACCGCTTTTCATCCACAGACGGATGGACAAACCGAGAGAGTGAACCAAGTCATTGAAGACATGCTTCAGGCTTGTATGTTGGATTTCAGAGGCAGTTGGGAAGAGCACTTGCCTTTGGTTGAATTCGCCTATAATAACAGCTATCAGGCAAGTATCCAAATGGCACCATTTGAGGCCTTGTATGGGCGAAGTTGTAGGTCTCCTCTCTATTGGGATGAGGTAGGAGAAAGGAAAGTACTTGGTCTGGAGTTGATTGAGCAAACTGCAGGCACAGTTAAGATCATTCGGGATCGATTGAAAGCCGCTCACGATCGTCAGAAAAGTTATGCGGACACGCGCCGTAGGGACTTGGATTTTCAAGTAGGGGATCAAGTTTTTGTGAAAGTATCTCCTAGCAAAGGGATCATGAGATTTGGAAAGCGAGGCAAGCTCAGTCCTCAGTAGGTTGGGCCTTTTGAGATTATCACACGAGTTGGTGAGGTTGCTTACAGGGTAGCTCTCCCACCTCACATGGCCGCAGTTCACAACGTCTTCCATGTGTCTATGCTTCGGAAGTACATTACGGATCCTTCGCATGTCATAGACTTGGAACCGTTGGAGATTCGAGAGGACCTCACCTTGATTGAAAAGCCGGTTCAGATTTTGGATCGAAGAGATCAGGTGCTTCGCAACAAGACAATCCCTGTGGTTCTTGTGCAATGGCAACACCATGCTTGGGAAGAAGCTACATGGGAGCGTGAAGCCGAAGTCAAAGCAAAGTACCCAGAATTAATTGAATGAGTTTGTATAGGTTTTGTATATGTGGCTTGTATTTTTGTTTTGATTCTGTACTGCATGTCCCGTCCAAATTTCGAGGATGAAATTTTTGTAAGGGGGGGAGGATGTAGAGCCCCAGACTTTTTCATGCTTAATACATGGTACTTTCGTTTCCATTTTTCCTTTAAAGAGGTATAATTAATAAATAAGGAAGAAATTGGAAATTTCAACACGTCAGAAATGTTCCTTTCCGTAGTACGAGTCCAACGCAAGTTAAATCGTCAAAATTGGACGAACGAGTCAAAAGATATGGCCAAAACAGTCTGGTCCTGCAGACAATCGTAGCTCGGAAGGCACTAAGGACGTAGCTCGGACGGCGCTTAGGAGGTAGCTCGGAAGGCACTAAGGACGTGCTCTGATAAGGCACAGACAACGCATAGACAACGTACTCTGATATCGTATACGTTGTGCAACCGTTGTACAGCAAACAACGTGTACGTTGTACAGCATAACGGGTACGTCGTGCAGCAGACAACGTGTGCGTTGTACAGCAAACAACGAGTACGTTGTACAACTCACAACGGGTACGTTGTACAGCACAATAGGCACGTTGTAGAGCCCCAAACTTTTTCATGTTTAATACATGGCACTTTCGTTGCCATTTTGCCTTTAAAGAGGTATAATTAATAAATAAGGAAGAAATTAGAAATTTCGACATGTCAGAAATGTTCCTTTTCGAAGTACGAACCCAACGCAAGTTGAATCGTCAAAATCGGACGAACGAGTCAAAAGATATGGCCAAAACAGTCTGGTCCTGCAGACAATCGTAGCTCGGACGGCGCTAAGGACGTAGCTCGGACGGCGCTAAGGACGTGCTCTGATAAGGCACAGACAACACATAGGCACCGTACTCTGATAACGTATACGTTGTGCATCCATTGTGCAACAGACAACGTGTACGTTGTACAGCTCACAACGGGTACGTTGTACAGTACAACGGGCACGTTGTACATAAGACAACGGACAACGAGCTCAGCACTATGCACAATACAACGTGACAACGGGTTCGGCACCCTTCACAACGCACAACGTGTTCGGCACTGTTCACAGCACAACATGTTCAGCACTGTTCACAGCACAACGTGTTCAGCACTGTTCACAGCACAACGTGTTCGGCACTGTTCACAGCACAACGTGTTCGGCACTGTTCACAGCACAACGTGTTCCGCACTGTTTACAGCACAACGTGTTTCGCACTGTTCACAGCACAACGTGTTCGGCACGGTTCACAGCACAACGTGTTCGGCACTGTTCACAGTACAACGTGTTCGGCACTGTTCACAGCACAACGTGTTCGGCACTGTTCACAGCACAACGTGCGGCACTCTTCACAGCACAACGTGTTCGGCACTGTTCACAGCACAACGTGTTCGGCACTGTTCACAGCACAATGTGTTCGGCACTATTCACACTTGTGTTTTTACAGAAATATCAGTAAGGGTATTATGGTCTTTTGGTCGGTTCACTCTTACCTTAAGAGTTTAACCCGAGCCTTTAGGGCATCATTCAACACTTAGAGAGTTTGACAGAATAGAAGAAAGGGGAGAAGACGATTCCAACCTAGGGTTTCCATTTTGGAGAGAAATCAAGGGGTTTGAGACCCTAGATCACTTGAAGTCCGTTTTTTTTCCAAGATCACGGCTCAAACACTCGTGAGGAGCATCTCCTCAAGCTAGGGCAGCAACTCACGGTCGTTTTTGGAAGGGGATTTCTTCCTCATTTCTTCAAGGTCGGTACTTCTTACTACCCTCCTAGTGATAGTTCCTCTTTCCCCTTTATTTCTTTTGATTTTCTTCCATTTACACATGTATTATGAGATGGGTTGTGAATGGCGACAAAAGTGGTGAATGGAGATGATGGTTGGCGAATGGATGTCGTGTGGATGATGTGATGAATGAATGGGAAAGGGCATTGTACTAATAATGAACATACAAGTGTGATGTGAGCATAACCCACCTTGAAAAGTATGATTTAGGTTTAAGTGAATAATGAACACACCATGTTTGATGAAATGCCAAGGTGAATAAAGTGAGTTGTAAATCAGGAAATGCATGCCTAATAAATTCTGAATATTGCTAGGGCCTATGATAGTGTGTTTTCTTGCTTTCCCTAATGATATGAATATTATATTGCTCAATCATTGATGTTATATGTGTTGTGAAAATTCCGAAATGTCATATTTAAAATTTAATGCAAGTATGTACACGGTTCCCACGAGCACGGCATGCATGACATGATTTATCGAGGTTTTCAAGAACATGGTTAGAGGTGGGACATACCCTACGATATGTTTTACCTCGCTCTTGGCAAGGACAAGTCAATCATGGATTATCATAAGTAGGGTCTCCCTTCCCTCGCAAGTACATACATATCATAAGAAGGGTTCCCTTCCCTCGCAAGTACATCTCACAAGGACATCTCACAAGTGAAAGGACATGGCACGGCATGACAAGCATGAGCATCTTAGGAAGAAGGGTCTCCCTTCCCTCACAAGTAGATTACTTTTCTGAACAAGCAAGCATGATACATGGCATGACAAGCATGAGCATCTTAGGAAGAAGGGTCTCCCTTCCCTCACAAGTAGATTACTTTTCTGAACAAGCAAGCATGATACATGACATGACAAGCATGGGCATTTAGGAAGAAGGGTCTCCCTTCCCTCACAAGTAGTTTACTTTTCCAAGCAAGCATGACATGGCATGACACACATGACACGCATGATAAGATAAGATAAGACAAACATGACAAGTTTTCAAGCACGGAAATGGTATTTTCAAGTCAGGTCAAGTGCACGATGTTTTCAAGAAGTTTTATCAGCTTTCTACGAAATACAAGCATGATTATAAATTGCCTTACTTCCTTGTGTGATATAAATTATTCCTGTTCTATATATGCAACTTGCTTCCTACTTTATGTCTGCTATCTGTACACTATGACTGTTGGTTAGTGTTTAGTACCCGCTGAATATTCCATGCTCAGCCGTACTTCTTATGTCGGCAGGTTCTGAGGGAGCTGCTGCCCCATTTGATGTTTGTGCTCCTGGTCCATGGGTGGAGGAGGAGTACGTCGAGGAGCCTTTTGAGGAACCTCCCGTAGAGGGTTATCAGTAGGTGGTGTTAGATTCTGAGTGGATTAGCTGTGGGTGAGATAAGAGATATACATTCATGTATTTTGGCGGGTCTGTCCGCACTTTCTTTTGGATTCCTTTTGTATAAATTTGGATTTGCATATGTGTATACATAAAGGTTTGGTTAGACTTCCGCTGTGCTATGTTAGAGTATGTTTCTGCTGCTTATGTCCTCTATGGTATATGCTCTGTGGGTTTTTGCAGGATGGTTTGTCAAGCAAGTCTTGTAAGGCATGATTAGTCATCCAAAGTTCACTCTAACTCCTAGGGTGGGTTTTGGGTCGCGACAGAAGTGGTATCAAAGCTTAGGCTTTAGGTCTCTAGGGTCACTTAGAATCTTATACCACGGCTTGACAAGAGCATATGTTAGGAAACAAGTTAGGAAGAAAGTAAGTCGGAAGAGAGTCTTGATCCAAGTGTAAGACTAAACTTTAGTCTTAGTCAAAATGGTTGCTTTAACCAAGTACGGGTCCTAGGTGTGCTAGAACATTAAAGTATAAGTATAATGTGATGAATACTCTGATGACCTGATGTGATGTATATTTGTATTATACAACTAATACAAATTGAATTATTGTGAAATGGAAATGCGATAAATTGTGGTTTCAAGTGAGACTCATGTGGTGCTATTGTTCTCAGGACTTTAGTCATGAGGCGGGCCACACGGGGTCGTGGACCACATACCAGAGCTTCCTCTTCTTCACGGGATGAGGATGAGCAGCCGGACCTTTCTCAGGTCTTAGGCTCTATTGCTGAGAGACTCTCCATACTGGCGGCTCGGCAGTCTATACCATCATCGGCGGCACCTACTCCACCGCCCGCAGCTCCAGTACATCGTACAGCTGGAGTTGAGGCATTCAGGAGATTGAGGCCTCCACCCTTCCATGGGAGTGTGGACCCTCTTGCTGCGGAGGCATGGATCCTCCAGATGGAGAAGATCTTTGCGGTTCTCTCGCCTACAGAGGAGGATAGAGTAGCATGGGCAGTTTTCATGCTAGAGGGTGAAGCCCACCATTGGTGGTTGTCCACACTGAGGACGCGAGATTTGACCATGCAGGGTCAACCTTGGACTTGGGAGGAGTTCAAAGATACTTTTTACAAGAAGTATTTTCCGATTGGAGCACGGGAAAAGAAAGAGAGAGAATTCATCAAACTTGAGCAAGGTTTGATGTCGGTGGCTCAATACGAGGCCAAGTTCTCGGAGCTATCACGCTTCACGACACATATGATTGCCACCGAGGCAATGAAGGCGATAAGATTTGAACAAGGGCTCAAGGATGTTATTATGGAGAAGGTTTCCATTTTCAGGCATGCTACCTACCCTGAAGTGGTAGACAAGGCCTTATTGGTCGAGGCTAATTCTGAAGCGGTGTCTAAGAAGAGAGAGTTGGCAAGAGGCCAAGCCAGTAGTTCAGCACCTCCAGAGAGGCGGGCTCGTACCGGCCCTTATCAGTATACATGGCCAGCACCACAGATGAGGCCGACTTATGCGCCTCCAACCCCACGGCAGTACGTGCCACAGGCACCTCGACCCCAGGCTCTTCCAGTCCCACGACCAGTTGCACCTCAGGTAGCGAGGCAGGCACCACCATCGGCCCCTCCGGCCTACTCATATGAGGTCTGCACTTCATACAGCCGAAGGCACCCGGCAGGAGATTACCGATGGACATCGGGTGGATGTTTTCATTGTGGTCGCCAGGGCCATATGATCAGGGATTGCCCCAGTCGGCATTTACCAGGCCAGTCTCAGGGGATTAGGCCACCAGCACGCCCAGCAGGATCATATCAGGCGTCATCTCAGACTACCCGGTCTACACCTCAGTCTCGCCAGGCGAACCAGGGGCGATTTTTTACCTTAACAGAGGGTGATGCACTTGCATCTGATGATGTGGTGCAAGGTACGCAGTTAGAGTTAATTTCTTTATTCGTGATTATTATGTTATGCTCTATTCTCTGCGTACGTACTTGGCATGTTCTATATGTATATATATACCTACATGTATACACTGTTGATGCATGGATTAACTCCGCTAGTTAAAATTTCAGGAACCCTACTAGTCAATGAGTGTTTGGCTCGAGTATTGATTGATACCGGGTCTACTCATTCATTTGTCTCGCCAAGTTTTTCAGAAGGCTTTTCTGTAGAGCCAAGTCAGCTAGAACTGGAGTTAGCCATTTCGACTCCTCTCGGCAAAACAGTATTGACAGATAAAGTGTATAGAAATAGTGTGGTCCAAGTTGGAAGCCACGAGTTGGCGGTTGATCTCATCGTCCTTGGATTCCAAGACTTTGATGTTATATTGGGAATGGATTGGTTAGCAGCACATCATGGGCATGTAGCTTGCTTTGATAAAATGGTACTCTTCAAGCCAGTAGAAGGAAAACCATTCCACTTTCGCGGATTGAAAAGTAGAGATATCGCTCGTTTTGCGGCGTTGAGCTTAGCTAACCCCGAGGCAAAGGACTCATCGACTATTCCGGTTGTGAGTGAGTTCCTGGATGTATTTCCAGAGGAGTTGCCAGGATTGCCTCCAGACAGGGAGATTGAGTTTGTGATCGAGCTTGCACCAGGCATAGCTCCTGTTTTCAGGGCTCCGTATAGAATGGCCCCTATTGAACTCAAAGAGTTAAAGACCCAGTTGGAAGAATTACAAGGTCTTGGTTTCATTCGACCAAGTGTCTCACCGTGGGGTGCCCCGGTGTTGTTTGTTAAGAAGAAAGATGGCTGATGCGGATGTGCGTCGATTACAGGCAATTGAACAAGGTCACTATAAAGAATAGGTATCCCTTGCCTAGGATTGATGACTTGTTCGATCAGTTGAAGGGAGCGAGATTTTTCTCGAAGATAGACCTTCGATCGGGTTATCACCAGTTGAAGATTAAGGTGGAAGATATTCCCAAAACTGCTTTCAGGACTCGGTATGGACACTACGAGTTCTTGGTGATGCCTTTTGGATTCACGAACGCGCCGGCAGCCTTTATGGATTTGATGAACCGGGTGTTCCGGCCATATCTTGATAGGTGCGTGATTGTATTTATTGATGACATTTTGGTCTATTCCCTGACACGGGAAGATCACACGCGCGACCTATGCCTTGCTTTGGAAATGCTAAGAGAGCACAAGCTATACGCCAAACTTAGCAAGTGTGAGTTTTGGTTGGAAGAGGTGGCATTCCTAGGCCACGTTGTTTCAATGGAAGGCATATCGGTAGATCCAAAGAAGATAGAGGTGGTTATGAGTTGGGCAAGGCCCAAGAGTGTCATCGAGATACGCAGCTTTCTTGGGTTGGCAGGCTACTACAGGAGATTCGTAGAGGGTTTCTCTAGCCTTGCTGCACCGCTCACTTACCTGACAAGGAAGAACGCCAAGTTTGTATGGAGTGATAAGTGCGAGATCAGTTTCACGGAACTGAAGAAGAGGCTTACTACAGCCCCTATCCTTACTGTGCCATCTGGACCTTATGGGTATGAGGTGTATAGTGATGCCTCGCACGTTGGACTTGGGTGCGTACTCATGCAGCACAAGAAAGTCATTGCCTATGCATCAAGGCAATTGAAGGAGCATGAAAAGAATTATCCCACGCACGACTTGGAGCTTGCGGCGGTCGTGTTTGCACTCAAGATTTGGCATCATTACCTTTATGGGGTGGAGTTCTATGGGTTCACGGATCACAAGAGCCTCAAGTACCTCTTTTCCCAAAGGGAATTGAATTTAAGGCAATGGTGTTGGATGGAATTTCTGAAGGACTATGATTGTACCATTCAATACCACCCGGGTAAAGCAAATGTAGTGGCTGATGCTTTGAGTAGAAGACCTCAGGGGTTGTTAGCACATATGTTGGTGCAGGAATGGAAGCTACTAGAAGATTTGGCAAATCTGGACATCAGTGTGAATGACTCTGTCCGCGGTCCTACCTTGGCAAATGTTACGGTTCGGGCGTACATTATAGATTTGATCCAAGAATATCAAGCCATAGATGCGGAATTGTTGGCTTTCCGGGACAAGGAAGTTGCCAAGGGCAGTGAAGACTTTTCTCTCACTAGTCGGGGTGCTATCACTTTCAAGGGAAGGTTGTGCGTCCCAGCCAATGCAGATCTTCGAAGAGAGATTTTGGATGAAGCACACCGTTCGAAGTACACAGTACATCCAGGGGGTACAAAGATGTACCGGAACCTCAAGAGTCACTTTTGGTGGCGGAATATGAAGAGGGAGGTTGCGGAATATGTAGCACGATGCTTAGTGTGCCAACAGGTGAAACCAGAGCACATGCGGCCGGCAGCTCTATTGTAGTCTCTTCCTATTCCCGAATGGAAATGGGAGAACATATCCATGGATTTCATAGTTGGCTTGCCAAAGACGGCAAGGGGCTCAGATGCAATATGGGTAGTAGTGGATCGTTTGACGAAGTCCGCTCACTTCTTACCTTACCGAACTACTTTCAACTCTAGCCAGTTGGCCGCTCTACACATCAAGGAAGTGGTGAGGTTGCACGGAGTGCCCGTTAGTATTGTGTCAGATCGGGATCCAAGATTCACATCACGATTCTGGAAAAGCTTCCAGGAGGCTATGGGTTCCTGACTTGATTTCAGCACCGCTTTTCATCCACAGACGGATGGACAAACCGAGAGAGTGAACCAAGTCATTGAAGACATGCTTCGGGCTTGTATGTTGGATTTCAGAGGCAGCTGGGAAGAGCACTTGCCTTTGGTTGAATTCGCCTATAATAACAGCTATCAGGCAAGTATCCAAATGGCACCATTTGAGGCCTTGTATGGGCGAAGTTGTAGGTCTCCTCTCTATTGGGATGAGATAGGAGAAAGGAAAGTACTTGGTCCGGAGTTGATTGAGCAAACTGCAAACACAGTTAAGATCATTCGGGATCGATTGAAAGCCGCTCAAGATCGCCAGAAACGTTCTGCGGACACGCGCCGTAGGGACTTGGAATTTCAAGTAGGGGATCAAGTTTTTGTGAAAGTATCTCCTAGCAAAGGGATCATGAGATTTGGAAAGCGAGGCAAGCTCAGTCCTCGGTACGTTGGGCCTTTTGAGATTATCACACGAGTTGGTGAGGTTGCTTACAGGGTAACTCTCCCACCTCACATGGCCACAGTTCACAACGTCTTCCATGTGTCTATGCTTCGGAAGTAAGTACATTGCAGATCCTTCGCATGTCATAGACTTGGAACCGTTGGAGATTCGAGAGGACCTCACCTTGATTGAAAAGCCGGTTCAGATTTTGTATCGAAGAGATTAGGTGCTTCGCAACAAGACAATCCCTTTGGTTCTTGTGCAATGGCAACACCATGCTCGGGAAGAAGCTACATGGAAGCGTGAAGCCGAAGTCAAAGCAAAGTACCCAGAATTAATTGAATGAGTTTGTATAGGTTTTGTATATGTGGCTTGTGTTTTTGTTTTGATTCTGTAATGCATGTCCCGTCCAAATTTCGAGGACGAAATTTTTGTAAGGGGGGGAGGATGTAGAGCCCCAGAATTTTTCATGATTCATACATGGCACTTTCGTTGCCATTTTGCCTTTAAAGAGGTATAATTAATAAATAAGGAAGAAATTAGAAATTTCGACACGTCAGAAATGTTCCTTTTCGAAGTATGAACCCAACGCAAGTTGAATCGTCAAAATCGGACGAACGAGTCAAAAGAGATGGCCAAAACAGTCTGGTCCTGCAGACAATCGTAGCTCGGACGGCGCTAAGGACATAGCTCGGACGGCGCTAAGGACGTAGCTCGGACGGCACTAAGGACGTGCTCTGATAAGGCACAGACAACACATAGGCACCGTACTCTGATAACGTATACGTTGTGCAACAGACAACGTGTACGTTGTACAGCTCACAACGGGTACATTGTATAGCACAACGGGCACGTTGTACATAAGACAACGGACAACAAGCTCAGCACTATGCACAATACAACGTGACAACGGGTTCGGCACCCTTCACAACGCACAACATGTTCGGCACTGTTCACAGCACAACGTGTTCAGCACTGTTCACAGCACAACGTGTTCGGCACTGTTCACAGCACAACGTGTTCGGCACTGTTCACAGCACAACGTGTTCGGCACTGTTCACAGCACAACGTGTTCGGCACTGTTCACAGCACAACGTGTTCGGCACTGTTCACGCACAACGTGTTCGGCACTGTTCACAGCACAACGTGTTCAGCACTGTTCACAGCACAACGTGTTCGGCACTATTCACAGCGCAATGTGTTCGGCACTATTCACACTTGTGTTTTTACAGAAATATCAGTAAGGGTATTATGGTCTTTTGGTCGGTTCACTCTTACCTTAAGAGTTTAACCCGAGCCTTTAGGGCATCATTCAACACTTAGAGAGTTTTGAGAGAATAGAAGAAAGGGGAGAAGGCGATTCCAACCTAGGGTTTCCATTTTGGAGAGAAATCAAGGGGTTTGAGACCCTAGATCTCTTCAAGTCCGTTTTTTCCTCCAAGATCACGGCTCAAGCACTCGTGAGGAGCATCTCCTCAAGCTAGGGCAGCAACTCACGGTCGTTTTGGAAGGGGATTCTTCCTCATTTCTTCAAGGTCGGTACTTCTTACTACCCTCCTAGTGATAGTTCCTCTTTCCCCTTTATTTCTTTTGATTTTCTTCCATTACACATGTCTTATGAGATGGGTGTGAAATGGCGACAGAAGTGTGAATGGAGATGATGGTTGGCGAATGGATGTCGTGTGGATGATGTGATGAATGAATGGGAAAGGGCGTTGTACTAATAATGAACATACAAGTGTAGTGTGAGCATAACCCACCTAGAAAAGTATGATTTAGGTTTAAGTGAATAATGAACACACCATGTTTGATGAAATGCCAAGGTGAATAAAGTGAGTTGTAAATTAGGAAATGCATGCCTAATAAATTCTGAATATTGCTAGGGCCTATGATAGTGTGTTTTCTTGCTTTCCCTAATGATACGAATATTATATTGCTCAATCATTGATGTTATATGTGTTGTGAAATTTCCGAAATGTCATATTAAAATTTAATGCAAGTATGTACCCGGTTCCCACGAGCACGGCATGCATGACATGATTTATCGAGGTTTTCAAGAACATGGTTAGAGGTGGGACATATCCTACGATATGTTTTACCTCGCTCTTGGCAAGGACAAGTCAATCATGCATTATCATAAGAATGGTCTCCCTTCCCTCGCAAGTACATACATATCATAAGAAGGGTTTCCCTTCCCTCGCAAGTACATCTCACAAGGACATCTCACAAGTGAAAGGACATGGCACGGCATGACAAGCATGAGCATCTTAGGAAGAAGGGTCTCCCTTCCCTCACAAGTAGATTACTTTTCCGAACAAGCAAGCATGATACATGGCATGACAAGCATGGGCATTTTAGGAAGAAGGGTCTCCCTTCCCTCACAAGTAGTTTACTTTCCAAGCAAGCATGACATGGCATGACACACATGACACGCATGATACGATAAGATAAGACAAACATGACAAGTTTTCAAGCACGGAAATGGTATTTTCAAGTCAAGTCAAGTGCACTATGTTTTCAAGAAATTTTATCGGCTTTCTACGAAATACAAGCGTGATTATAAATTGCCTTACTTCCTTGTGTGATATAAATTGTTCATGTTCTATATATGCAACTTGCTTCCTACTTTATGTATTGCTATCTGTTCACTATGACTGTTGGTTAGTGTTTAGTACTCGCTGAGTATTCCATGCTCAGCCGTACTTCTTATGTCGGCAGGTTCTGAGGGAGCTGCTGCCCATTGATGTTTGTGTTCCTGGTCCATGGGTGGAGGAGGAGTACGTTGAGGAGCCTTTTGAGGAACCTCCCGTAGAGGGTTATCAGTAGGTGGTGTTAGATTCTGAGTGGATTAGCTGTGGGTGAGATAAGAGATATACATTCATGTATTTTGGCGGGTCTGTCCGCACTTTCTTTTGGATATCTTTTGTATAAACTTGGATTTGCATATTAGTATACATAGAGGTTTGGTTAGACTTCCGCTGTGCTATGTTAGAGTATGTTTCCGCTGCTTATGTCCTCTATGGTATATGCTCTGTGGGTTTTTGCAGGATGGTTTGTCAAGCAAGTCTTGTAAGCATGATTAGTCGTCCAAAGTTCACTCTAACTCCTAGGGTGGGTTTTGGGTCGCGACACCGTTGTACATAAGACAACGGACAACGAGCTCAGTACTATGCACAACACAACGTGGCAACGGGTTCCGCACCCTTCACAACACAACGTGTTTGGCACTGTTCACAGCACAAAGTGTTCAGCACTATTCACAGCACAACGTGTTTGGCACTGTTCACAACACAACGTGTTTGGCACTGTTCACAGCACAACATGTTCAGCACTATTCACAGCACAACGTGTTTGGCACTGTTCACAACACAACGTGTTCGCACTTGCGTTTTTTGCAGAAACTTCAGTAGGGTATTATGGTCTTTTGGTCGGTTCACTCTTACCTTAGGAGTTTAACCCGAGCCTTTAGGGCATCATTTAACACTTAGAGAGTTTGAGAGAATAGGAAAAATGGTGAGAAGGCGATTCCAACCTAGGGTTTCTATTTGGAGAAGAATCAAAGGGGTTTTGAGACCCTAGATCACTTCAAGTCCGGTTTTTCTCCAAGATCACGGCTCAAGCACTCGTGAGGAGCATCTCCTCAAGCTAGGGCAGCACTCACGGTCGTTTTTGGAAGGGGGTTTCTTCCTCACTTGATCAAGGTCGGTACTTCTTACTACCCTCCTAGTTATAGTTCCTCTTTTCCCTTTATATTCTTTGATTTTCTTACGTTTACACCTGTGCTATGAGATGGATGGTTGTGAATGGTGAATGGAGGTGGATGTTGGCGAATGGATGCCGTGGGGATGATGTTGATGAATGAATGGGAAAGGGCATTGTACTAATAATGAACATACAAGTGTGATGTGAGCATAACCCACCTAGAAAAGCATGATTTAGGTTTAAATGAATAATGAACACACCATGTTTGATGAATATGCCAAGGTGAATAAAGTGAGTTGTAAATTAGGAAATGCATGCCTAATAAATTACGAATATTGCTAGGGCCTATGATAGTGTGTTTTCTTGCTTTTCCCTAAATGATATGAATTTACATTGCTCATCTTTGATGTTATGGTTGTGTGTCAATTACCCCAAAGGTCATATTTAACATTTAAATGCAAGTATGTACAACGGTTCCCACGAGCACGCATGCATGACATGATTTTTATCGCGGTTTCAAGAACATGGTTTCGAGGTGGGACATGTCCTACGATTTGTTTACCTCGTTTATTCACAGAAAAAAAACACATCCTCGAGGGTCTCCCCTCCCGTCACAAGTGCATACATGAAAGAAGGTCCTCCCTTCCCTTCGCAAATACTATAGCATATCATGATAAGGGTCGCCCTTCCCATCCGCCCGACTTCTGATCCACCACACTATATGTCATGAAGGAAAGGTGTGGGAATAACATTGCGAAAATAGTGGAGAATATGGGTGAATTTACAGTTAAATAGAGTGCTATCAATATTCAAATCCTAAAAGTGAATATACAAAGAATGAGAAAACAAATGGTAATACTAATTTAAAAAAACTGTCAAGAATGATAACAAGACAAGGTAAATAACATTGAAATAGGTGCAGAAAACGATAACCACTAGATGAAAAATAGAATAAGGAAAGATAAAATGAAGTAAGAGGCCAGTGTAACCAAACAGTAAGATAAAGAAAAGAAATGGAGGTGACCCACAGCTAAACCACTCAGAATCTAATCACCACCTACTGATAACCCTCTACGGGAGGTTCCTCCAAAGGCTCCTCGGCGTACTCCTCTTCCACCCATGGACCAGGAGCACAAACATCAAATGGGGCAGCAGCTCCCTCAGAACCTGCCGACATAAGAAGTACGGCTGAGCATGGAATACTCAGCGGGTACTAAATACTAACCAACAATCATAGCGTAGAAATAGCAATACATAATCAGGAGCAATTTATATATGTCAAACGGAAACAATTCAACATAATCCAAGGAAGTAAAGCAGTTTATAATCATGCTTGTAATTCGTAGAAAACCGATAAATCCTCTTGAAATATCGTGCACTTGACTTGACTTGAAATATCTTTTTGTACTTGAAAGCTTGTCATGTCTATCTTGCTTGATTCTTGTATGTCGTGTCATGTCATGCATGTCATGCGTGCTTGCTTGTGATCATGTAACTTGTGAGATATTCTTGTGAGATGTCCTTGTGAGATGCCTTGAGAGGGAAGGGAGACCCTTCTTTATGCAATGCACTTGCGAGGGAAGGGAGACCCTTCTTTATGATATGTATGCACTTGCGAGGGAAGGGAGACCCTTCTTCATGATATGCACTTGTGAGTGAGGGGAGACCCCTCGTGGAATGTTGGTTCTTGTCTTCTTGTGAAAAGCGAGGTAAAACATATTGTAGGATATGTCCCACCTCTAACCATGCTCTTGAAAACCTCGATAAATCATGTCATGCATGCCGTGCTCGTGGGAACCGTGTACATACTTGCATTCAAATTTAAAGATGACATTTGGGTAATTTCACAACACATATAGCAACAAAGATTGAGTAATTTAATATTCATAGCATTATGGGAAAGCAGGAAACACACTATCATAGTCCCTAGCAATATTCATAATTTATTAGGCATGCATTTCCAGATTTTCAGCTCACTGTGTTCACCTTGGCATTTCATCAAACATGGTATGTTCATTATGGATTTATCCTACAACATGCTTTTCTAGATGGGTTTTACTCATATCATACATGTACGTTCATTATTGGAACAATGCCCTTCCCCATTTTTTCATCACACACAACCATTGGCATCCAATCGCCCATCCCATCTCCATTCACCATTCACCATTCACCATTCACCATTCACCATTTACCATTTACTATTTACCATTCATCCATCTCATAGCACATGTGTAAATGAAAGAAAATGAAGAGGAAAGAAGGGGAAAGAGGAACTATAACTAGGAGGGTAGTAAAAGGTACCGACCTGAAGAAATGAGGAAGAAACCCTCTTTCCAAATGGCTGTGAGTTGCTGCCCTAGCTTGATTCGTGAGCTCCACGAATGCCTGCACCGAAATCTTGAAGAAAACGGGCTTGAGGTTGATCTAGGGTCTCAAAACCCTTTGATTTCTCTCCAAAATGGAAACCCTAGATTGGAATCGCCTTCTCCTCTTTCTCCTATTCTCTCAAACTCTCTAAGTGTCGAATGAAGCCCTAAAGGTTCGGGTTAAACTCTTAAGGTAAGAGTGAACGGACCAAAAGACCGTAATACCCTTACTGGGATTTCTGCAATGACGCGAGGACCGTGAATAGTGCCAACTCGTGGTGGCGTGAATAGTGCCAACTCGTGGTGCTGTGACAACGTACCCGTGGCGAGCTGCACAACGTGCCCGTGGTGAGTTGTACAACGTGCCCGTGGTGAGTTGTACAAGGGATGCAAACAGTATACGTTATCAGAGTACGTTGTCTGTGCCACGATTTCCTACAGGTACAGACTGTTTTGGCCATATCTTTTGACTCGTTCGTCCGATTTTGACGATTCAACTTGCGTTGTGTTCGTACTTCGAAGATGAACAATTCTGACATTTCAAAATTTCTAAATTCTTCCTCATTTATTAATCATACCTCTTAAAAAGGCAAGATGACAACGAAAGTGTCATGTATTAAGCATGAAAAAGTCTGGGGCTCTACATCCTCCCCACCTTACAAAAATTTCATCCTCGAAATTCAGACACTACTTGCATTACAAATCAAAAAGAACATTACAAGTCATATACAGACTTCACACAGAAACTCATTCAAGTAATTCTGGGTACTTTGCTTTGACTTCGGCTTCACGCTCCCATGTAGCTTCTTCCCGAGCATGGTGTTGCCATTGCATAAGAACCAAAGGGATTGTCTTGTTGCGAAGCACTTGATTCCTTCGATCTAAAATCTGGACTGGCTTTTCAATCAAGGTGAGGTCCTCTCGAATCTCCAACTGTTCCAAGTCTATGACATGCGAAGGATCCGCAAGATACTTCCGAAGCATGGACACATGGAAGACGTTATGAACTGCAGCCATGTGAGGTGGAAGAGCTACCCGATAAGCAACTTCACCAACCCGCGTGATAATCTCAAAAGGCCCACATACCGAGGACTGAGCTTGCCTCGCTTCCCAAATCTCATGATCCCTTTGCTAGGCGATACTTTCACAAAAACTTGATCCCCTACTTGAAATTCCAAGTCCCTACGGCGTGTGTCCGCATAACTTTTCTGGCGATCTTGAGCGGCTTTCAATCGATCCCGGATGATCTTAACTGTGTTTGCAGTTTGCTCAATCAACTCCGGACCAAGCACTTTCCTTTCTCCTACCTCATCCCAATAGAGAGGAGACCTACAACTTCGCCCATACAAGGCCTCAAATGGTGCCATTTGAATACTTGCCTGATAGCTGTTATTATAAGCGAATTCAACCAAAGGCAAGTGCTCTTCCCAACTGCCTCTGAAATCTAACATACAAGCTCGAAGCATGTCTTCAATGACTTGGTTCACTCTCTCGGTTTGTCCATCCGTTTGTGGATGAAAGGCGGTGCTGAAATCAAGTTGGGAACCCATAGCCTCTTGGAAACTTTTCCAAAATCTTGACGTGAATCTTGGATCCCGATCTGACACAATACTGACTGGCACCCCATGTAGTCTAACTACTTCTTTGATGTATAGTGCAGCCAACTGACTAGAGTTGAAGGTAGTACGGTAGGGTAAGAAATGAGCGGACTTTGTCAAACGATCCACTACTACCCATATCGCATCTGAGCCCCTTGCCGTCTTTGGCAAGCCAACTATGAAATCCATGGATATGTTCTCCCATTTCCACTCGGGAATAGGAAGGGAATGTAATAGACCGGCGGGTCGCATGTGTTCTGCTTTCACTTGTTGACACACCAAGCACCGTGCTACATATTCCGCAACATCCCTCTTCATATTCCGCCACCAAAAGTGACTCTTGAGGTTCCGGTACATCTTTGTACCCCCTGGATGCACTGTGTACTTCGAACGATGTGCCTCATCCATGATCTCTCGTCGAAGATCTGCGTTGGCCGGAACACACAACCTTCATTTGAATGTGATAGCACCCCGACTAGTGAGAGAGAAGTCCTCACTACCCTTAGCAACTTCCTTGTCCCGATAAGCCGACAATTCCGCATCCATGTCTTGATATTCTTGGATCAAATCTATAATGTACGGCCGAACCGTAACATTTGCCAAGGTAGGACCACGGACAGAGTCATTCACACTGATGTCCAGATTTGCCAAATCTTCTAGTAGCTTCCATTCTTGAACCAACATATGTGCTAACCACCCTTGAGGTCTTCTACTCAAAGCATCTGCCACTATATTTGCTTTACCCGGGTGGTATTGAATGGTACAATCATAGTCTTTCAAAAATTCCATCCATCGCCGTTGCCTTAGATTCAGCTCCTTCTGGGAAAAGAGATACTTGAGACTCTTGTGATCAGTGAACACATAGAACTCCACCCCATAAAGGTAATGACGCCAAATCTTAAGTGCAAACACGACCGCCGCAAGCTCCAAGTCGTGCGGGGGATAATTCTTCTCATGCTCCTTCAACTGCCTTGATGCATAGGCAATGACTTTCTTGTGTTGCATAAGCACACATCCAAGTCCAACGTGTGAGGCATCACTGTACACCTCATACCCAAGAGGTCCGGAAGGCACTGTAAGGACAGGAGCTGTAGTAAGCCTCTTCTTCAGTTCCGTGAAACTGATCTCGCACTTATCACTCCATACAAACTTGGCATTCTTCCTTGTCAGGTAAGTGAGCGGTGCTGCAAGGCTAGAGAAACCCTCTACGAATCTCCTGTAGTAGCCTGCCAACCCAAGAAAGCTGCGTATCTCGGTAACACTCTTGGGCCTCGCCCAACTCATAACTGCTTCGATCTTCTTCGGATCCACCGAGATACCTTCTGCAGAAACCACGTGGCCTAGGAATGCCACCTCTTCCAACCAAAACTCACACTTGCTAAGTTTGGCGTATAGCTTGTGTTCTCTTAGCATCTCCAAAGCAAGGCATAGGTCGCGTGTGTGATCTTCCCGTGTCTAGGAATAGACCAAGATGTCATCAACAAATACAATCATGCACCTATCAAGATATGGCCGGAACACCCGGTTCATCAAATCCATAAAGGCTGCCGGCGCGTTCGTGAGTCCAAAAGGCATCACCAAGAACTCGTAGTGCCCATATCGAGTCCTGAAAGCAGTTTTGGGAACATCTTCCACCTTAATCTTCAACTGGTGATAACCCGATCGAAGATCTATCTTCGAGAAAAATCTCGCTCCCTTCAACTGATCGAACAAGTCATCAATCCTAGGCAAGGGATACCTATTCTTTATGGTGACTTTGTTCAATTGTCGGTAATCGACACACATCCGCATCGAGCCATCTTTCTTCTTAACAAACAACACCGGGGCACCCCACGGTGAGACACTTGGTCGAATGAAACCAAGGCCTTGCAATTCCTCCAACTGAGTCTTCAACTCCTTGAGTTCAATAGGGGCCATTCTATATGGAGCTCTGAAAACAGGAGCTGTGCCTGGTGCAAGCTCGATCACAAACTCAATCTCCCTATCTGGAGGCAATCCTGGCAGCTCTTCTGGAAATACATCCAGGAATTCACTCACAACTGGAATAGTCGATGAGTCCTTTGCTTCAGGGTTAGCTAAGCTCAACGCCGCAAAGCGGGCAATGTCTCTACTTCTCAACCCTCGAAAGTGAAATGGTTTTCCTTCTACCAGCTTGAAGAGTACCATTTTCTCAAAGCAAGCTACATGCCCATGATGTGCTGCTAACCAATCCATTCCCAATATAACATCAAAGTCTTGGAATCCAAGGACGATGAGATCAACTGCCAACTCGTGGCTCCCAACTTGGACCACACTATCTCCATACACTTTATCTGCCAATACTGTTTTGCCGAGAGGAGTCGAAATGGCTAACTCCAGTTCTAGCTGACTTGGCTCTACAGAAAAGCCTTCTGAAAAACTCGGCGAGACAAATGAATGAGTAGACCCGGTATCAATCAACACTCGAGCCAAACACTCATTGACTAGTAGGGCTCCTGAAATTTTAGCTAGTTACGTCAATTCAAGCATCAACAGTGTATACACATAGGTATATACATATATAGCATACCAAGTACGTACACATGGGATAAAACATAACATAACCATCACGAATAAGGAAAATAACTCCAAACGCGTACCTTGCACCACATCGTCAGATGCAAGTGCATCACCCTCTGTCAAGGCAAAAACTCGCCCCTGGTTCGCCTGGCGAGATTGTGGTGTAGACCGGGTAGTCTGAGATGACGCCTGATATGATCCTGCTGGGCGTGCTGGTGGACTAATCCCCTGAGACTGGCCTGATAAATGCCGACTGGGGCAATCCCTGATCATGTGGCCCTGGCGACCGCAATGATAACATCCACCAGATGCTCTTCGACAATCTCCTGCCGGATGCCTTTTGCCGTATGAAGTGCAGACCTCGTGTGTATAAGTCGGAGGGGCTGGAAGCGGAGCATACCTCATCGTCTAAGGTGCAACAGGCCGTGGGGCTGGAAGAGCCTGAGGTCTCGGTGCCTGAGGCACATACTGCCGTGGAGCTGGAGGCGCATAAGAAGGCCTCATCGATGGTGCTGGCCACGCATACTGATAACGAGTCCGCCTCTCTGGAGGTGCTGAACTACTAGCTTGGCCTCTCGCCCACTCCCTCTTCTTGGACACTGTCTCCGAATTGGCCTCGACCAATAAGGCCTTGTCTACTACCTCAGGGTAGGTAGTATGCCTGAAAACGGACACCTTCTCCATAATCACATCCTTGAGCCCTTGCTCAAATCTCCTCGCCTTCATTGCCTCAATAGCAACCATATGAGGCGCAAATCTCGACAACTCCGAGAACTTGGCCTCGTATTGTGCCACTGACATCAAACCTTGCTCAAGGTTGATGAATTCTCTCTCTTTCTTTTCCCGTGCTCCAATCGGAAAATACTTTTTGTAAAAAGTATCCTTGAACTCCTCCCAAGTCCAAGGTAGACCCTGCGTGGTCAAATCTCTCGTCCTCAGTGCGGACAACCACCAATGGTGGGCTTCGCCTTCTAGCATG
This sequence comes from Tetracentron sinense, assembly GCA_015143295.1. NCBI lineage: Eukaryota > Viridiplantae > Streptophyta > Magnoliopsida > Trochodendrales > Trochodendraceae > Tetracentron > Tetracentron sinense. The sequence goes on along the minus strand of CM026551.1, from coordinate 38,131,897 downwards.
AAAGCTGCCCATGCTACCCTCTCCTCCTCTGTAGGTGAGAGGACCGTAAGGATCTTCTCCATCTGGAGGATCCATGCCTCCGCAGCAAGAGGGTCCACACTCCCATGGAATGGTGGAGGCCTCAATCTCCTGAATGCCTCAACTCCAGCGGTACGATGTACTGGAGCTGCGGGAGGTGGAGTAGGTGCCGCCGATGATGGTATAGCCTGTCGAGCCGCCAGTATGGCGAGTGTCTCAGCAATAGAGCCTAAGACTCGAGAGAGGTCCGGCTGCTCATCCTCATCCCGTGAAGAAGAGGAAGCTCTGGTATGTGGTCCACGACCCCGTGTGTTCCGTCTCATGACTCAAGTCCTGAGAATAATAACACCACATGAGTCTAACTTTAAACCACAGTTTACTTCAATGCCATTTCACAATAATCCAATTTGTATTAATTGCATAATACTAATATACATCGCATTAAGTCATCAAAGTATTTATAATATTATACTTTGGTGTTCTAGCGTTCCTAAGGCTCGTACTTGGTTGAAACAACCATTTTGACTAAGACTAAAGTTTAGTCTTACACTTGGATCAAGACTCTCTTCCGACTTACTTTCTTCCTAACTTGTTTCCTGACATATGCTCTTGTCAAGCCGTGGTATAAGATTCTAAGTGACCCTAGAGACCTAAAGCCTAAGCTATGATACTACTTCTGTCGCGCCCCAAAACCCACCCTAGGAGTTAGAGTGAACTTTGGACGACTAATCATGACTTGCTTGACAACTAACCTGCAAAACCCACAGAGCATATACAATAGAGGATATAAACAGCGGAAACATACTCTAACATAGCACAGCGGAAGACTACCAAACCTCTATGTATATACATACGCAAATCCAAGTTTATACAAAAAGTCTCCAAAAGAAAGTGCAGACATGCCCGCCAAAATACATGAATCTAATTCTCATCTTACCCACAGCTAAACCACTCAGAATCTAATCACCACCTACTGATAACCCTCTACGGGAGATTCCTCCAAAGGCTCCTCGGCGTACTCCTCTTCCACCCATGGACCAGGAGCACAAACATCAAATGGGGCAGCAGCTCCCTCAGAACCTGCCGACATAAGAAGTACGGCTGAGCATGGAATACTCAGCGGGTACTAAATACTAACCAACAATCATAGCGTAGAAATAGCAATACATAATCAGGAGCAATTTATATATGTCAAACGGAAACAATTCACATAATCCAAGGAAGTAAAGTAGTTTATAATCATGCTTGTAATTCGTAGAAAACCGATAAATCCTCTTGAAATATCGTGCACTTGACTTGACTTGAAATATCTTTTTGTACTTGAAAGCTTGTCATGTCTATCTTGCTTGATTCTTGTATGTCGTGTCATGTCATGCATGTCATGCGTGCTTGCTTGTGATCATGTAACTTGTGAGATATTCTTGTGAGATGTCCTTGTGAGATGCCTTGAGAGGGAAGGGAGACCCTTCTTTATGCAATGCACTTGCGAGGGAAGGGAGACCCTTCTTTATGATATGTATGCACTTGCGAGGGAAGGGAGACCCTTCTTCATGATATGCACTTGTGAGTGAGGGGAGACCCCTCGTGGAATGTTGGTTCTTGTCTTCTTGTGAAAAGCGAGGTAAAACATATCGTAGGATATGTCCCACCTCTAACCATGCTCTTGAAAACCTCGATAAATCATGTCATGCATGCCGTGCTCGTGGGAACCGTGTACATACTTGCATTCAAATTTAAAGATGACATTTGGGTAATTTCACAACACATATAGCAACAAAGATTGAGTAATGTAATATTCATAGCATTATGGGAAAGCAGGAAACACACTATCATAGTCCCTAGCAATATTCATAATTTATTAGGCATGCATTTCCAGATTTTCAGCTCACTGTGTTCACCTTGGCATTTCATCAAACATGGTATGTTCATTATGGATTTATCCTACAACATGCTTTTCTAGATGGGTTTTACTCATATCATACATGTACGTTCATTATTGGAACAATGCCCTTCCCCATTTGTTCATCACACACAACCATTGGCATCCAATCGCCCATCCCATCTCCATTCACCATTCACCATTCACCATTCACCATTTACCATTTACTATTTACCATTCATCCATCTCATAGCACATGTGTAAATGAAAGAAAATGAAGAGGAAAGAAGGGGAAAGAGGAACTATAACTAGGAGGGTAGTAAAAGGTACCGACCTGAAGAAATGAGGAAGAAACCCTCTTTCCAAATGGCTGTGAGTTGCTGCCCTAGCTTGATTCGTGAGCTCCACGAATGCCTGCACCGAAATCTTGAAGAAAACGGGCTTGAGGTTGATCTAGGGTCTCAAAACCCTTTGATTTCTCTCCAAAATGGAAACCCTAGATTGGAATCGCCTTCTCCTCTTTCTCCTATTCTCTCAAACTCTCTAAGTGTCGAATGAAGCCCTAAAGGTTCGGGTTAAACTCTTAAGGTAAGAGTGAACTGACCAAAAGACCGTAATACCCTTACTGGGATTTCTGCAATGACGCGAGGACCGTGAATAGTGCCAACTCGTGGTGGCGTGAATAGTGCCAACTCGTGGTGGCGTGAATAGTGCCAACTCGTGGTGGCGTGAATAGTGCCAACTCGTGGTGCCGTGAATAGTGCCAACTCGTGGTGCTGTGAATAGTGCCAACTCGTGGTGGCGTGAATAGTGCCAACTCGTGGTGGCATGAATAGTGCAACTCGGGGTGGCGTGAATAGTGCCAACTCGTGGTGGCGTGAATAGTGCCAACTCGTGGTCCGTGAATAGTGCCACTCGTGGTGCTTGTGAATAGTGCAAACTCGTGGTGCTTGTGAATAGTGCCAACTCGTGGTGGCGTGAATAGTGCAACTCGTGGTGCCATGAATAGTGCCACTCGTGGTGCTTGTGAATAGTGCAAACTCGTGGTGCTTGTGAATAGTGCCACTCGTGGTCCGTGAATAGTGCCACTCGTGGTGCTTGTGAATAGTGCAAACTCGTGGTGCTTGTGAATAGTGCCAACTCGTGGTGGCGTGAATAGTGCAACTCGTGGTGCCATGAATAGTCCCACTCGTGGTGCTTGTGAATAGTGCCACTCGTGGTGCTTGTGAATAGTGCAAACTCGTGGTGCTTGTGAATAGTGCCAACTCGTGGTGGCGTGAATAGTGCAACTCGTGGTGCCATGAATAGTCCCACTCGTGGTGCTTGTGAATAGTGCCACTCGTGGTGCTTGTGAATAGTGCAAACTCGTGGTGCTTGTGAATAGTGCCACTCGTGGTCCGTGAATAGTGCCACTCGTGGTGCTTGTGAATAGTGCAAACTCGTGGTGCTTGTGAATAGTGCCAACTCGTGGTGGTGTGAATAGTGCAACTCGTGGTGCCATGAATAGTGCCACTCGTGGTGCTTGTGAATAGTGCCACTCGTGGTGCTTGTGAATAGTGCAAACTCGTGGTGCTTGTGAATAGTGCCACTCGTGGTCCGTGAATAGTGCCACTCATGGTGCTTGTGAATAGTGCAAACTCGTGGTGCTTGTGAATAGTGCCAACTCGTGGTGGCGTGAATAGTGCCAACTCGTGGTGCTGTGACAACGTACCCGTGGCGAGCTGCACAACGTGCCCGTGGTGAGTTGTACAACGTGCCCGTGGTGAGTTGTACAAGGGATGCAAACAGTATACGTTATCAGAGTACGTTGTCTGTGCCACGATTTCCTACAGGTACAGACTGTTTTGGCCATATCTTTTGACTCGTTCGTCCGATTTTGACGATTCAACTTGCGTTGTGTTCGTACTTCGAAGATGAACAATTCTGACATTTTGAAATTTCTAAATTCTTCCTCATTTATTAATCATACCTCTTAAAAAGGCAAGATGACAACGAAAGTGTCATGTATTAAGCATGAAAAAGTCTGGGGCTCTACAGAGAGACACTACTAGGACAGGTGAGCCATGGTCTTGGGAGGAATTCTTTGATGCCTTCTATGGGCAATATTTCCCCAAGATTGTCCAATAGTAGAAAGAGATGGAATTCATGTCTCTGGTACAAGGGGGGATGAGTGTGGCCGAGTATGAGGCCAAGTTCGTTGAGTTGTCACAATTCGCACCACACCTTATCACGACAGAGGAAATGCGAGTCAGGAAGTTTGAGAACGGGTTAAAAGCCTTTATTAAGGATCAAGTCTCTGTACTCTAGGTGGAATCTTGGAGGAAGATTGTGGGGAAGGCGAAGATCGCCTAGAGGAACTCAAAGGAGTTTCTTAGGAGTAGAGAGGGTGGTTTCGGGAGAGTCATGCATAAGGGTCAGTTCAGTGGCTCAGCCAGGACTTCCCCGTATCCAGCTCCTGGACCTACAATGGTTCAGAGTCCTCCTATTGCAGCTCAGACTCCACGCACCAATACTACGTAGATCAGTAGACATGAGCAGCCTGCATCATCTGCATCTACATTCGAGTTCTATAGTTACTATAGGAGGAAGCACTTGACTGGGGATTGCCGAGCTCTTACAGGAGTATGTTACCATTGCGGTGACACTGGACACCAGATTAGAGTTGTCCAAGCCATCGGCCGCGTGCTCATACCCAGGGAACTAGATTCTCAAGTTGACTACCCACGCAATAGGAGTCTTTTCAAGCTTCGAGGCCCCAGCAGCCCATACAGCCTCCACGTCAAGCTAATGAGGGCCAAGTCTTTGCTATATCGGGGCAAGGTGCTCAGGCACCTAATGATGTTGCATTAATGTCAAGAAAATGGTGTAGATAAACTATTCTAGGATAGGGATTTGTACCGGCGCCTGGATGGTCTGTATATTTGACTGGGGAAAAGGGATTATGTAGAACCCCAGATCTCACTTTCATAGCCTGTGAATAGTATGTGAATAGTGCTGTGAATAGTGCTTTTGCACTAGGCTTGTTCGAGCCAAGGTCTTCTATGTGACCTTGGTAAGTTATTTATGAAATGAGGGTTTTAATATGACCCTAAGTGTTGAGTAGGTGAGTGTTTTAAAGTGTGGGTGGTATTGTTATAGGTGGTTAGGGATGATGGAACTAGAGTATCAAATACTCTAAGTATCAAAGAAGAGGGATTTCTTCACATACCCTCAACTTGTAGGATCCCAAGTTTTGTCGTCTCTCATCGGAATTGAGTGATTCTTGAGCCATTAGAAATATATTAGAATCCTATTTAAGGTTCATGTTTATCACTTTTTCAAATTAGGAGTAGAAGTTAAGCCAAATGTGGGATTTCCAAAACCTGGTCTGTTGTAAATTTTGGTTTGCTGAAAGTCATCCCAGGCCCAGTCCATTTCTGGGCCCCTTTAGATCATTGAAACCTCAAAATTAGGATTTATACAAAACTTGAAAGTTGTTCCCCTTTAAAAGAAAAATCCAACGCAAGTTGAATCATCAAAATCGAATAAGCGAGTCAAAAGTTATGGCCAAAATACCAAAGCGGGAAAACCTGCCGAGGCAAAGTGTCATTTCGGCGACGAATTGATTTGGGGGCTGAATTTCGTCGACGAATTCAACCTGAAAAAGGGTAAAAATGCCCAGAAACAAGCTGTAACTCATCACCGACCTTGGGGGATATTTTCCTAAGATATTTTTTTGTTTTTGGCAACTTTTAGACTATAAATAGAAGGGGATTTCGTGGGTTTGATCTACTTAAAACCTAAGCTTAGATTTGTGAGAGATTGAAGAAGAGAAGAAGAAGAATGAAGTTGGGAATTGTTTAGATGTTCTGAGTTCATGTTTTGCCATCAAAGGAAGAGTTCTTCTTGCCTTCTTGGTGTTCTAACACCTGGATTTCGATTCCAATGTAAATCATCAAGTTGGGAATTCTCGGAAGTGAGTTCGTGATTGGTGTTTAGAAGCAAAAGTGAAACTCTGTTCTAGTTTTCAGATTTCTATAAGCTTCTCAAACCTTGGATATTAATCCCTCAAGCTTTCTGAAAGCTCGTGATTGAAGGAAATCAATCCTTCGAAAGGTAGAACAATCTACTAACTACCTTGTTATGATTCATTCATGCTTAGTAATTAGTAAAGCATGGTTTTTGGTAGAAATTGAGGGGTATAGCCTTGTTAGTAAGCTTTGTTGCATGTTCTTGAGGAAATAAGGCTTGTAGCCTTGTATGTAAATACTACTATATACTATTAACATGAATGAAATGAAATAGTGAGTATTGATGTATGTTTTTGAGAAAACTAAGGCATATAGCCTTATATGCATATGCTATTGAAGGAATAAAACAAAATTGGGAATTTTACTATACTTGATGATTTCCTTGCTTAACCTATTGATCACAAATGGTGTATATCATCACCATGCTTTTATGATAAACTTGGTACTAAGCATGAGTATTAAAAGGAGGGTTTTACCGTAAAGTAAGCTTTAAATTATGATTTTTGCAAAATAGGCTAAGTAGCCATGTATATGTTATGATAATTCCGTGAGTGAAATTACATGATCTATTCCGATGTTTTAAATACTCTCTACTATGTTGCTCACAAGTACTCTATGCATATGAATAAATGTTTAAAAGCTTTCCTTGATCTCTAAGATACTCACATGTATTCGATGACACTCACAAGCACTCTATGCACATGTATGACCGAGATTTCTCATAAGAATAAGAAAGTAAAAGCTCATAAGGAATTCTCATAAGATAAAGCTAATAAGTAAATGCTCATAAGTGCTCACAAGTCTCATAAGCTCATAAGAACGCTAGTATGTCCGTCCATTCATAGTTCGGGTACAAGTAAAACTCATAAGAACGCTGGTATATCCGTCCATTCGTAGTTCGGGTATTAGTAGGGTATGTACGAAGCTGGTATGTCCGTCCATTCATAGTTCGGGTACTAGTTAAGTATATACAATGAAGAAAGCTATGCATGTCCGTCCATTTCATAGTTCGGGTGCTAGCCAAATGAAATAAGTGAAGCTTGATTCTCATAAGGAACTCATAAGTCTCATAAGACGAATAAGACTAATAAGGAACTTTCAAGAATTCATAAGGTACTAATAAGCTAAGCATCTCATAAGCCACGCATAAGCTCTTAAGAACTCATAAGGTGATTCATATGGAACTCATAAGACATACAAGACTCATAAGATATTTGAAATACGTTTTGTGAAAGTACGAACTCAAAGTATGATTTAAAGTATGCTTTTTAAGAATATACAATTGTTATATTGTTTTAAACTTCCGTACTTTGATTATGCAAATGTTCTGATGAACTGTACTCAGTATGACATGTTAATATTTTATAACATTGTCAGTTAGTAGTTTGTATATGCTGAGTACTCAATGCTCAGCCGAACTGTTATGTCGGTAGGTCCCAGGTTGGACGATCATGCTCCGAAACCGAGGGTCGAGCAAGAGCTTGCTAAGGATCATCATGTTGATTATAGGGGCCTGGACATGTGGCCTTATAGTTGAGGGAGAGTGACATGTATTTGGAGTTTCATTTTGGGGGGTTTGCATCGGACTTGAGTTGGTAACTCAAGGGATGGATTTTGTATAAAAGGTTTAGTTTTTCATTTAGTCCTAGTTGACTCTTGTACATGGAACCTTATTATGTAGAAGAATTTTCAAGTTCACTATTTTCTATGCCCTGTATGCTCACTCTCACAGGATGGTAAGTAAGCCTTATGTGTTATACAGGATGGTATGACACGGCGGTCATGAGCTAATGTATCCCTAACTCCTAGGGGGTATGTTGGGTCACTACAGACTTGGTATCAGAGCTTAGGCATTAGAACTAGAGGGCTTGAAGGTTGTTCTTTGAGTTGAATTTAGAAATCAGATGAACTCATTTATAGGTTGATACCGCGACAAAAAGAGTATCACGTTTAGGGACTAGGTTGTCTTCTAAGCGGGCGTGAGTTAGTGGTATTCTAAGTAGAGACTAATCATTAGTCTTATTCAGTGATCGGTTAATGCCTTAACCGAATTTGAGAACGTATCATCGCTAGGAAACTGGTTGTACGCTTATACTATTATGTGTATACTCGTATGTATACTATACACTTATTAAGCCCAATATTTTCTTATCGTACCATGTGGTTTGTTTAGCGGACTGCTTTCCAAGTTAGACTCATGTTTTGCCACTGTTCCTAGGATTGATCATGAGACGTAGCAATCGATGTCGGGGATATCAAACTAGAAGTAATGGAGGGAGCACTCCTTTGGGCGGTGAGCAGCCCGACCTTACACAGATTTTAGGGAAGATTGCCAAGGCCATGACACTTATGGCAGCCAGGCATCCTATTGCTAATTCTGCTACTATAATCGTACCTTCATTTGCGCCTCCCACTTTCAGTCTTGTGGCCTTTAGGAAACTACAATCTCCAATTTTCTACGGGACTCCTGATCCTATGGTCACCGAGGCCTAGATCATGTTGCTAGAGAAGACCTTCAATGTAGCACCCCGGACTTTTTCATCCTTAATGAATACCACCTTCATAGCTAATTGGCCGTTTTTATAGTCTAATTAATAAATAAGGAAGAAATCAGAAATTCCGAAACGTCAGAAATGTGCGTTTTCGAAAGACGAACCCAACGCAAGTTGAATCGTCGAAATCCGACGAGCGAGTCAAAAGATATGGTCAAAACAGTCCAGACATGTAGAGAACCGATCGCTCGGTTCAATCAGCGATCGATCGGTCCATAACCGATCGATCGGTAGCTATCGCGCGGTCAGAAATTTTGTATGGGGAAATTTTCCAGAGAGTGAGTTTTTGACCGGTCGATCGGTCATAAACACCGATCGCTCGGTAGGCAACCGATCGATCGGTCATAACCACCGATCGCTCGGTCTTCGTGTTTTTCAGAATTTTCATTAAGGGCTTTTTCGTCTTTTGGGGGTTAAACCCTTTCTCCTTAAGGCTTGCCCGAGCCTTTAGGGCTTCATTCACAACACTTAAGGGATTTTGAGAGATAGAGAGAGAGGAGAAGGGGATTTGCAACTAGGGTTTTCTATTGGAGAAGAAATCAAGGGGGTGAAGACCCTAGATCGTCCCCAAGCACGTTTTCTTCAAGATTTCAACTCAAGCTCGTGTGGGGTTCCCTTCTCAAGCTAGGGCAGCACTCTCTACGGTATTTTCAAGAGGGTTTCCTACCCAAGCAAGTATAGTTTGAGTAAGGGCTTTCTTCTTCCAAGTTGGAGTTTAAATCAAGGTCTACACCAAGATCAAGCTTCGATTCAAGGTTAGTACACCCTACTAACTTACCCTAGCAATAAATCTAGGTTTTTCCTTATGAAATGTGATTTATGCTATTATGTTTGCCTCCCATATAAAATGTATCATCTCCAATGAACCTAAATAAGATAAGAAAAAGGTATGGATGTGTGTGGGGGTTGATGTGGCGATCGGATGCCGAGATGTATGTTGGGTGATGTGTGTGATGGAAATGGTGGATGGGTACTTTACCAATAATGAACATACCTTGATTTTTGGATGGAAAGTAGGCACTAAAAAGAAGAAGATGAACCATTAAGGAACCTTGCATGCTATGTGTTTGATAAAATGACTAAACAAGGGATAAATGGACTTAATGAAGAAAATGGAAATAGAAATTGTGTAATTGTTCTTAGAAATGATAAATTGCTCAAATGTGCTATATGTTGCCTAAATTTTCATACCACTATGTTAAGGATTGAAATGCCATAGTCATGTGATCCGCCCGTTCAAGTATGTCATCATGATTACCACTATTGACAAGCACACAAGCACGCATGCATGCATGAAACCGGGTTTTTTTCCAAGATTGTATTTGTATAAGAAATGGAACAAGAACATGACAAGGAGGTTGGTAGCCCAAGGAAGGGTGCTAGCCTCTGGCTCACAAGAGAAACGGAACAAGAACATGACAAGGAGGTTGGTAGCCCCAGGAAGGGTGCTAGCCTCTGGCTCACAAGTGAAATGCAAGAGAGAACATGACAAGGAGGTTGGTAGCCCAAGGAAGGGTGCTAGCCTCTGGCTCACAAGAGAAATGCAAGAGAGAACATGACAAGGAGGTTGGTAGCCCAAGGAAGGGTGCTAGCCTCTGGCTCACAAGAGAAACGGAACAAGAACATGACAAGGAGGTTGGTAGCCCCAGGAAGGGTGCTAGCCTCTGGCTCACAAGTGAAATGCAAGAGAGAACATGACAAGGAGGTTGGTAGCCCAAGGAAGGGTGCTAGCCTCTGGCTCACAAGTATACAAGTCAAGAACAAATCAAGACATGAAATACAAGACAAGACACGATACACATACATGATTTGACCGAGACACGAAAAGGGTTTCCGAGACATGAGTTTTACCGAGGTTTTTGCATTCATACACGCATGTCAAGATATGGCTATGTATCTTATGCTTTTACTATTGCTTTAAATTAATATCTTGTATTGCTCACTGTTGTTATGCTTTCGCTATTGTTATGGTTAGCTAGTAGTTTGTACTCGCTGAGTATTCCATGCTCAGCCGTACTTTTATGTCGGCAGGTACTGTGGATGTCCTCGACCCCGAGCCTTGGGTCGAGGAGGAGTATGTAGAGGAGAGGGAGCCACCTATCCCATGGCAGTCTCAAGAGGATGGGGACTTGGATGTGTGGCCATACCTCGACTACTGTTGAGAGGAGAGTGTTAGAGAATTCCTTTTGTATTTTGATAGGTGGGCATGTCCACCTTTACTTTGATTGTATTTAGTATATGTTAACTTGGAATACTATATGGAGTAATAGTAGAAAAGAAAAAGTTGGCTTATGCTTCCGCACTTATGTTTAGCTCCGCGCTCTGATTTTCATTGTATTATATTGTGTTTAGCCTCTTGCATTACAGGATGGTTTGACAGGTACACGTAGTCACCTCTAAAGTATCCCTTAACTCCTAGGGGGTATTTTGGGACGTGACAGAAGTGGTATCAGAGCTCTAGGTATTAGAGTCCCTAAGGTCACTTAGATGATTGAACAAGGTATTAGAATCACCTTAGAGAGTTGTATTCCAAGTATAGACTAACAAGTTAGTCTTAGTCAAAAAGGGGTTGAACTTCAACCGAACATAGAGTCCTACGCTAGGAACACGGATTGTATGTTATGCTATTGTGTTATATACCATGTGTACATTATTTGTGTTGTACTTATTAAATGTGCTTGATGAGTATGTATTAAGTGAATTGCGAAATTGTACTAAATGCGTATCCAAGTTAGACTCATGTTGTATTGTCGTTCTCAGGAGAAATCATGAGACGCAATACTCGGGGTCGCGGGTACAACACGAGGGGTAATGGAGGTGAGGCTCCATCGGGTGATGATCAACCCGACTTTGCCCAAGCATTCGCATCCATAGCCGAGACCTTGGCTATGTTGGCGGCAAGGCAACCGGCCACCCCGCCTAATGCGGCACTTATACCGGCTCCTCCTAATCGAGCCCAAGCCGGGATAGAAGCTTTCCGGAGGATGAGGCCTCCAACTTTTTGTGGAAGCATTGATCCACTTATTGCCGAGGGTTGGATTCGGCAACTTGAGAAGATATTCTCGGTTTTGGCACCTACGGAAGTAGAGAGGGTCACATGGGCTGCCTTTATGCTTGAAGGCGAGGCCGACCATTGGTGGAAGTCTGCACTTCGGACCCGAGAGTTGACCCGGCAAGGCCAAGAATGGACATGGGGAGAATTCTTGGACGTTTTCTACAAGAAATACTTTCCGGTTGGGATGAAAGAAAAGAAAGAAATTGAATTTATTACCTTGGAGCAAGGTAATATGTCTGTAGCGGCTTACGAAGCCAAGTTCTCAGAGCTATCTCGATTTGCTCCACACATGATAGCTACCGAGGCTATGAAGGCTCGGAAATTCGAGAGGGGGTTGAAGGCCTACCTCAAGGAGCGTGTCTCAATGTTCCGACATGAGACATATTCAGAAGTTGTGGACAAAGCATTGTTGGCCGAGTCAAATTCCGAAGAGTTCTTTAAGAGAAGAGGAATAGAGAAGGGACAGTCTAGTAGTTCAGGGGAGAAGAGAGCTAGGACTATGTCTTATCAGTCCGCAGGGCCGGCTCAGTCACAGAGGATGTACTCGGCACCACAGGCTCCCCGCCCTTTTTCTCCACCGGCTTTTCGCCCGGCTACCTCGTATGCTCCTCGCCCCGCAGTGACTCAGGCTACGGGTTATACTCCTCCCACTTATTCACATGATGTCTGCACCCTTTGTGGAAGGAGGCATCCAGCAGGGGAATGTCGGAAGGCTACAGGAGGCTGTTTTCATTGTGGCGACCAGGGCCACATGATTCGGGATTGTCCCCGACGTCTATTGCCAGCTCAGTCTTCAGGGAGCAGGCCCCCGATTAGGCAGACATCTCAGCCTAGCTCTTCTCAGGCTTCGAGGGCCTCACAGTCTGCCCGGCCTCCTCGCCCAGCCACTCAGGGTCGAGTTTTTGCTCTATCGGAAAGAGACGCACGTGCATCCGACGATGTCGTGCAAGGTACGCGAGAATTTTGATTTTAAGTTGTATAAAATTTTTGTGGTTTGTTATGCGATTAGTTATACTGAGGGTTACCTATGTATGATGCTTGTTATTATTTGAAATCTACTTATATTAGTTACTTAATCGCACAGGCGCTTTATTAGTGAACGAGTGTCTCGCTCGAGTGTTGATAGACACAGGATCTACTCACTCTTTTGTCTCCCCAAGTTTTGCAAAGGGCTTTTCGACTGAGGCTACTCCGTTGGAGCGGGAGTTGACCATTGCAACTCCACTCGGCAAGTCGGTTGATACGGATAAAGTATTCAGGGATAGTGTGGTTCAAGTGGGGGAGAATGAATTGTTAGCCGACCTTATCGTCCTGGGTTTCCAAGATTTAGACTTTGACGTCATTCTTGGTATGGATTGGTTGGCAAGCCATCACGGGCATGTGGCGTGTTTTGAAAAGATGGTGAATTTCAAGCCGGAAGGGGGTAAGCCTTTTCACTTCCGAGGATTAAGAGAGAGGGACATTGCTCGCCTCGCAGCCTTGAGTATAGCACACCCAGAAGCACAAAACTCATCGGCTATTCCAGTTGTGAGTGAGTTCTTAGATGTGTTCCCGGAAGAACTTCCCGGATTACCTCCTGATAGAGAGATCGAATTCGCTATAGAGCTTGCTCCGGGTACCGCTCCGATTTCAAGGGCACCATATAGAATGGCCCCTATAGAGCTTGAAGAATTAAAGAAGCAGATTGAGGAGTTACAACAACTTGGTTTCATCCAACCAAGTGTCTCGCCGTGGGGAGCTCCGGTTCTCTTTGTGAAGAAGAAGGACGGGTCTATGAGGATGTGTATAGACTACCGTCAGTTGAACAAGGTAACTATCAAGAATCGTTATCCCTTGCCAAGGATAGACGACTTGTTTGACCAACTGAAGGGAGCGAGATTCTTCTCCAAAATTGATCTTAGATCGGGGTATCACCAATTAAGGATCAAGGCGGAAGATGTTCAGAAGACGGCTTTCAGGACTCGGTATGGGCATTACGAGTTCCTTGTCATGCCTTTTGGGCTGACGAATGCACCGGCGGCATTCATGGATTTGATGAACCGGGTGTTCCGATCTTACTTGGATCGATGCGTGATTGCATTCATTGATGACATTTTGGTGTATTCCCAGACACGGGAAGATCACGCACGAGACCTCCGTCTTGCTCTGGAGATGTTGAGAGAGCATAGGCTGTATGCCAAATTGAGTAAGTGCGAGTTCTGGCTAGAGAAAGTCGCATTTCTTGGACACGTGGTGTCAGCCGAGGGTATTTCTGTAGACCCAGCCAAGGTTGAGGCAGTCATGAGTTGGGAGAGGCCCAAGAGCGTTACGGAGATACGTAGTTTCCTCGGATTGGCAGGCTACTACCGGAGATTTGTGGAGGGATTCTCCAGTTTGGCTGCACCTCTCACCTACTTGACAAGGAAAAATGCAAAGTTCAGTTGGAGTGACCGATGTGAAGTAAGTTTCCAAGAGTTGAAGAAACGCCTCACCACAGCCCCTGTCCTTACTGTGCCATCTGGACATGGTGGTTATGAGGTATATAGCGATGCTTCGCATATCGGACTTGGGTGTGTCCTTATGCAGCATAAGAAAGTCATTGCCTACGCATCAAGACAATTGAAGGAGCATGAAAAGAATTACCCCACTCACGACTTAGAACTCGCCGCAGTTGTGTTTGCATTGAAGATTTGGCGACATTATCTTTATGGGGAACAATTTGAGGTATTCACAGATCATAAAAGCCTTAAGTATTTGTTTTCCCAGAAAGAGTTGAACCTGAGGCAAAGAAGATGGGTAGAATTTTTGAAGGACTATGAGTGCTCCATTCAATACCACCCGGGCAAGGCAAATGTAGTAGCCGATGCTCTTAGCCGGAAGCCTACCGGACTTTTGGCGCATATGATGCTGAAGGAGTGGAGATTGCTGGAGGATGCATCCAACCTCGACATCAGTTTGAGTCTCCCTACCTATGGGCCGGTAATGGCTAGCATCACAGTTAGGCCATTTATGTTGAGCATGATCCAGGAGTTTCAGGAAATGGATGCCGAACTACTTTCTTGCCGAGACAAGTCGGTTAAAAGTGGCAGTAAGGACTTTACGGCGAGGGAAGATGGAATTATCACTTTCAAGGGAAGAGTATGTGTCCCAGCCGATGAGAAGCTTAAGCGAGAAATCTTGTACGAGGCTCACCGGTCCAAGTACACCGTCCACCCCGGGGGTACCAAAATGTATAGGGACTTGAAGAAGCATTTTTGGTGGCGGAACATGAAGCGAGAAATAGCGGAGTATGTGTCTAAATGCTTGGTGTGCCAACAAGTCAAAGCCGAACACAGGAGACCGGCTGGACTTTTGCAGTCCCTCCCTATTCCCGAGTGGAAATGGGAACATATCTCTATGGACTTTATCGTGGGGTTGCCGAAGACGGTTAGGAAGACCGATGCTATATGGGTAGTTGTTGATAGACTCACGAAGTCCGCTCATTTCTTACCGTACCGGACTACATTCAACTCCAATCAGTTAGCGGAGCTATACATCAAGGAAATAGTCCGATTACACGGGGTGCCAATGAGTATTGTGTCGGATAGAGACTCAAGATTCACATCCAGGTTTTGGAAAAGTTTTCAAGGTGCAATGGGCTCCCGATTAGACTTTAGCACAGCTTTCCACCCACAGACCGACGGGCAAACCGAGAGGGTGAATCAGGTTATTGAAGATATGCTCCGAGCATGTATGCTAGACTTCAAGGGAAGTTGGGAAGATCACCTACCTTTGGTGGAATTCGCTTACAACAATAGTTATCAAGAAAGCATACAAATGGCGCCTTTCGAGGCTTTGTACGGAAGGAGTTGCAGATCCCCGTTGTATTGGGATGAAGTGGGAGAAAGAAAGATTTTGGGCCCCGAGTTGATTGAACAAACCGCGGATAGGGTCAAGCTTATCCGGGAGAGGTTAAAGACCGCACAAGATAGACAGAAAAGCTATGCCGACAACCGAAGGAGGGATCTTGAATTCCGAGTCGGTGATTTTGTGTTTGTAAGGATTTCACCGACCAAAGGTGTTATGCGATTCGGGAAGAGAGGCAAGCTTAGCCCGAGATATGTGGGTCCGTTCGAGATCATTACTCGAGTTGGCGAGGTGGCTTACCGTGTTGCTTTGCCCGCTCACATGGCGGCGGTCCATAATGTATTTCATGTCTCTATGCTCCGGAAGTACATCTCGGATCCTTCTCATGTCATCGAGCTTGATCCGATTGAGATCCGAGAGGACCTCACTTTAGTTGAGAAGCCGGTTCATATTTTGGATCGAAGAGACCAAGTACTTCGCAACAAGACTATTCCGCTAGTTCTCGTGCAATGGCAACATCACGCTCGAGAAGAGGCTACATGGGAACGTGAGGCCGAAGTCAAGGCGAAGTACCCCGAGTTGTTTCAATGATTTTGGGTATAACTTGTAATTTTGTTTCGAATTGTTATGCTAAGTTGTTAAATTTGTAAAGCAAGCATTGTCCAAATTTCGAGGACGAAATTTTTGTAAGGGGGGGAGAATGTAGCACCCCGGACTTTTTCATCCTTAATGAATACCACCTTCATAGCTAATTGGCCGTTTTTATAGTCTAATTAATAAATAAGGAAGAAATCGGAAATTCCGAAACGTCAGAAATGTGCGTTTTCGAAAGACGAACCCAACGCAAGTTGAATCGTCGAAATCCGACGAGCGAGTCAAAAGATATGGTCAAAACAGTCCAGACATGTAGAGAACCGATCGCTCGGTTCAATCAGCGATCGATCGGTCCATAACCGATCGATCGGTAGCTATCGCGCGGTCAGAAATTTTGTATGGGGAAATTTTTCAGAGAGTGAGTTTTTGACCGGTCGATCGGTCATAAACAACGATCGCTCGGTAGGCAACCGATCGATCGGTCATAACCACCGATCGCTCGGTCTTCGTGTTTTTCAGAATTTTCATTAAGGGCTTTTTCGTCTTTTGGGGGTTAAACCCTTTCTCCTTAAGGCTTGCCCGAGCCTTTAGGGCTTCATTCACAACACTTAAGGGATTTTGAAAGATAGAGAGAGAGGAGAAGGGGATTTGCAACTAGGGTTTTCTATTGGAGAAGAAATCAAGGGGGTGAAGACCCTAGATCGTCCCCAAGCACGTTTTCTTCAAGATTTCAACTCAAGCTCGTGTGGGGTTCCCTTCTCAAGCTAGGGCAGCACTCTCTACGGTATTTTCAAGAGGGTTTCCTACCCAAGCAAGTATAGTTTGAGTAAGGGCTTTCTTCTTCCAAGTTGGAGTTTAAATCAAGGTCTACACCAAGATCAAGCTTCGATTCAAGGTTAGTACACCCTACTAACTTACCCTAGCAATAAATCTAGGTTTTTCCTTATGAAATGTGATTTATGCTATTATGTTTGCCTCCCATATAAAATGTATCATCTCCAATGAACCTAAATAAGATAAGAAAAAGGTATGGATGTGTGTGGGGGTTGATGTGGCGATCGGATGCCGAGATGTATGTTGGGTGATGTGTGTGATGGAAATGGTGGATGGGTACTTTACCAATAATGAACATACCTTGATTTTTGGATGGAAAGTAGGCACTAAAAAGAAGAAGATGAACCATTAAGGAACCTTGCATGCTATGTGTTTGATAAAATGACTAAACAAGGGATAAATGGACTTAATGAAGAAAATGGAAATAGAAATTGTGTAATTGTTCTTAGAAATGATAAATTGCTCAAATGTGCTATATGTTGCCTAAATTTTCATACCACTATGTTAAGGATTGAAATGCCATAGTCATGTGATCCGCCCGTTCAAGTATGTCATCATGATTACCACTATTGACAAGCACACAAGCACGCATGCATGCATGAAACCGGGTTTTTTTCCAAGATTGTATTTGTATAAGAAATGGAACAAGAACATGACAAGGAGGTTGGTAGCCCAAGGAAGGGTGCTAGCCTCTGGCTCACAAGAGAAACGGAACAAGAACATGACAAGGAGGTTGGTAGCCCCAGGAAGGGTGCTAGCCTCTGGCTCACAAGTGAAATGCAAGAGAGAACATGACAAGGAGGTTGGTAGCCCAAGGAAGGGTGCTAGCCTCTGGCTCACAAGAGAAATGCAAGAGAGAACATGACAAGGAGGTTGGTAGCCCAAGGAAGGGTGCTAGCCTCTGGCTCACAAGAGAAACGGAACAAGAACATGACAAGGAGGTTGGTAGCCCCAGGAAGGGTGCTAGCCTCTGGCTCACAAGTGAAATGCAAGAGAGAACATGACAAGGAGGTTGGTAGCCCAAGGAAGGGTGCTAGCCTCTGGCTCACAAGTATACAAGTCAAGAACAAATCAAGACATGAAATACAAGACAAGACACGATACACATACATGATTTGACCGAGACACGAAAAGGGTTTCCGAGACATGAGTTTTACCGAGGTTTTTGCATTCATACACGCATGTCAAGATATGGCTATGTATCTTATGCTTTTACTATTGCTTTAAATTAATATCTTGTATTGCTCACTGTTGTTATGCTTTCGCTATTGTTATGGTTAGCTAGTAGTTTGTACTCGCTGAGTATTCCATGCTCAGCCGTACTTTTATGTCGGCAGGTACTGTGGATGTCCTCGACCCCGAGCCTTGGGTCGAGGAGGAGTATGTAGAGGAGAGGGAGCCACCTATCCCATGGCAGTCTCAAGAGGATGGGGACTTGGATGTGTGGCCATACCTCGACTACTGTTGCGAGGAGAGTGTTAGAGAATTCCTTTTGTATTTTGATAGGTGGGCATGTCCACCTTTACTTTGATTGTATTTAGTATATGTTAACTTGGAATACTATATGGAGTAATAGTAGAAAAGAAAAAGTTGGCTTATGCTTCCGCACTTATGTTTAGCTCCGCGCTCTGATTTTCATTGTATTATATTGTGTTTAGCCTCTTGCATTACAGGATGGTTTGACAGGTACACGTAGTCACCTCTAAAGTATCCCTTAACTCCTAGGGGGTATTTTGGGGCGTGACATTCAAGGTGCTTCGTTGCACTGATGAGCAGAGAGTAGAATGGGCTTCCTTTATGATGGAAGGTGAAGCCGAGCATTGGTGCAGGTCTGTTTTGAGGCAAAGAGGTGCCACTAAGGCAAGGGAGCCATGGTCTTGGGGAAGTTTCTGGACATCTTCTACAAGAAATATTTCCCCATAGGAGTCAAAGAGAAGAAAGAAGTGGAGTTCCTTACTTTGGAACAGGGGAATATGACAGTGGCCGGGTACAAAGCCAAGTTCTCTGAGTTGTCGAGGTTCGCTCCGCACGTGATATCCACTGAGGCTATGAGGGCTAAGAAGTTCGAGAGGGGGCTGACAGCCTATATTAGAGATCGAGTCTCCATGTTCAGGCATGAGACCTATGCGGAGGTCAATGATAAAGCTCAGCTAGCAGAGACAAATGTTGAGGAATTTTTCAAAAGGAGAGAAATGATGAGAAGCCAGTATAGTGACTCCGCACCACCTGAGAAGAGGGCCAAGATTAATCCTTGCCAATCCTCTAGACCAACACAGGCGCAGAGGCCTCCTATTGCATCTCAGGCTCCTCGCCCTACTACTACGCAAGTCACTCGACATGAGCAGCCCGTATCGTCTGCGTCTGTAGTCAAGTTTTGCGGCTATTGCAGGAGAAAACACTTGGCTGGGGATTGTCGAGCGCTCACAGGTGCATGTTACCATTGCGGGGACACAGAACACCAAGTTAGAGATTGCCCACGCCGTCAGCCACAATCCCAAACCCAGGGGAACAAACTCTCAGTTCCACTGGCAACACAGAAGGAGTCTTTCCAGGCTTCAAGGCCCCATCAGACTACCCATTTGCCTCGCCAAGCACGTGGTCTTATAAGCATAAGCAACTCATAAGTGTATTGTCTTCCAAGTCTAAGATTCTCACAAGTACACGAGTCAAGGTGATGATATGATGTATATGCGCACACGTTCTTCTGCACTCTGATTATGTTATTATGTTATTGGATATGTTTCTAACTAAATGCAGGTGTATTATTAATGTTGGTTGGATTTTATATACACCGAGTACTTTTGTACTCAGCCGGACTTTTGTCTTGGCAAGTTTAGACCAGGAGTACACGGCGGAGCCGTGGGTTGAGGAAACTTACATCGAGGAAGGAGGAGAAGGTGAGCCCATCGAGGAAGGAGCCGGAGTCTTGGGTGTCTATACCTCTTAGTTTTTATTTCATTTGATTGAGAGAGTTGTATTAGACTTGAGTAGATGTTGCTTAGTAGAATTTTTTTTTAGTTGTGTATTAGACTCTTTGGTTTTAGTGGGTTGTATTTGTTGACTATAGACTCGTGCCATTTAGTGGGTTACAGTTGATATATCAAAAATTTTATTATCCTCATTTTTGGAGACTCGTGTTAGTGTGCCTTGCATGTCATGGATTTTAAGCAGGTTAAGTAATGTGGCGATCCTAAAGTCCTATTTTAGCCTTGTGGGATTTTGGGGTTGTTACAGAGGTGGTATCAGAGCTCAAGGCATTAGGTTCCCTTGGGCTAAGTTGTCCTCTTAGTAGTAGTCATGTTATGTCACTCCGGGTCTAATACCAGAGGTGGTATCAGAGCTCAAGGCATTAGAGTCCTTAGGGTTAAGGTATTAAGTGTAGGGTATAGGAAGATGTGAACCTTAGGGAAGCAACATCAAGTTCAGGACTTTAAAATTGTTGAGGATTGAGTTTTGATTAAGCGTAGACTTAGGAATTTATGTGAGTGTGTTCTAAATAGATTTTTTTCTTCTTCTCAGGATTGTAAGCATGAGAAGGGGTGGAAGAAATAATAGGAATGGAGGAGGCAGTGTGACTGATGGGGATACTCCAGACGGTACCCCCCAGGCAAATGTGGGTCGGGTCATGGAAGCTATTGGTGCAGCCATGGAGAGGCAGGCTGAAATTATGGCTTAGCAAACTGCATTACTAGCGGCTGGTCAAGCTAGGCAAGAGAGGCAGATTGATGTTCACCCACCCCGTCACAACGGAGTGGAAGCTTTTAGGAGGATGATTCCTCTAGCCTTCTATGGTAGTACGGATCCCTCAGTTGCCGAATTGTGGATCATGCAACTAAAGAAGATTTTCTCCGTGCTTGAGACCACCGATGAGCAGAGGGTGAAATGGGCCTCCTTCGTCATGGAAGGTGAAGCGGAGCATTGGTGGAGGGCAGCATCTAGGCAGAGGAATGAGGTGCGAACCGGAAAAGAGTGGACTTGGGGAGAGTTCCTCGACATCTTCTACGAGAGATACTTCCCGGTTTTTGTGAGAGATCAGAAGGAGATTGAATTCTCTACCTTGGAGCAAGGGAGGATGTCAGTGGCCGAGTATGAGGCCAAGTTTGTAGAGCTTTCTAGGTTCGCTCCTCACTTGATTGCTACAGAGAGAATGAAGGCAAAGAGGTTTGAGCGAGGCTTGAAGGATTTTATCCGGGAGAAGGTTTCGATACTTCAACTCGAAACATGTAGGGAGGTGTATCAGCGCGCCTTGATAGCTGAGAAGAATTCACAGGAATTTTTGAAGAAGAGGGAGAAGATGCAAGCAAACAGGTTTGTCCCCCAGGACAAGAGGTCGAGGATAGCAGGTCCTATGCCCATTGCTAGGCCTACCCCGTATCAGAGGCCTACTCAGGCAGCCCCTTAAGCATCTCAGGTGGCTCCACCTACTGCTGGTACCCAGTTGTATGATACATGCAGCCAGTGCGGAAAGAGGCATAGAGTGGGAGAGTGTAGGGCAATTACTGGAGGTTGTTTCCATTGTGGAGAGGTCTCACACCGAATCCGAGATTGCCCACTCCGCATTCAGCAGGGGCTTCAGTCGACTCAGCCACAGGGAGTCAGGCCCCCAGGTAGGCAGTCCACACAGCAGAGGCCACCACAGGGTCCTAGACCTCAGCAGCCTCGCCAACCAGCTCAGGGTCGAGTGTTTCCTACCTCGGAGCGGGATGCACAGGCGTCCGACGACATTGTGCAGGGTACGTTTATTGTGTTTTAGTCAATTAAAATATTGTTCTGATGCTATGTGTGTGATATTAAATGTTATGTGGTATGATGTAAGATGCATGTATGTATTCATGATTTGACAAATTAGCTTTGTGTATTAATTCAGGCTCATTGTTGATAAATGATTTCCTCGCTCATGTTTTGATCAATACTGGTTCCACTCACTCCTTCGTTACACCTAGTTTTGCACGAGAGTTTCTGATGGAGCCAAGTCTGTTAGATCGTGAATTGTCTATCACTACTCCTGTCGGTAGTTCAGTCATCACTGATAAGGTCTATCGAGATTGCGACATTCAAGTAGGTCAGAGAGAGATGCCGGCTGATCTGATTGTCCTTGAGTTTCAAGACTTTGACGTCATTTTAGGCATGGATTGGCTTTCCAAATACCATGGGCATGTCGACTGTTTTGGGAAAGTGGTCAACTTTAGACCAATCAGTGAGCCCTCTTTTCGTTTTCAAGGGTTGAAGAAGAAGGACTTAGCTCGTTTCGCGGCATTGAGTCTTACTACCTTGGAAGCACCAGATTCCTCAAGTATTCCAGTTGTAGAGGAATTTATGGATGTCTTTCCGAAGGACTTACCGGGTTTGCCACTGGATAGAGAAGTAGAGTTTGCAATTGAGTTGGCTCCGGGTACAGCACCCATCTCTAAAGTGCCATATAGGATGGCTCCAGCAGAGTTGAAAGAGTTTAAGGAGCAGATTGACGAATTGCTTGGTCTTGGATTTATCCGCCCAAGTGTATCACCTTGGGGAGCTCCAGTGTTGTTTGTGAAGAAGAAGGATGGTTCGATGAGGATGTGCATCGACTATCGGCAACTGAACAAGGTCACTATCAAGAACAAATATCCTTTACCCAGGATCGATGACTTGTTTGATCAGTTGCAAGGAGCTAAGTATTTCTCCAAGATCAACTTAAGGTCAGGCTACCATCAACTGAAGATAAAGGCGGAAGATGTGCCTAAGTCTGCTTTCAGGACCAGATATGGGCATTTTGAATTCTTAGTCATGCCGTTCGGTTTGACAAATGCTCCGGCAGCATTCATGGATCTCATGAACAGGATCTTCAAGCCGACTCTGGACCGCTTTGTGATCGTGTTTGTGGAAGACATTTTAGTGTACTCCAGGACATAGAAGGAGCATGGGATGCATCTCCGAATCACTCTGAAGACACTCCGTGAGCATAAGCTATATGCTAAGCTTAGCGAGTGCGAGTTTTGGCTAGAAAAAGTAGCATTTCTAGGCCATGTGGTGTCAAAAGAGGGGATTTCAGTTGACCCTGCTAAGATAGAAGCAGTGGAAGGATGGGGAAGGCCAAAGAGTGTTACGGAGGTTTGAAGTTTCTTGGGCCTAGCTAGATATTATCGAAGATTTGTAGAAGGATTTTCCAATTTGGCAGCTCCGCTTACTCATCTAACTCGAAAGAACGCTAGATTCGAGTGGAATGAGAAATGTGAGAAGAGTTTTCTTGAGTTGAAGAAGCGTCTCACCACCGCTCCAATCTTGACTGTTCCATCGGGTAGTGAAGATTTTGTGGTGTATAGTGATGCCTCACTCGTTGGGTTAGGTTGTGTTCTTATGCAACACGGGAAGGTGATTGCCTATGCTTCTCGGCAGTTGAAAGACCACGAGCAGAACTATCCTACCCATGATTTGGAGTTAGCAGCCTTGGTTTTTGCTTTTAAGATCTGGAGACACTACTTGTACGGTGCGTAGTTTGAAGTTTTCACCGACCACAAAAGTCTAAAGTATTTATTCTCGCAGAAAGAGCTGAATTTGAGGCAGTGTCGTTGGGTGGAATTCCTCAAGGATTATGATTGCTCTATCCAGTACCACCCGGGGAAAGCGAATGTAGTGGCAGATGCTCTAAGTAGGAGACCTACTGGGGTCTTGGCATACTTGATGGTCCAAGAATGGAAGTTACTAGAAGAGGTGTCTAGCCTTGATGCGGGTTTCAGTGTGGGAGCATCTGGAGCCTTGTTAGCTAACATTATGGTCAGGCCAACCTTATTGAACAGGATTAAAGACCTACAGTGGAATGATGGAGAACTGCACGCTGCTATGAATAAGTCGCTTAACAGCGGGTTTGAGGATTTCTCTTGGAGGGATGGTGGAGTTTGTTTCAAGGGTAGACTTTGTGTTCCGGATGATGAGGATTTAAGAAGGGAGATTCTAGATGAAGCACACAAGTCCAAGTACACCATGCATCCGGGAGGTACTAAGATGTACCAGAACCTTAAGAAGTATTTCTGGTGGAAAGGTATGAAGAAAGATGTGGCTACCTTTGTATCCAAGTGTTTGGTGTGTCAGCAGGTGAAGGCCGAACACAGGAGGCCAGCAGGACTTCTTCAGTCTCTTCCTATTCCCGAGTGGAAGTGGGAAAATATCTCCATGAATTTTGTTGTTGGTTTGCCAAAGACGGCCAAGAACTTTGATGCCATTTGGGTTGTGGATGACAGATTGACTAAATCAGCTCACTTTCTTCCATATCGGACCACTTTCAACTCCAATCAATTGGCTAACCTCTATATCAAGGAGATTGTCCGTTTGCATGGAGTGGCAATTAGCATTGTTTCTGATCGAGATCCAAGATTTACATCCAGATTCTGGAAGAGTTTTCAGCAGGCCATGGGTTCCCATTTGGATTTTAGTACGGCATTTCATCCGTAGACAAATGGGCAAACTAAAGAGTGAACCAGATCATAGAGGACATGTTACGAGCTTGCATGTTAGACTTTCAGGGTAGTTGGGTTGATCACTTGCCGTTGGTTGAGTTTGCCTACAACAACAGCTATCAAGCAAGCATTCAGATGGCTCCGTTTGAGGCACTTTATGGGAGGAGTTGTCGTTCACCTTTGTGTTGGGACGAAGTTGGTGAGAGAAAGCTTTTGGGTCCCGAGCTCGTTGGTCAGACTGTGGATAGAGTTCAGTTGATCAGGGAGAGGTTGAAGGCAGCTCAGAGTAGACAAAAGAGCTATGCCGATACTCGGAGGAGAGATCTTCAGTTCCAAGTCGGAGATTTTGTGTTTGTAAATATCTCACCTACGAAGGGGGTGATGAGATTCGGCAAGCGGGGAAAGCTTTGTCCGAGATATGTGGGTCCTTTTGAGATCATCACCCGAGTCGGGGAAGTTGCTTATCGGGTCGCCTTACCACCTCACATGGAAGGTGTGCATAATGTCTTTCACATCTCTATGTTGAGGAACTACATTGCTGATCCTTCACATGTCATTCATTTGGAACCGTTGGAAATTCGGGAAGATTTGACTCTAGTAGAGCAACCGGCTCGAATTTTGGACCGGAAAGAGCAAGTTTTGCGTTCAAAGGTCATTCCTCTTGTGCTCTTGCAATAGGAGCATCACTCTAGAGAAGAGGCTACTTGGGAGAGAGAAGCCGAAGTCCGCGAAAAGTACCCACATTTATTCACCTAAGGTACGAAATTTCGAGGATGAAATTCTTTTAAGGGGGGGAGGATGTAGAGACCCCGAATCTATTTCATGTTTTTACTTCATTGTATTAGGGGTATTATAGTCCTTGTGATGTTTTGATGTTTATTGTATTATATATTTATTAGGTGTGGTGTAAACTAGGCTTAATCAAACTTGTAACGGAGGGATGTCATATCACACCCTAAACTTTAGGAAGCTCTAGTTTTGGTACCATTTATTGGAATTGAGTGATTCTTGAACCATTAGAAAGGTGTTAGAACCCTCTTTGAAGTTCATGTTTAATGTTTTTCTTTATTTTGAGTTTAAGCCAAGTCAATGGTGGGTTTTATCTAATGGAATTGCAGATCAGTCAACTTTGGGGACAATTTAGTCTATTAATTAAGTGGAATTTAGAAATTCTAAAATGCCAGAAATGTTCGTTTTCAAGAGACGAATCCAACCCAAGTTGAATCGTCAAAATTCGTCAGGCGAGTCAAAAGTTATGGCCAAAACAGTAAAGCGGGTCAAAAATCTGTAGGCAACCGATCGCTCGGTCAGAAGTAGCGATCGATCGGTTTTGGACCGATCGATCGGTATCTATCGACTGGTCCAGAATTTTGTATGGGGAAAATTTCCAGAGAGTGCTTTTTTGACCAATCGACCGGTCAAGAGCACCGATCGCTCGGTTGAGAACCGATCGCTCGGTCTTTCGTGTTTTTTTTTACAGAATTTTAGTATGGGTGTTTTGGTCTTTTTGTTCTCAGACCTTAGGTCTATAAATAGGGGGTCCTACTCGAAATATTAAAATACTCTACCTATTTCTAACCTAATTTGGTAAAAAGGGGGAGAAAACCTAGGGTTTGAGGGAGAGGGTTGCTTGGAGAAGAAGGAGGTTGCTAGAAGATTGAAAGGAAAGCTTGGAGATCGTCCTCAAAGCTTCTCCAAATCTCCTCAGGAGCATTTTGAATCCAAGGGAAGGATTCCTAAGGTCGATATACTATCCTAATCAACTCTATTTTAATGTTTTGTGAATATTAATTTGATAGAAATTATAGAATAGAGATTAAATGCATTTTTTCCCAAATTTTCTATGAAGTAAGCTAATTATTGATGGAAATGTGGATGGAAATGTGGATTGGATGTGGATAGAATATATGGAGGATGGGAAATGTATGGAGGATGGGATTAATAGGTGGATGTGAATAGTGAATTGATTGTATGGATGAATTATGGTTTGATGAATGCTTGAAAATATAGAAGGGAAATAGATTCATATTATGCATACACAAGGTGTTTGTGAAAATGCTTGAAAGGATAAATGCTATTATACTCTTATGAAATGGTGGTAAATTGATTATTAATTGCGATATGAATTATGATAAGATATGTATATGTGAATTTTTTGTTAAGTATGTCTAATTATTTGCATGGAAATTAATAGTCGGGAAGGTAAGAACTTAGAGGAACATCTCTCAAACCGGGAATTCTCTAACTATTTGGTATGGGACAATATAGTGGAGTTTCCATGGTGGGAGATCGGAATCTAAGCAATTACCAACTCGAATGTTAATTTCGACACTTAAGCACATATGCACGTGTATGTTAAGATAAGAGTCTCACAAGTCACACATGTGGACCACAAGCATGAGCATGGCATACGTATGACATTTTGAATAAGCATAAGCATGGCATGGTCCGTATCCGCCAAGAACGGCATGTCAACCATTCGATTCTTAGGCATGGTCCGTATCCGCCAAGAACGGCATGTCAACCATTTGATTCTTAGACATGGTCCGTATCCGCCAAGAACGGCATGTCACATCATTGTATGATCTGAATAAGTGCATAAGCATAAACATCTCACAAGCACGTGGTCTTATAAGCATAAGCAACTCATAAGTGTATTGTCTTCCAAGTCTAAGATTCTCACAAGTACACGAGTCAAGGTGATGATATGATGTATATGCGCACACGTTCTTCCGCACTCTGATTATGTTATTATGTTATTGGATATGTTTGTAACTAAATGCAGGTGTATTATTAATGTTGGTTTTTTTTTTTTTTTTTTTTTTTATAAAAGCCACTCAGAGGGAGTGGGGAGTTTGGTAGACCCCTACCAGTTTATTAAATTAGAATAAAAATTTGGGGGGGACATAAGACCTTACCCCTACAACGGACTCCAGAATAAAATTTGGGGGGGACATAAACCTTACCCCTAAAAAGGACACCAAAATAAAAGATAATTAGTGGGGGACATAAAACCTTACCACTACCTGACATACAAAAGAAAGGAAAAATACACCAAGGGAGGAAGTTAAACCAAACCCTTAAACAAAAAAGCACTACCAAACACATTAGATTCTGACTTGTCTGAGGCTACCAACACCTGCTTTATCCATTTGAATCAAAGCTTTGACTCGAGGAGGCATATTATTCATATCAAAAGAACCTGAGCTCAAGCTGATACACCCAATATTAGCCAATTCATCTGCCACAGTATTAGCTTCCCGAAATATATGCGTAAGAGAGAAACTAGTATTCATAAGAGATTTGATTTTCTTATTCCAATACCAAGCTTTCCAATAACCTAAATTTTTACCAGTCCATTCCTCAACCATACTCTTCGAGTCAGATTCTATAATCACATTTGATAAATGGAGCCTCTTGCAAAGAATTAAACCATCAAGAAGGGCACGGGTTTCAGCAATATAATTGGAACAAATACCATAATGGGCAAAAAAACAATCAACCAAATTACCATTATGATCTCTTATAATACCCCCTCCTCCTGCATTACCAGGATTACCTTTTGAAGCACCATCCACGTTCAATTTGTATTTAGCCCGAGGAGGGTGAATCCATTTCACAAGAACCATTCGAAATTTGCTAATAGTGAGAGCACTAGAGGAGAAGAAAGGGGATAAATCAAAAAGATTGTTCTCAAAGATAGAATGAATCTCACAAACCTTTCTAGTAATACTAGCGATAATAGCATTATTATTCCGAGATAAGGATTCATATTTTCGACGACATCATCAATCCAAATTTCCCAAACAATCAAAGATGGCAGGAGAATGAATAGGTCATTATTCCTATATGAAGCCGCTCTGAACCATCTTTTTAAAGTACATTGAATAGAGTCAGTTTTGCTGAAATGGATAAAGCACCAAGACTGTCGCGACCCAAAATACCCCCTAGGAGTTAAGGATACTTTGACTCGTGACCGCCGTATCATACCTCCAGTATGATACATAAGGCACACGTGGAAACCTGTCAGAGTACCTGCATATACATAGCGGAAACGAAATACAATGCACAGCGGAAAATAAAATACTAAACATAGCGGAAGCAAAATGAATACTCCTATAGCTTGGCTCAAGTAAGAACCAACAAGTATACATGTGTGAGAAACCCAAAAGTGGAGTGGACAAACCCCACACTCACATAACAAAATGACACAAGTTCTAAGTCGGTCGATCAACAGAAATCGAAGTCACGACTCCTATCTAGAGCACCATCGTCATGATAGTGATCCATGGAAGGCTCCGGGTCACGGTACTCTTCCTCGACCCAAGGTTCGTCGCCACACAAATCGAATGGAACCCGAGCACCTGCCGATCATAACAATATCGACTGAGCATGGAATACTCAGTGTATACAAACTAAGAACAATAAAGCGGTTAGGCATGGAGCATACAAGACATGGAGAATGAAATCCGAACAATCCTTAAAGCATGGAAACCGTGAAAACATATGTGAGATAATATTCGAAACCAAAACTGTAACCGTGTGAGTCAATCGATAATCATAGCCTTATGAGTTCTTGTGAGTTCATGGAGTTACTTAGAGTCATTATGATCCGTAGAGACATAGAGCATAGAGCAATACCGTAGAGCATTTCCATAGAGCATAACCTTAGAGATCTTAGAGCATTTCATTGTGATCCGTGGAGCTTGTGAGACGATCTTAGAACATTATCATAGAGTTTCCTTGTGAGCACGGTATGATCCTTAGAGCTTGTGAAACGATCTTAGAGAAATCATAGAGTTACTTAGAATCATTCATTATTCGTCTTTTCGTGAAAAACCTTTATTTGTACTTTGAGAAATCCATGGAAACCATCGGTTCATGCGAGACATGCGAGCATATGCACTTAATAAGAGAAATCATCGTATTTAAACATAGAATCCCTTAGAGGTATTTCATCAAACACTTAGAGTGCATCATAATAGTAACCTTCATCCAAGTATATAATCACACCTTTTTCATACATAAAATCAATACACATAGATAGGGCATAGATAAGAAGAATCATACTTAGTAACTAGTAGGATTGCAAGATTGTAGTAGAGTGTATCTACCTTAGAGAAATCAATGGATTTGACTCCCAATGGCTGGAACAAGCAAGAACAGTGAGTTCTTGGTTGGAAATCACCAAGGGAAGTGGAAGAACCTTGATCTTCCACAAGCTTGATCAACAAGTAGTTCCTCTCCTTCTTCTCTCTCTCAAAATCTCCTAAGATAGGGCACAGAGGGTTTCTGAAACCCTAAGGCACGAACTCAGCCTATTTATAGGCAAGGGGTTGTGTTTAAAGTCTTAAACACCCTTAATGAAGAAAAATTGCGTATGACCGATCGATCGGTGGTATGGACCGAGCGATCGGTGGCTTACCGGTCGATCGGTGTTATGACCGAGAGATCGGTCAAAAACACACTCTCTGGAATTTTTCCCCATACAAAAAAGTTAACCGTGCGACAGCCATCGAGCGATCGGTAGTGGACCGATCGATCGCAGGTAATGACCGAGCGATCGGTGCTCTGTTATGTCTGGACTGTTTTGACCATATCTTTTTACTCGCTCGTCGGATTTCGACGATTCAACTTGCGTTGGATCCGTCTTTCGAAAACGAACATTTCTGACGTTTCGGAATTTCCGATTTCTCCCTTATTTATTAATTAGACTACGAAAACTATGAAAACGGCCAATTAGCTATGAAGGTGCTATTCATTAAGGATGAAAAAGTCCGGGGTGCTACATTCTCCCCCCCTTACAAAAATTTCGTCCCCGAAATTTGGACGATACATACATGCGTAAAACTATAGCAAAATACAAGGGAATGCCATGGCCTTAAACAAATAAATGGGGGTACTTTTCTCGTACTTCGGCTTCTCGCTCCCATGTAGCCTCTTCCTTGGAATGATGCTGCCACTTCACTAGGACTAAAGGGATAGTCTTGGTTCGCAACACTTGATCTCGACGATCCAGAATCTGAACTGGTTGCTCAACCAACGTAAGATCCTCTCGAATCTCAACAGGATCAAGAGCGATGACGTGAGACGGATCCGAAATGTATTTTCTAAGCATAGAGACGTGAAATACATTATGGACCGCTGCCATGTGAGGCGGTAGTGCTACCCTGTAAGCAACCTCACCAACCCTTGTGACGATCTCAAATGGTCCCACGTACCTAGGACTGAGCTTTCCCTTCTTCCCGAATCGCATGATTCCCCGACTCGGCGAAATCTTCACAAAGACCCGATCCCCAACTCGGAACTCTAAATCTCTGCGGCGTATATCCGCATAGCTCTTCTGCCTATCCTGAGCACTTTTCAATCGCTCCCGGATAATTTTGACCCTTTCTGCGGTCCGCTCTATCAACTCAGGACCAAGAATTTTCCTCTCACCAACTTCATCCCAGTATAGCGGTGATCGACAACTCCGACCATACAGAGCTTCAAAAGGTGCCATCTGGATGCTCGCCTGATAGCTATTGTTGTAGGCAAACTCAACCAACGGCAACTGTTCCTCCCAACTACCCTGAAAATCCAGCATACAAGCTCGGAGCATATCCTCCACTACTTGATTCACCCTCTCCGTTTGTCCATCGGTCTGAGGATGGAAGGCGGTACTGAATTCTAAACGAGAACCCATAGCATCCTGGAAAGTTTTCCAAAACCTGGAAGTAAACCGAGGATCTCGATCAGACACGATAGAAACTGGCACACCGTGCAGTCGAACCACCTCCTTAACATATAGGGCTACCAACTGATTTGCATTGAAAGTAGTTCGGTACGGAATAAAATGTGCAGACTTAGTCAACCTGTCCACAATCACCCAAATAGCATCGGAGCCCTTCGCCGTTCGCGGCAAACCCACAATGAAATCCATCGAGATGTTCTCCCATTTCCACTCCGGAATAGGAAGGGACTGCAAAAGACCTGCCGGCCTTTGATGTTCGGCTTTTACCTGCTGGCAAATCAAACATCTGGCGACGTACTCAGCGACTTCCCTCTTCATGTTTCGCCACCAGTAGTGCTTCTTGAGATTCTGGTACATCTTAGTACCTCCCGGATGTACCGTGTACTTTGATCGGTGAGCTTCATTCAAAATTTCATCCCTCAAAACTGTGTCGGCGGGGACACACAACCTGCCTTTAAATGTGATAGCACCATCATCATTTAAAGCGAACTCCTGATTGCCGTTACTCACCGACTTGTCTCGGTAAGCAAGCAACTCAACATCGGAATTCTGTAACTCCTTGATCTGGCTCAGGATCTGTGGCCTAACCACCACGTTGGACATTATCGGCCCATAGGTGACATGCCTGAGAGTAGTGTCCAAATGACACATATCATGTAATAACTTCCACTCTTGCACTCTCAATTGAGCCATAACTCCGTAAGGTTTTCTGCTAAGAGCATCGGCTACCACATTAGCCTTACCCGGGTGGTACTGGATGGAACAGTCGTAGTCCTTCATGAACTCCATCCAACGACGCTGCCTCATATTCAACTCCTTCTGGAGGAAAAGATACTTCAAGCTCTTGTGGTCTGTGAACACCACGAACTCTTCTCCGTAGAGGTAGTGACGCCAAAGTTTCAGTGCAAAAATGACCGCAGCGAGCTCTAAGTCATGTGTGGGGTAATTCTGCTCATGCTCCTTCAGCTGACGGGAAGCATAGGCGACCACCTGTTTATGCTGCATCAAAACACATCCAAGTCCCACTAGTGAAGCATCACTATAGACTTCGAAACCACCGCTCCCAGATGGAACTGTAAGAACAGGAGCCGAAGTAAGCTTCTTTCTCAACTCCAAGAAACTAGCCTCGCACTTATCACTCCAAGTGAACCTCGTGTTCTTCCGTGTGAGATAGGTAAGTGGAGCTGCTAAACTTGAAAATCCTTCCACAAACCTTCTGTAATATCCTGCCAACCCAAGGAAACTACGGATCTCGGTGACACTCTTCGGTCTTTCCCAATTCATCACCGCTTCAATCTTTGCAGGATCAACTAAAATACCTTCAGCAGATACCATGTGTCCAAGAAAAGACACCTTGTTCAGCCAGAACTCACACTTGCTCAACTTAGCATACAGACTATGCTCTCGAAGTGTCTGGAACACCAGACAGAGATCTCTCGTGTGATCCTCCTGTGACTGTGAATACACAAGGATATCATCTACGAACACGATCACACATTGATCGAGAGACGATCTGAACACCCGATTCATCAAATCCATGAATGCTGCCGGTGCGTTAGTCAGTCCAAAAGACATGACCAAAAACTCGTAATGACCGTATCGAGTTCGGAATGCTGTCTTCGGAATGTCCTCTTTCTTGATCTTCAACTGATGATAACCAGATCGAAGGTCAATCTTGGAGAAAAACTGCGCACCCTTTAATTGGTCAAACAAGTCGTCTATCCGAGGCAATGGATAACGATTCTTGATCGTGACCTTGTTCAATTGCCTGTAATCAATACACATACGCATTGATCCATCCTTCTTCTTCACGAAGAGAACCGGAGCTCCCCAAGGTGAAACACTTGGCCGGATAAAACCAAGGCCTTGCAATTCTTCTAACTGCTCTTTTAACTCCTTAAGCTCAATAGGGGCCATCCTATACGGAGCTCTCGAAATCGGAACTGTGCCTGGAGTTAGCTCAATCGCAAACTCGATTGCACGATCGGGAGGCAATCCCGGCAAGGTTTCCGGAAAAACATCCATATACTCACATACCACTGGAATGGGTGTGGAGTCTCGCACTTCTACACCCTCGAGACTAAGAGTTGCAAAGCGGGCAATGTCTCTTCTCTGAAGTCCCCTGAAATGAAACGACTTTAACCCCACGGGTTTAAAATGCACCACCTTCTCGAAACACGCCACGTGTCCATGGTGAGTTGAGAGCCAATCCATACCTAGGATGACATCGAAATCCCAATCCTGAATTCCCAGAAGGATCAAGTCGACTGGCAACTCGTGCTGCATGACTTGTACAACACTATCCGGATACACTTTATCTGTCTCAATAGATTTTCCCAATGGAGTTGAAATGGACAACTCCCTAGGTAGCTTGCTTGGCTCGGACGTAAAGCCTTTGGCAAAGCTTGGTGAAACGAACGAGTGAGTGGATCCTGTGTCTATCAACACTCTTGCCAAACATTCATTTACGAGCAACGAACCTGAGAATTTGAATCATCCCAGTTATAACACAACTGTACATATAGATACAAACATCGCAAAACACCACATAGGATATATATAGATATGAACATATCATGGCAACATTAGAACTTCAACAAAGACTAGTTCGCGCGTACCTTGCACAACATCATCAGATGCCTGTGCGTCTCTATCAGTCATGGCAAAGACTCTGCCCTGGTTTGCCTGACGAGGCTGCTGGGTAGGCTGCAAGGATCTAGAGGCCTGAGATGAAGACCCCTGAAGTGAATTCTGCCTGCCTGGAGGCCGAACTCCCTGTGATCCAGACTGTGACTGCTTGCGCGGGCAATCTCGAATCATATGGCCCATCTCGCCACAATGGAAGCATCCACCTGACATTCTTCGGCAATCTCCAGTCTTATGCCGACGACCACATGCGGCGCACTCCTCAAATGTCTGCGATGCGGAGGAAGCCGGAGGCATAACCCTCGTAGCTTGCGATGCTGTAGGACGCGGTGCCTGAGGCGCAAAAGAAGGTCTCTGAGCCGAAATCGGCTGGGAGAACTGGTACGGTGCAGTCCTAGTCCTCTTCTCTGAAGAACTACTCGTCTGACCCCGAGACATGTTCTTCCCGAAGCCACTGTCTCTTCTTCTCACGAAGTCTTCCGCATTCTTTTCGGCGATCTTTGCCTTCCCTACTATCTCTCTCCAAGACTCTACCTGGAGAATGGACACCCGATCTCGGATGAAAGCCTTCAAGCCCATCTCAAACTTCCTGACCTGTAGGTCTTCAGTAGCCACCAAGTGCGGAGCAAACCTAGACAACTCGGTGAACTTAGCCTCATACTCGGCTACGCTCATCGACCCTTGCTCCAAAAGCATAAACTCTCTCGCCTTTTGTTCCCGAATAAACCTGGGAAAGTACTGTTCCCTGAAAGTCTCTAAGAACTCCGCCCAAGTCCAGGGCACACCTGCCTTAGCAACATCTCTCTGCCTTTGGGCAGCTCTCCACCAGTGTTCGGCTTCACCCTCCATCACGAAGGAAGCCCATTCTACCCTTTGCTCATCGGTACAACGGAGAGCCCGGAAGGTCTTCTCCAGCTGCATAATCCAAGACTCGGCCACCATGGGGTCCAGAGTGCCATAGAATGTAGGAGGCCGCAGTCTCCTAAAAGCTTCGAGCCCCGCGGTGTGATGCACCGGTGTAGGCACAGGCGTGGACGGTGGGGTAGGCATAGGCCTTGCTGCCAACAATGCCAAAGTCTCGGCTATGGAGTCCATAGCATTCGTGAAATACAACGGTTCCTCTTCTCTTGGAACTTCACTCTCGGCCCTCCGAGTATGGTAACCTCGACCCCGATTGACACGTCTCATGATATCAAATCCTGAGATCAATTTGGCAAAACATGAGTCTAACTTGGATACCAAACCTCACATATCATATAGCAATTCAATAATCATGAAATGCTAACACCGCATTTAGTATACATCAAGGTATACACGTAAGAATACCATCACAACTTAGAGTACCCTAGCGTAGCTAAGACACTTGCATTGGGCATCTATCTTTTCTAGGATCCTACACTAACCTAAAGATTCACTTGATACCGGTTATGTCGTGGTAACAAGCCTAAGACAACTGAGTCCTTCTGAGTTCTAAGTTCAACTCATAGGAATTACTTCCGCTTAGACCAAGCCTGAGTGACCTAACTAAGTCTGTCATTAGACATAACTAGCTCTGATACCAAGTCTGTCGCGACCCAAAATACCCCCTAGGAGTTAAGGATACTTTGACTCGTGACCGCCGTATCATACCTCCAGTATGATACATAAGGCACACGTGGAAACCTGTCAGAGTACCTGCATATACATAGCGGAAACGAAATACAATGCACAGCGGAAAATAAAATACTAAACATAGCGGAAGCAAAATGAATACTCCTATAGCTTGGCTCAAGTAAGAACCAACAAGTATACATGTGTGAGAAACCCAAAAGTGGAGTGGACAAACCCCACACTCACATAACAAAATGACACAAGTTCTAAGTCGGTCGATCAACAGAAATCGAAGTCACGACTCCTATCTAGAGCACCATCGTCATGATAGTGATCCATGGAAGGCTCCGGGTCACGGTACTCTTCCTCGACCCAAGGTTCGTCGCCACACAAATCGAATGGAACCCGAGCACCTGCCGATCATAACAATATCGACTGAGCATGGAATACTCAGTGTATACAAACTAAGAACAATAAAGCGGTTAGGCATGGAGCATACAAGACATGGAGAATGAAATCCGAACAATCCTTAAAGCATGGAAACCGTGAAAACATATGTGAGATAATATTCGAAACCAAAACTGTAACCGTGTGAGTCAATCGATAATCATAGCCTTATGAGTTCTTGTGAGTTCATGGAGTTACTTAGAGTCATTATGATCCGTAGAGACATAGAGCATAGAGCAATACCGTAGAGCATTTCCATAGAGCATAACCTTAGAGATCTTAGAGCATTTCATTGTGATCCGTGGAGCTTGTGAGACGATCTTAGAACATTATCATAGAGTTTCCTTGTGAGCACGGTATGATCCTTAGAGCTTGTGAAACGATCTTAGAGAAATCATAGAGTTACTTAGAATCATTCATTATTCGTCTTTTCGTGAAAAACCTTTATTTGTACTTTGAGAAATCCATGGAAACCATCGGTTCATGCGAGACATGCGAGCATATGCACTTAATAAGAGAAATCATCGTATTTAAACATAGAATCCCTTAGAGGTATTTCATCAAACACTTAGAGTGCATCATAATAGTAACCTTCATCCAAGTATATAATCACACCTTTTTCATACATAAAATCAATACACATAGATAGGGCATAGATAAGAAGAATCATACTTAGTAACTAGTAGGATTGCAAGATTGTAGTAGAGTGTATCTACCTTAGAGAAATCAATGGATTTGACTCCCAATGGCTGGAACAAGCAAGAACAGTGAGTTCTTGGTTGGAAATCACCAAGGGAAGTGGAAGAACCTTGATCTTCCACAAGCTTGATCAACAAGTAGTTCCTCTCCTTCTTCTCTCTCTCAAAATCTCCTAAGATAGGGCACAGAGGGTTTTTGAAACCCTAAGGCACGAACTCAGCCTATTTATAGGCAAGGGGTTGTGTTTAAAGTCTTAAACACCCTTAATGAAGAAAAATTGCGTATGACCGATCGATCGGTGGTATGGACCGAGCGATCGGTGGCTTACCGGTCGATCGGTGTTATGACCGAGAGATCGGTCAAAAACACACTCTCTGGAATTTTTCCCCATACAAAAAAGTTAACCGTGCGACAGCCATCGAGCGATCGGTAGTGGACCGATCGATCGCAGGTAATGACCGAGCGATCGGTGCTCTGTTATGTCTGGACTGTTTTGACCATATCTTTTTACTCGCTCGTCGGATTTCGACGATTCAACTTGCGTTGGATCCGTCTTTCGAAAACGAACATTTCTGACGTTTCGGAATTTCCGATTTCTCCCTTATTTATTAATTAGACTACGAAAACTATGAAAACGGCCAATTAGCTATGAAGGTGCTATTCATTAAGGATGAAAAAGTCCGGGGTGCTACAAAGACGAATAATATGTCCAAACAAAAGAAGCAAGTTCACTAATGTTCAATAGATGATTAGTAGTTTCCACTTTAGAAGAAAAGCAACAACAACACTTACTGACCATCGGGATGCCTGACTTTTGAATATTCAAATCCGTAGGAATAGCACAATGCATAATTTTCCAACAAAAAACACTAATTTTATTTGGTATAATCCGGTTCCAGATGGGTTTAGCCCATTCCAATTCAGACCCTTTATCCCTCAGAATATCCCAAGCAGACTTAATAGAAAAAACTCCAGAATAGGAGGGTTTCCAAATAAATTTATCATCCTCATCTGAGATAGAGAAATTAGCTTCTTTAATGGCTTCTATAGTAGAAGAAGGAAGAAAATGGCTCACCTGGTTGAGATCCCAAATTCCTTCATCATTAAGGAGTTGAGCAATATTAGGATTAACTTGCGGATTACCGGTCACATTATAAATGAGCTGCTCCTCTTTGAACCAACAATCGAACCAAAAGTTGACATGGTTCCCATTGCCTATAAAAGCAAAGGAATTAGTAAGCATCAAATGAATAACATCACAAATAGCTACCCAAAGTTTAGAAGAACCCGTGATAGGTAAGGCATTCCAAACATGATCTACTCTGTATTTGGCTTTGAAGAACCTCGCCCAAAGACAATTAGAAGTATAGAGTCTCCAAGCCTGTTTAATACGAAAAGCCTTAGAAATATCAGCGACTTTTCTTATGCCCAGCCCTCCTTCCATATACGGAAGAGTACAATATTTCCATTTAACCCAATGATGCTTTCTAATTAAATCAGAAGAATTCCAGAAAAAATTAGCCATAATCTTATCAATCTTGGAAGCTATTCCAGTTGGGATGTTTATACTTGATATAATATGAACCGGAATAGAAGTAAGAACATGCTTGATAAGAATAAGC
Source organism: Tetracentron sinense (assembly GCA_015143295.1). Taxonomy (NCBI): domain Eukaryota; kingdom Viridiplantae; phylum Streptophyta; class Magnoliopsida; order Trochodendrales; family Trochodendraceae; genus Tetracentron; species Tetracentron sinense. The sequence goes on along the minus strand of CM026551.1, from coordinate 38,093,960 downwards.
CTTCCTCCTGCCGAGAGCAACTTTCCAGTCCATCCAGAAATTTTGTTTTGGATTTTCTCAATGAGAGGGAGATAATAGGATAATTTCTGACGACCTTTAATCAAAGGAACCCCCAAATAGATAAGCGGAAAATGCTTGATTTGAAAACCTGTTCTAAATGTAATATCTCTTTTTCTAGCAATTGAGAGCTTATCAGAACAATAAAGAGAACTTTTGTCTTTGTTAATTTTTTGTCCTGAAGAATCTTCATATTTCGAAAGAAAATCAAAAATGTTTTTGATGCTCCGAGCACTACCATTGCAAAAAATGAGCGAATCATCTGCAAATAAGAGATGAGAAACTGTAAATCCATTTCTCCCAACAGAGTACGCTGAAGCCTGATGGTTAATAATATTCTTCAGACCTCTACTAAGGACCTCTTCAGCCAAGATAAATAGAGCGAGAGAGAGGGGATCACCCTGTCGAAGACCTCTTGAACTAGAGAAAAATCCATATAACGCCCCATTAATGATAACCGAGAAACTTTGATTATGAAGACAACCATGAACAAACTGGATAAAAGTCTCATTAAAACCAAACTTCTTCAAAACTTCGAAGATAAAGTTCCATTCCATACGGTCATATGCCTTAGACATATCAAGTTTAATAATAAGATTTCCGCCAAAAATTTTCCTGTCAATATCTTTAATCATTTCTTGAGCTATGGTGATGTTTTCCGTGATGTTCCGCCCTTGAATAAAACCTGATTGCTCCTCAGAAATAATATTAGGAATAACAGAAGCCAATCTACCCGCTAGAATTTTAGAAAAAATCTTGTAGTAGAAATTGCATAAACTGATAGGCCTGAAATCAGAAAAAGAAGTGGGGTCATTGCATTTTGGAATCAACGCAATCGCAGTAGCATTAACAGCCTTCGGAAGAAAAGGATGTACAAAGAAATAATGAACTGCCTTCACCAAATCTGCCTTAATAATGTTCCAGCATTCTTGATAAAAATGGCCATCAAAACCATCCGGACCAGGAGCACTATCAGCTGTCATATTGAAAACCACCCGCTGAATCTCCTCAACAGAAGGCATAGAAGTAAGCATACAATTATCTTCATCAGTAACCAAACGGGGGATATGATTAAGAATATTATAATCAATAATGTTGCTGGACGAAGTAAGAAGATCTTGAAAGTATTTTGTAGCTTCATTACCAATGTCAATAGGATTCTCAATCCAATCACCCACAGAGTTTTTTATTTTATGAATTCCATTCCTTTTTCTTCTTTGATTAGCAATCGCATGGAAGAATTTAGAATTCATATCGCCTTCCTTTAACCATTTTATCCTGGATTTTTGTTTCTAGAAAATCTCCTCCTGAATCAAAACCTTTTGCAGATCATCTTTCAAAGTGGACAGATGATTTTCAGTTGTAGAGTCCCACCTTTCTTGTAGAAGGATTTCTGTAGCACTAATGTTCTCCTCAAGCTCTTTTATCTTAACAAAAATATTACCAAATATCTCCCTGTTCCAATTCTTAAGAGACATTTTAAGTCTCTTTAGCTTTAAGAAAAAAGTAAGAATAGGATCAGCTATAATTTCCACAGAACAAGAATCAGTAACTAACCTTTTGAAGTCAGGATGACTGATCCACATTTTTTGAAATTTAAAAGAGGGAGGATTCCGCACTCTATTATTATCAAACTTGAGAACTAGAGGAGCATGATCCGAGTTGATTCTGGATAAATGAGTAACCTGAGGCACTGGAAGATTATTGCTCCAATCAACATTATACAAAATACGATCCAAGCGAGCATAAATTCTGTAAATACCCTTCTAATTGTTGCACCACGTAAATTTATTACCAGAGAAACCAGCATCAATAAGGCCCATGTCACTGATGAATTCATTAAATTCTTCCATAGATCGAAGATTTGGATCTCTTCCCCCCATTTTTTCTCCAGAATTAGCAATAGCATTGAAATCACCAGCAAAAAGAAGAGGACCATTGAAATTAGATAAAAGAAGCGAGATATCATTCCAAAGCAACTGTCTATCATTGCAACAACATTTGGCATAAACAAAACCGCATCTAATCATGTCCAAACCTTGGATATGCACATCGACAATTAAAGCTTGATCAAGAGAAGCAAATAAAGAAACGTCCATCCAGTCTTTCCATAGAATCCAGATTTTATCATGATGTAAATAACCCGGCATATTCAACATTTTACTCAGAGCTACAATCTTTTTAGAATTCTGCATAGGTTCCATAATGACAATCATAGAGATATTGTAAGAATTAACCAAATTCTTTAACCTGGCTTTAGTAGCTAAATTACCAACCCCTCTAATGTTCCAAGATAAAATACTAATCATTGAAAACTTTGTGATTTTCTTCCAACAACAAAGGAGCTTGGGCTCTAGATCTTGTTATTCGATCCGAAGGGGGGATCCCTTTCTTCTTTTTTTGATTTCTCATGCCATTCTTGATCCTCTTCAATTTCTGAATTATTTTTAATATGGTGAATAGTAGCAAGAAAAGCTTTACCTTCTATTATAAAATCTTTCATATTATCAAAATAAAGATTTTGTACCTCATGATGAAATTCCGATGTAGATGATGATCGCCAGTTTATGTCATTCGGAATCTTGCGAGAAGGAGGAATAGAGCTATGCAAATTCTTCTTTCTAAAAAACAACTTTGACTGTTTAGCATCAGTTTTCCAACCTTCTGTAATTGACGCCATAGCATTAGCAACTTCTAAAGCCTGATCTGGAATAACTTCCGGTTGGACTTCTTCCTTGTAATGGCTACTGTTATGCTCTTTTCTAGAATTCTGAATATTGTTAAAATCTATATTTGTAATCTGAGGATCTCCTTCTTTGTTTTGGGTACTGATTTGCTCTTTTCCAGAATTCTGAATACTTCTAACTTCAGAATTTATAATATGAAGATCTTCTGCTTCATCCCCAGGTTTTTCGTGCAACTGTTCTTCAGTTTCTAGATTAATAATCTTGCTGTTGACGTTGGTTCGGTCCTCATCTGCTGGTTTAGTCTTCTGGTTTTCCTTGATAACTCTCAATTTTTCTTTTCTCACCCAAACGTTTTCTCCTTCTTTGATATTAATCTTATCCAGATCGTGAGAAGCTTCACTTGGATGTTGTTTTAAAGCCATACGACATACAGAATCAGTGTGTCCTTGTTTGCAACAATATGTGCAATAAGTAACCTCCTTCTCATAAATTATTTTTTTCCATCTTCCCATGGGACCAATACCTAGCCATATTCTAGACGGCTTATGCTTCGTGACATCCATATCTACACATAACCTTGCTTTGTTTGGCCTTGTGAGCATTTTTGTAGGTCCATCCAAACAAAGTACTTTCCCTACTGCCGATCCTATAGATCTGAGAATTTGTTCTTGATAAAGATGTAGAGGCAGATTCGGTAGGGATATCCATACAGGGATGATTGAGGGTTCCAAACCTGTACAAAACGTTGGAGTCCAATTGATGAACCGCAGCAGCAAACCATTTATATAACAGTATTCTGTCAGATAAATGGTTAGGTAGTCTTCCTCGGCAGAAAATCTGATAAGAAGATGGCGAGGGTCCAATACTCCAATGTGATAATCAAAATTTAAATGAAATTGTTTTTTGAAAAACTCTCTGATGGCTGGAAAGGAAGGTCTTCCATATGAGCATTTAGCAACTAAAGAAAGCTTGAGAGGAGATGCTAATTTCGCAGATTCATCTGGTGTGAGAAATAGTGCTGGTTCGCCTTGGTAAGCAGCAATAGTCTTGGAAATATTCACTTGCTCTGGAACCAAAGATCTTGAATCATTCGAAACCTCTGCATATGTTTTTCCTTTAGCTATTTCAGCATATGAAGGTGATGGATCAGGGGGGCGAGAAGAAGAACCCCCTATCATGGGGCCGGCGGCCATGGAAGAAACCATGAAACCCTAAGAGAAATCCTGCAAAACGTGTGCTTAATGTTGGTTGGATTTTATAGACACCGAGTATTTTTGTACTCAGCCGAACTTTTGTCTTAGCAGGTTTAGACCAGGAGTACACGGCGGAGCTGTGGGTTGAGGAAACTTACATCGAGGAAGGAGGAGAAGGTGAGCCCATCGAGGAAGGAGCCGGAGTCTTGGGTGTCTATACTTCTTAGTTTATGTTTTGTTTAGTTGAGAGAGTTTTGTAATAGACTTTTAGAGGATGTTGCTCGGTAGACTTTTATAGTTGTGTATCAGACTCTTTGGTTTTAGAGTGAGTTGTATATGTTTACCGTAGACTTTTGCTATTTGATTATAGTTTATATATCGGAATTTTATTATCCTCATTTTTGGAGACTCGTGTAGTAAGCCTTGTATGCATGGATTTTAAGCAGGTTAAATAATGTGGCGATCCCAAAGTCCTATTTTAGCCTTGTTGGATTTTGGGGTTGTTACAGAGGTGGTATCAGAGCTCAAGGCATTAGGTTCCCTTGGGCTAAGTTGTCCTCTTAGTAGGAGTCATGTTATGTCACTTCGGGTCTGATACCAGAGGTGGTATCAGAGCTCAAGGCATTAGAGTCCTTAGGGCCAAGGTATTAAGTGTAGGGTATAGGAAGACGTGAACCTTAGGGAAGCAACATCAAGTTCAGGACTTTAAAATTGTTGAGGATTGAGTTTTGATTAAGCGTAGACTTAGGAATTTTATGTGAGTGTGTTCTAAATGGATTGTTTTCTTCTTCTCAAGATTATAACCATGAGAAGGGGTGGAAGAAATAATAGGAATGGAGGAGGCAGTGTGACCGATGGGGATACTCCAGACGGTACCCCCCAGGTGAATGTGGGTCGGGCCATGGAAGCTATTGCTGCAGCCATGGAGAGGCAGGCTGAAATTATGGCTCAGCAAACTGCATTACTAGCGGCTGGTCAAGCTAGGCAAGAGAGGCATATTGATGTTCACCCACCCCGTCACAACGGAGTGGAAGCTTTTAGGAGGATGAGTCCTCCAGCCTTCTATGGTAGTACGGATCCCTCAGTTGCCGAGTTATGGATCATGCAACTAGAGAAGATTTTCTCCGTGCTTGAGGCCACCGATGAGCAGAGGGTGAAATGGGCCTCCTTCGTCATGGAAGGTGAAGCGGAGCATTGGTGGAGGGCAGCATCTAGGCAGAGGAATGAGGTGCGAGCCGGATAAGAGTGGACTTGGGGAGAGTTCCTCGACATCTTCTACGAGAGATACTTCCCTGTGTGTGGAGCCCCAGACTTTTCATGCTTAAAACATGACACTTTCGTTGTCATTTTGCCTTTTAAGAGGTATAATTAATAAATAAGGAAGAAATTGGAAATTTTGAAACGTCAGAAATGTTCCTTTTCGAAGTACGAACACAACGCAAGTTGAATCGTCAAAATCGGATGAACGAGTCAAAAGATATGGCCAAAACAGTCTGAACCTGTAGGCAAACGTATCTCGGAAGGCACTAACGACGTGCTTTGACGTCGTACTCTGATAACGTAGCACAGACAACGTACTCTGATAACGTGTACTGTGTGCATCCATTGTACAACTCACCACGGGCACGTTGTACGACTCACCATGGGCACGCTGTACATAAGACAACGGACAACGTGCTTGGCACTGTTCACAGCTCAACGAGCTCAGCACTATGCATAACACAACGGACAACGTGGTTGGCACTGTTCACAGCACCACGAGTTGGCACTGTTCACAGCACCACGAGTTGGCACTGTTCACGGCACCACGAGTAGACACTGTTCACAGCACCACGAGTTGGCACTGTTCACAGCACCACGAGTTGGCACTGTTCACGGCACCACGAGTTGGCACTGTTCACGGCACCACGAGTAGACACTGTTCACAGCACCACGAGTTGGCACTGTTCACAGCACAACGAGTTCGACACTCGTGTTTTTATAGGAATTTAGTAAGGGTGTTATGGTCTTTTGTCAGTTCACTCTTACCTTAAGAGTTTAACCCGAGCCTTTAGGGCATCATTCGACACTTAGAGAGTTTGAGAGAATAGGAGAAAAGGGAGAAGGCGATTCCAACCTAGGGTTTCCATTTTGGAGAGAAATCAAAGGGTTTGAAACCCTAGATCAACCTCAAGCTCGTTTTCTTCAAGATTTCGGTTCAGGCATTGTGGAGCTCGCGATCCAAGCTAGGGCAGCAACTCACAGTCATTTGGAAAGAGGGTTTCTTCCTCATTTCTTCAAAGTCGGTACTTCTTACTACCCTCCTAGTTATAGTTCCTCTTTCCCCTTCTTTTCTTTTGATTTGCTTTCATTTACACATGTGCTATCAGATGGATGAATGGTAAATGGTGAATGGTGAATGGTGAATGGAGATGGAATGGGCGATTGGATGCCGATGGTTGTGTGTGATGAACAAATGGGGAAGGGCATTGTTCCAAGAATGAACATACATGTATGAATTGAGTAAAAACCCATCTAGAAAAGCATGTTGTAGGGTAAATCCATAATGAACATACCATGTTTGATGAAATGCCAAGGTGAATAAAGTAAGCTGTTAATTCGCAAATGTATGCCTAATAAATTCTGAATATTGCTAGGGCCTATGATAGTGTGTTTCCTGCTTTCCCTAAATGCTATGAATATTGAATTCCTCAATCTTTGATGCTATATGTGTTGTGAAATTACCCAAATGTCATCTTTAAATTGGAATGCAAGTATGTACACGGTTCCCACGAGCACGGCATGCATGGCACGATTTATGGAGGTTTTTAAGAACATGGTTAGAGGTGGAACATATCCTAAGATATGTTTTACCTCGCTTTTCATAAGAAGACAAGAACCAACATTCCACGAGGGGCCTCCCCTCACTCACAAGTGCATATCATAAAGAAGGGTCTCCCTTCCCTCGCAAGTACATACATATCATAAAGAAGGGTCTCCCTTCCCTCGCAAGTGCATTGCATAATGAAGGGCCTCCCTTCCCTCTCAAGGCATCTCACAAGTGCATCTCACAAGTGCATCTCACAAGTTACATGATCACAAGCAAGCATGCATGACATGACACGACATACAAGAATCTAGCAAGATAGACAAGACAAGCTTTCAAGTACGAAAAGATATTTCAAGTCAAGTCAAGTGCACGAAGTTTTCAAGAGGATTTATCGGTTTTCTACGAATTACAAGCATGATTATAAACTGCTTTACTTCCTTGTATGATATGAATTGTTTCCGTTTGACATATATGAATTGCTCCTGATCATGTATTGCCATTTCTATGCTATAATTGTTGGTTAGTATTTAGTACCCGCTGAGTATTCCATGCTCAGCCGTACTTCTTATGTCGGCAGGTTCTGAGGGAGCTGCTGCTCCATTTGATGTTTGTGCTCCTAGTCCATGGGTGTAAGAGGAGTACGTCGAGGAGCCTTTGGAGGAACCTCCCGTCGAGGGTTATCAGTAGGTGGTGATTAGATTCTGAGTGGATTAGCTGTGGGTGAGATGAGAGTCAGATTTATGTATTTTGGCGGGCGTGTCCGCACTTTCTTTTGGTTACTTTTGTATAAACTTGGATTTGCGTATGTATATACATAGAGGTTTGGTAGACTTCCGCTGTGCCATGTTAGAGTATGTTTTCGCTGATAATGTCCTCTATTGTATATGCTCTGTGGGTTTTTGCAGGTTGATTTGTCAAGCAAGTCATGTAATCCATGATTAGTCGTCCAAAGTTCACTCTAACTCCTAGGGTGGGTTTTGGGTCGCGACAGAAGTGGTATCAAAGCTTAGGCTTTAGGTCTCTAGGGTCACGTAGAATCTTATACCACGGCTTGACAAGAGCATATGTTGGGAAATAAGTTAGGAAGAAAGTAAGTCAGAAGAGAGTCTTGATCCAAGTGTAAGACTAAACTTTAGTCTTAGTCAAAATGGTTGTTTTGACCAAGTACGAGTCCTAGGTACGCTAGAACACTAAAGTATAAGTATAATGTGATGAATACTCTGATGACTTGATGTGATGTATATTAGTATTATACAACTAATAAAAATTGAATTATTGTGAAACGACATTGAAATAAACTGTGGTTTCAAGTGAGACTCATGTGATGCTATTGTTCTCAGGACTTTAGTCATGAGGCGGGGCACGCGGGGTCGTGGACCACACACCAGAGCTTCATCTTCTTCTAGAGATGAGAATGAGCAGCCGGACCTCTCTCAGGTCTTAGGCTCTATTGCTGAGACACTCGCCATACTGGCGGCTCGGCAAGCTATACCATCGTCGGCGGCACCTACTCCACCGCCCGCAGCTCCAGTACATCGTACCGCTGGAGTTGAGGCATTCAGGAGATTGAGGCCTCCACCATTCCATGGGAGTGTGGACCCTTTTTCTGTGGAGGCATGGATCCTCCAGATGGAGAAGATCTTTGCGGTCCTCTCGCCTACAGAGGAGGAGAAAGTAGCATGGGCAACTTTCATGCTAGAGGGTGAAGCCCACCATTGGTGGTTGTCCGCATTGAGGATGCGAGATCTGACCATGCAGGGTCTACCTTGGACTTGGGAGGAGTTTAAGGATACTTTTTACAAGAATTATTTTCTTATTGGAGCACGGGAAAAGAAGGAGAGAGAATTCATCAACCTTGAACAAGGTTTGATGTCGGTGGCACAATACGAGGCCAAGTTCTCGGAGTTGTCGAGATTTGCGCCTCATATGGTTGCTACTGAGGCAATGAAGGGGAGAAGATTTGAGCAAGGGCTCAAGGATGTGATTATGGAGAAGGTTTCCATTTTCAGGCATGCTACCTACCCTGAGGTAGTAGACAAGGCCTTATTGGTCGAGGCCAATTCAGAGACAGTGTCCAAGAAGAGGGAGTTGGCGAGAGGCCAATCCAGTGGTCCAACACCTCTAGAGAGGCGGGCCCGAACTAGACCTTATCAGTATGCGTGGCCAGCACCACCGGTGAGGCCATCTTATGCGCCTCCAGCTCCCCGGCAGTATGTGCCTCAGGCGCCGAGACCTCAGGCTCTTCCAGCCCCACGGCCTGTTGCACCTCAGACGATGAGGTATGCTCCACCTCCGGCCCCTCCGACTTATGCACACGAGGTCTGCACTTCATGCGGCCGAAGGCACCCGGCAGGGGATTGCCGAAGGGCATCGGGTGGATGTTTTCATTGTGGTCGCCAGGGCCATATGATCAGGGATTGCCCCAGTCGGCATTTACCAGGCCAGTCTTAGGGGATTAGTCCACCAGCACGCCCAGCAGGATCATATCAGGCGTCATCTCAGACTACCCGGTCTACACCACAGTCTCGCCAGGTGAACCAGGGGCGAGTTTTTGCCTTGACAGAGGGTGATGCACTTGCCTCTGACGATGTAGTGCAAGGTACGCAGTTGTAGCTCATTTAATTATCCGTGAATTGAACTGTTAAATAGAAATTGATTGTGTACGTACTTGCCATGTTATATATGTATATATACCTACATGTATACACTATTGATGCATGGATTAACTCCGCTAGTTAAAAATTTCAGGGACCCTACTAGTCAATGAGTATTTGGCTCGAGTATTGATTGATACCGGGTCTACTCATTCGTTTGTCTCGCCGAGTTTTTCAGAAGGCTTTTCTGTAGAGCCAAGTCAGCTAGAACCGGAGTTAGCCATTTCGACTCCTCTCGGCAAAACAGTATTGGCAGATAAAGTGTATAGAAATAGTGTGGTCCAAGTTGGAAGCCACGAATTGGCGGTTGATCTCATCGTCCTTGGATTCCAGGACTTTGATGTTATATTGGGAATGGATTTGTTGGCAGCACATCATGGACATGTAGCTTGCTTTGAGAAAATGGTACTCTTCAAGCCAGTAGAAGGAAAACCATTCCACTTTCGCGGGTTGAAAAGCAGATCTATTGCTCGTTTTGCGGCGTTGAGCTTAGCTAACCCCGAGGCAAAGGACTCATCGACTATTCCGGTTGTGAGTGAGTTCCTGGATGTATTTCCAAAGGAGTTGCCAGGATTGCCTCCAGATAGGGAGATTGAGTTTATGATCGAGCTTGCACTTGGCACAGCTCCTGTTTTCAGGGCTCCGTATAGAATGGCCCCTGTTGAACTCAAAGAGTTAAAGACTCAGTTGGAAGAATTACAAAGCCTTGGTTTCATTCGACCAAGTGTCTCACCGTGGGGTGCCCCAGTGTTGTTTGTTAAGAAGAAAGATGGCTCGATGCGGATGTGTGTCGATTACCGGCAATTGAACAAAGTCACTATAAAGAATAGGTATCCATTGCCTAGGATTGACGACTTGTTCGATCAGTTGAGGGGAGCGAGATTTTTCTCGAAGATAGATCTTCGATCGGGTTATCACCAGTTGAAGATTAAGGCGGAAGATGTTCCCAAAACTGCTTTCAGGACTCGGTATGGACACTACGAGTTCTTGGTGATGCCTTTTGGACTCACGAATACGCCGGCAGCCTTTATGGATTTGATGAACCGGGTGTTCCGGCCATATCTTGATAGGTGCGTGATTGTATTTGTTGATGACATTTTGGTCTATTCCCAGACACGGGAAGATCACACACGCGACCTATGCCTTGCTTTAGAAATGCTAAAAGAGCACAAGCTATACGCCAAACTTAGCAAGTGTGAGTTTTGGTTGGAAGAGGTGGCATTTCTAGGCCACGTTGTTTCTGCAGAAGGTATCTCAGTAGATCCGAAGAAGATCGAAGCAGTTATGAGCTGGGCGAGGCCCAAGAGTGTTACTGAGATACGCAGTTTTCTTGGATTGGCAGGCTACTACAGGAGATTCGTAGAGGGTTTCTCTAGCCTTGCAGCACCGCTCACTTACCTGACGAGGAAGAACGCCAAGTTTGTATGGAGTGATAAGTTCGAGATCAGTTTCACGGAACTGAAGAAGAGGCTTACTACAGCCCCGGTCCTTACTGTGCCATCTGGACCTTTTGGGTCTGAGGTGTATAGTGATGCCTCACACATTGGACTTGGGTGTGTACTCATGCAGCACAAGAAATTCATTGCTTATGCATCAAGGCAGTTGAAGGAGCATGAGAAGAATTATCCCACGCACGACTTGGAGCTTGCGGCGGTCGTGTTTGCACTTAAGATTTGGCGTCATTACCTTTATGGGGGGGAGTTCTATGTATTTACCGATCACAAGAGTCTCAAGTATCTCTTTTCCCAAAAGGAGCTGAATCTAAGGCAAAGGCGTTGGATGGAATTTCTGAAGGACTATGACTGTACCATTCAATACCACCCGGGTAAAGCGAATGTTGTGGCTGATGCTTTGAGTAGAAGACCTCAAGGGTTGTTAGCACATATGTTGGTTCAAGAATGGAAGCTACTAGAAGATTTGGCAAATCTGGACATCAGTGTGAATGACTCTGTCCGTGGTCCTACCTTGGCAAATGTTACGGTTCGACCGTACATTATAGATTTGATCCAAGAATATCAAGCCATGGATGTTGAATTGTTGGCTTATCGGGACAAGGAAGTTGCTAAGGGTAGTGAGGACTTCTCTCTCACTAGTCGGGGTGCTATCACATTCAAGGGAAGACTGTGCGTCCCAGCCAATGCAGATCTTCGAAGAGAGATTTTGGATGAAGCACACCGTTCGAAGTACACAGTGCATCCAGGGGGTACGAAGATGTACCAAAACCTCAAGAGTCACTTTTGGTGGCGGAATATGAAGAGGGATGTTGCAAAATATGTGGCACGATGCTTGGTGTGTCAACAGGTAAAAGCGGAACACATGCGGTCCGCCGGTCTATTGCATTCCCTTCCGATTCCCGAGTGGAAATGGGAGAACATATCCATGGATTTCATAGTTGGCTTGCCAAAGACGGCAAGGGGCTCAGATGCGATATGGGTAGTAGTGGATCGTTTGACAAAGTCCGCTCATTTCTTACCCTACCGAACTACTTTCAACTCAAGTCAGTTGGCTGCACTATACATCAAGGAAGTAGTTAGATTGCACGGAGTGCCTGTTAGTATTGTGTCGGATTGGGATCCAAGATTCACGTCAAGATTTTGGAAAAGTTTCCAGGAGGCTATGGGTTCCCGACTTGATTTCAGCACCGCTTTTCATCCACAGACGGATGGACAAACCGAGAGAGTGAACCAAGTCATTGAAGACATGCTTCGGGCTTGTATGTTGGATTTCAGAGGCAGTTGGGAAGAGCACTTGCCTTTGGTTGAATTTGCCTATAATAACAGCTATCAGGCAAGTATTCAAATGGCACCATTTGAGGCCTTGTATGGGCGAAGTTGTAGGTCTCCTCTCTATTGGGATGAGGTAGGAGAAAGGAAAGTACTTGGTCCGGAGTTGATTGAGCAAACTGCAAACACAGTTAAGATCATTCGGGATCGATTGAAAGCCGCTCAAGATCGCCAGAAAAGCTATGCGGACACACGCCGTAGCGACTTGGAATTTCAAGTAGGGGATCAAGTCTTTGTGAAAGTATCTCCTAGCAAAGGGATCATGAGATTTGGCAAGCGAGGCAAGCTCAGTCCTCGGTATGTTGGGCCTTTTGAGGTTATCACACGAGTTGGTGAGGTTGCTTACGGGGTAGCTCTCCCACCTCACATGGCTGCAGTTCATAACGTCTTCCATGTGTCTATGCTTCGGAAGTACATTACGGATCCTTCGCATGTCATAGACTTGGAACCGTTGGAGATTCGAGAGGATCTCACCTTGATTGAAAAGCCGATTCAGATTTTAGATCGGAGAGATCAGGTGCTTCGCAACAAGACAATCCCTTTGGTTCTTGTACAATGGCAACACCATGCTCGGGAAGAAGCTACATGGGAGCGCGAAGCCGAAGTCAAAGCAAAGTACCCAGAATTAATTGAATGAGTTTTGTATGAAGTCAGTATATGACTTGTAATTTTGTTTTGATTTGTAATGCTAGTATCGTCTGAATTTCGAGGATGAAATTTTTGTAAGGGGGGGAGGATGTAGAGCCCCAGACTTTTCATGCTTAAAACATGACACTTTCGTTGTCATTTTGCCCTTTAAGAGGTATAATTAATAAATAAAGAAGAAATTGGAAATTTCGATAAATCATAAATGTTCCTTTTCGAAGTACGAACACAACGCAAGTTGAATCGTCAAAATCGGATGAACGAGTCAAAAGATATGACCAAAACAGTCTGAACCTGTAGGCAAACGTAGCTCGGAAGGCACTAAGGACGTGCTCTGACATCGTACTCTGATAACGTAGCACAGACAACGTACTCTGATAATGTGTACTGTGTGCATCCGTTGTACAACTCACCACGGGCACGTTGTACAACTCACCACGGGCACATTGTACAACTCACCACGGGCACGCTGTACATAAGACAACGGACAACGTGCTTGGCACTGTTCACAGCTCGACGAGCTCAGCACTATGCACAACACAACGGACAACGTGGTTGGCACTGTTCACAGCACCACGAGTTGGCACTGTTCACAGCACCACGAGTTGGCACTGTTCACAGCACCACGAGTAGACACTGTTCACGGCACCACGAGTAGACACTGTTCACAGCACCACGAGTTGGCGCTGTTCACAGCACCACGAGTTGGCACTGTTCACGGCACCACAAGTAGACACTGTTCACAGCACCACGAGTTGGCACTGTTCACAGCACAACGAGTTCGACACTCGTGTTTTTACAGGAATTTAGTAAGGGTGTTATGGTCTTTTGTCAGTTCACTCTTACCTTAAGAGTTTAACCCGAGCCTTTAGGGCATCATTCGACACTTAGAGTGTTTGAGAGAATAGGAGAAAAGGGAGAAGGCGATTCCAACCTAGGGTTTCCATTTTGGAGAGAAATCAAAGGGTTTGAAACCCTAGATCAACCTCAAGCCCGTTTTCTTCAAGATTTTGGTTCAGGCATTGTGGAGCTCGCGATCCAAGCTAGGGCAGCAATTCACAGTCATTTGGAAAGAGGGTTTCTTCCTCATTTCTTCAAAGTCGGAACTTCTTACTACCCTCCTAGTTATAGTTCCTCTTTCCCCTTCTTTTCTTTTGATTTGCTTTCATTTACACATGTGCTATGAGATGGATGAATGGTAAATGGTGAATGGTGAATGGTGAATGGAGATGGAATGGGCGATTGGATGGCGATGGTTGTGTGTGATGAACAAATGGGGAAGGGCATTGTTCCAATAATGAACATACATGTATGAATTGAGTAAAAACCCATCTAGAAAAGCATGTTGTAGGGTAAATCCATAATGAACATCCCATGTTTGATGAAATGCCAAGGTGAATAAAGTAAGCTGTAAATTCGCAAATGTATGCCTAATAAATTCTGAATATTGCTAGGGCCTATGATAGTGTGTTTCCTGCTTTCCCTAAATGCTATGAATATTGAATTCCTCAATCTTTGATGCTATATGTGTTGTGAAATTACCCAAATGTCATCTTTAAATTGGAATGCAAGTATGTACACGGTTCCCACGAGCACGGCATGCATGGCACGATTTATCGAGGTTCTTAAGAACATGGTTAGAGGTGGAACATATCCTAAGATATGTTTTACCTCGCTTTTCATAAGAAGACAAGAACCAACATTCCACGAGGGGCCTCCCCTCACTCACAAGTGCATATCATAAAGAAGGGTCTCCCTTCCCTCGCAAGTACATACATATCATAAAGAAGGGTCTCCCTTCCCTCGCAAGTGCATTGCATAATGAAGGGCCTCCCTTCCCTCTCAAGTGCATCTCACAAGTGCATCTCACAAGTGCATCTCACAAGTTACATGATCACAAGCAAGCATGCATGACATGACACGACATACAAGAATCAAGCAAGATAGACAAGACAAGCTTTCAAGTACGAAAAGATATTTCAAGTCAAGTCAAGTGCACGAAGTTTTCAAGAGGATTTATCGGTTTTCTACGAATTACAAGCATGATTATAAACTGCTTTACTTCCTTGTATGATATGAATTGTTTCCGTTTGACATATATGAATTGCTCTTGATCATGTATTGCCATTTCTATGCTATAATTGTTGGTTAGTATTTAGTACCCGCTGAGTATTCCATGCTCAGCCGTACTTCTTATGTCGGCAGGTTCTGAGGGAGCTGTTGCTCCATTTGATGTTTGTGCTCCTAGTCCATGGGTGTAAGAGGAGTACATCGAGGAGCCTTTGGAGGAACCTCCCGTCGAGGGTTATCAGTAGGTGGTGATTAGATTCTGAGTGGATTAGCTGTGGGTGAGATGAGAGTCAGATTTATGTAGTTTGGCGGGCGTGTCCGCACTTTCTTTTGTTTACTTTTGTATAAACTTGGATTTGCGTATGTATATACATAGAGGTTTGGTAGACTTCCGCTGTGCCATGTTAGAGTATGTTTTCGCTGATAATGTCCTCTATTGTATATGCTCTGTGGGTTTTTGCAGGTTGATTTGTCAAGCAAGTCATGTAATCCATGATTAGTCGTCCAAGGTTCACTCTAACTCCTAGGGTGGGTTTTGGGTCGGGACACGGTGTTTGTGCGAGATCAGAAGGAGATTGAATTCTCTACCTTGGAGCAAGGGAGGATGTCAGTGGCCGAGTATGAGGCCAAGTTTGTAGAGCTTTCTACGTTCGCTCCTCACTTGATTGCTACGGAGAGAATGAAGGCAAAGAGGTTTGAGCGAGGCTTGAAGGATTTTATCCGGGAGAAAGTTTCGATACTTCAACTCGAAACATGTAGGGAGGTGTATCGTCGCTCCTTGATAGCTGAGAAGAATTCACAAGAATTTTTGAAGAAGAGGGAGAAGATGCAAGCAAGCAGGTTTGTCCCCCAGGAGAAGAGGTCAAGGATAGCAGGTCCTATGCCCATTGCTAGGCCTACCCCGTATCAGAGGCCTACTCAGGCAGCCCCTCGAGCATCTCAGGTGGCTCCGCCTACTGCTGGTACCCAGTTGTATGATACATGCAGCCAGTGCGGAAAGAGGCATAGAGTGGGAGAGTGTAGGGCAATTACTGGAGGTTGTTTCCATTGTGGAGAGGTCTCACACCGAATCCGAGATTGCCCACTCCGCATTCAGCAGGGGCTTCAGTCGACTCAGCCACAGGGAGTCAAGCCCCCAGGTAGGCAGTCCACACAGCAGAGGCCACCACAGGGTCCTAGACCTCAGCAGCCTCGCCAGCCAGCTCAGGGTCGAGTGTTTCCTACCTCGGAGCGGGATGCACAGGCGTCCGACGACGTTGTGCAGGGTACGTTTATTGTGTTTTAGTCAATTAAAATATTGTTCTGATGCTATGTGTGTGATATTAAATGTTATGTGGTATGATGTAAGATGCATGTATGTATTCATGATTTGACAAATTAGCTTTGTGTATTAATTCAGGCTCATTGTTGATAAATGATTTCCTTGCTCATGTTTTGATCGATACTGGTTCCACTCACTCCTTCGTCACACCTAGTTTTGCACGAGAGTTTCCGATTGAGCCAAGTCTGTTAGATTGTGAATTGTCTATCACTACTCCTGTCGGTAATTCAGTCATCACTGATAAGGTCTATCGAGATTGCAACATTCAAGTAGGTCAGAGAGAGATGCCAGCTGATCTGATTGTCCTTGAGTTCCAAGACTTTGACGTCATTTTAGGCATGGATTGGCTTTCCAAATACCATGGGCATGTCGACTGTTTTGGGAAAGTGGTCAACTTTAGACCAATCAGTGAGCCCTCTTTTCGTTTTCAAGGGTTGAAGAAGAAGGACTTAGCTCGTTTCGCGGCATTGAGTCTTACTACCTCGGAAGCACCAGATTCCTCAAGTATTCCAGTTGTAGAGGAATTTATGGATGTCTTTCCCAAGGACTTACCAGGTTTGCCACCGGATAGAGAAGTAGAGTTTGCAATTGAGTTGGCTCCGGGTACAGCACCCATCTCTAAAGCGCCATATAGGATGGCTGCAGCAGATTTGAAAGAGCTTAAGGAGCAGATTGACGAATTGCTTGGTCTTGGATTTATCCGCCCAAGTGTATCACCTTGGGGAGCTCCAGTGTTGTTTGAGAAGAAGAAGGATGGTTCGATGAGGATGTGCATCGACTATCGGCAACTGAACAAGGTCACTATCAAGAACAAATATCCTTTACCTAGGATCGATGACTTGTTTGATCAGTTGCAAGGAGCTAAGTATTTCTCCAAGATCGACTTAAGGTCAGGCTACCATTAACTGAAGATAAAGGCGAAAGATGTGCCTAAGTCTGCTTTCAGGACCAGATATGGGCATTTTGAATTCCTAGTCATGCCGTTCGGTTTGACAAATGCTCCGCCAGCATTCATGGATCTCATGAATAGGATCTTCAAGCCGACTCTGGACCGCTTTGTGATCGTGTTTGTGGATGACATTTTAGTGTACTCCAGGACACAGAAGGAGCATGAGATGCATCTCCGGATCAAACCGAAGACACTCCGTGAGCATAAGCTATATGCTAAGCTTAGCAAGTGTGAGTTTTGGCTAGAAAAAGTAGCATTTCTAGGCCATGTGGTGTCAGAAGAGGGGATTTCAGTTGACCCTTCTAAGATAGAAGCAGTGGAAGGATGGGGAAGGCCAAAGAGTGTTACAGAGGTTCGAAGTTTCTTGGGCCTAGCTGGATATTATCGAAGATTTGTAGAAGGATTTTCCAGTTTGGCAGCTCCGCTTACTCATCTACCTCGAAAGAACACTAGATTCGAGTGGAATGAGAAATGTGAGAAGAGTTTTCTTGAGTTGAAGAAGCGTCTCACCACCGCTCCGATCTTGACTGTTCCATCGGGTAGTGAAGATTTTGTGGTGTATTATGATGCCTCACTCGTTGGGTTAGGTTGTGTTCTTATGCAACACGGGAAGGTGATTGCCTATGCTTCTCGGCAGTTGAAAGACTAGGAGAAGAACTATCCTACCCATGATTTGGAGTTAGCAGCCTTGGTTTTTGCTTTTAAGATCTGGAGACACTACTTGTACGGTGCGCAGTTTGAAGTTTTCACCGACCACAAAAGTCTAAAGTATTTATTCTCACAGAAAGAGCTGAATTTGAGGCAGCGTCGTTGGGTGGAATTCCTCAAGGATTATGATTGCTCTATCCAGTACCACCTGGGGAAAGCGAATGTAGTGACAGATGCGCTAAGTAGGAGACCTACTGGGTTCTTGGCACACTTGATGGTCCAAGAATGGAAGTTACTAGAAGAGGTGTCTAGCCTCGATGTGGGTTTCAGTGTGGGAGCATCTAGAGCCTTGTTGGCTAATATTATGGTTAGGCTAACCTTATTGAACAGGATTAAAGACCTGCAGTGGAATGATGGAGAACTGCACGCTGCTATGAATAAGTCGCTTAACAGCAGGTTTGAGGATTTCTCTTGGAGGGATGGTGGAGTTTGTTTCAAGGGTAGACTTTGTGTTCCGGATGATGAGGATTTAAGAAGGGAGATTCTGGATGAAGCACACAAGTCCAACTGCCCCGTGCATCCGGGAGGTACTAAGATGTACCATAACCTTAAGAAGTATTTTTGGTGGAAAGGTATGAAGAAAGATGTGGCTACCTTTGTATCCAAGTGTTTGGTGTGTCAGCAGGTGAAGGCCGAACACAGGAGACTGGCAGGACTTCTTCAGTGTCTTCCTATTCCCGAGTGGAAGTGGGAAAATATCTCCATGGATTTTGTTGTTGGTTTGCCAAAGACGCCCAAGAACTTTGATGCCATTTGGGTTGTGGATGACAGATTGACTAAATCAGCTCACTTTCTTCCATATCGGACCACTTTCAACTCCAATCAATTGGCTAACCTCTATATCAAGGAGATAGTTCGTTTGCATGGAGTGCCAGTTAGCATTGTTTCTGATCGAGATCCGAGATTTACATCCAGATTCTGGAAGAATTTTCAGCAGGCCATGGGTTCCCATTTGGATTTTAGTACGGCATTTCATCCGCAGACAGATGGGCAAACTGAGAGAGTGAATCAGATCATAGAGGACATGCTACGAGCTTGCATGTTAGACTTTCAGGGTAGTTGGGTTGATCACTTGCCGTTGGTTGAGTTTACCTACAACAATAGCTATCAAGCTAGCATTCAGATGGCACCGTTTGAGGCACTTTAAGGGAGGAGTTGTCGTTCACCTTTGTGTTGGGATGAAGTTGGTGAGAGGAAGCTTTTGGGTCCCGAGCTCGTTGGTCAGACTGTGGATAGAGTTCAGTTGATTAGGGAGAGGTTGAAAGCAGCTCAGAGTAGACAGAAGAGCTATGCCGATACTCGGAGGAGAGATCTTCAGTTCCAAGTCGGAGATTTTGTGTTTGTAAAGATCTCACCTACGAAGGGGATGATGAGATTCAGTAAGCGGGGCAAGCTTAGTCCGAGATATGTGGATCCTTTTGAGATCATCACCCGAGTCGGGGAAGTTGCTTATCGGGTCCCCTTACCACATCACATGGAAGGTGTGCATAATGTCTTTCACATCTCTATGTTGATAAAGTACATTACTGATCCTTCACTTGTCATTCATTTGGAACCGTTGGAAATTCGGGAAGATTTGACTCTAGTGGAGCAACCGGCTCGAATTTTGGACCGGAAGGAGCAAGTTTTGTGTTCTAAGGTCATTCATCTTGTACTCTTGCTATGGGAGCATCACTCTAGAGAAGAGGCTACTTGGGAGAGAGAAGCCGAAGTCCGCGAAAAGTACCCACATTTATTCACCTAAGGTACGAAATTTCGAAGACGAAATTCTTTTAAGGGGGGGAGGATGTAGAGACCCCGAATCTTTTTCATGTTTTTACTTCATTGTATTAGGGGTATTATAGTCCTTGTGATGTTTTGATGTTTATTGTATTATATATTTATTAGGTGTGGTGTAAACTAGGCTTAATCAAACTTGTAACGGAGGGATGTCATATCACACCCTAAACTTTAGGAAGCTCTAGTTTTGGTACCGTTTATTGGAATTGAGTGATTCTTGAACCATTAGAAAGGTGTTGGAACCCTCTTCGAAGTTCATGTTTAATGTTTTTCCTTATTTTGAGTTTAAGCCAAGTCAATGGTGGGTTTTATCTAATGGAATTGCAGATAGTCAACTTTGGGGACAATTTAGTCTATTAATAAAGTGGAATTTAGAAATTCTAAAATCCCAGAAATGTTCGTTTTCAAGAGACGAATCCAACCCAAGTTGAATCGTCAAAATCCATCGGGCGAGTCAAAAGTTATGGCCAAAACAGTAAAGCGGGTCAAAAATCTGTAGGCAACCGATCGCTCGGTCAGAAGTAGCGATCGATCGGTTTTGGACCGATCGATCGGTATCTATCGACTGGTCCAGAATTTTGTATGGGGAAAATTTCCACAGAGTGCTTTTTTGACCGATCGACCGGTCAAGAGCACCGATCGCTCGGTTGAGAACCGATCGCTCGGTCATAACCACCGATCGCTCGGTCCTTCGTGTTTTTTTTTACAGAATTTTAGTATTGCGTTTTGGTCTTTTTGTTCTCAGACCTTAGGTCTATAAATAGGGGGTCCTACTCGAAATATTAAAATACTCTACCTATTTCTAACCTAATTTGGTAAAAAGGGGGAGAAAACCTAGGGTTTGAGGGAGAGGGTTGCTTGGAGAAGAAGGAGGTTGCTAGAAGATTAAAAGGAAAGCTTGGAGATCATCCTCAAAGCTTCTCCAAATCTCCTCGGGAGCATTTTGAATCCAAGGGAAGGATTCCTAAGGTCGATATACTATCCTAATCAACTCTATTTTAATGTTTTGTGAATATTAATTTGATAGAAATTATAGAATAGAGATTAAATACATTTTTCCCCAAATTTTATATGAAGTAAGCTAATTGTTGATGGAAATGTGGATTGGATGTGGATAGAATATATGGAGGATGGGAAATGTATGGAGGATGGGATTAATAGGTGGATGTGAATAGTGAATTGTAGTGACCTTGAATTATTATTTAAGCTTGTAGGGTAAATTTTTCACTTCCAGCTAAAGGGCAGGTTAGTAATTTCAAAGTTTAGTGTTAACCATAATAATATTACCAACTTGAAGTTAAAATAAAATAAAATAAAATAAAAAGAAAAAGAAAAGGAGAAATAACTCTTAAACTGGTTTAGTTAAAACTTGTAGACAAACACATATCATTTGTAGAGCCCCAGACTTTTTCATGCTTAAAACATGACACTTTCGTTATCATTTTGCCTTTTAAGAGGTATAATTAATAAATAAGGAAGAAATTGGAAATTTCGAAATGTGAGGAATGTTCCTTTTCGAAGTACGAACACAACGCAAGTTGAATCGTCAAAATCGGATGAGCGAGTCAAAAGATATGGCCAAAACAGTCTGGACCTGTAGGAAATCGTAGCTCGGTTATGCACTAAGGACGTGCTCCGACGTCGTACTCTGATAGCGTAGCACGGACAACGTACTCTAATAACATATACGTTGTGCATCCGCCGTGCAGCTCACCACGGGTACGTCGTGTAGCTCACCACGGGCACGTTGTACAACTCACCACAGGCACGCTGTACACAACGTGACAACGGGTTCGACACCCTTGACAACAGCACCACGAGTTGGCACTGTTCACGGCACAGCACCACGAGTGGGCACTGTTCACCGCACAACGAGTGGGTACTATTCACCGCACAACGAGTGGGTACTACTCACCACACAATGAGTGGGCACTATTCACGGCACCACGAGTGGGCGCTGTTCACCGCACAACGAGTGGGTACTATTCACCGCACAACGAGTGGGTACTATTCACCGCACAACGAGTGGGAACTATTCACGGCACAACGAGTGGGCACTATTCACGGCACAATGTGTTCAGCACTATTCACGGTCCTCGCGTCATTTCAGAAATCCCAGTAAGGGTATTACGGTCTTTTGGTCAGTTCACTCTTACCTTAAGAGTTTAACCCGAGCCTTTAGGGCATCATTCGACACTTAGAGAGTTTGAGAGAATAGAAGAAAGAGGTGAAGGCGATTCCAACCTAGGGTTTCCATTTGGGAGAGAAATCAAAGGGTTTGAAACCCTATATCAACCTCAAACCCGTTTTCTTCAAGATTTCGGTGCAGGCATTGTGGAGCTCGCAATCCAAGCTAGGGCAGCAACTCACAGTCATTTGGAAAGGGGTTTCTTCCTCATTTCTTCAAAGTCGGTACTTTTTACTACCCTCCTAGTTATAGTTCCTCTTTCCCCTTCTTTCCTCTTCATTTTCTTTCATTTACACATGTGCTATGAGATGGATGAATGGTAAATAGTGAATGGTGAATGGTGAATGGTGAATGGTGAATGGAGATGGGATGGGCGATTGGATGCCAATGGTTGTGTGTGATGAACAAATGGGGAAGGGCATTGTTCCAATAATGAACGTACATGTATGATTTGAGTAAAACCCATCTAGAAAAGCATGTTGTAGGATAAATCCATAATGAACATACCATGTTTGATGAAATGCCAAGGTGAACACAGTGAGCTGAAAATCTGGAAATGCATGCCTAATAAATTATGAATATTGCTAGGGACTATGATAGTGTGTTTCCTGCTTTCCCATAATGCTATGAATATTACATTACTCAATCTTTGATGCTATATATGTTGTGAAATTACCCAAATGTCATCTTTAAATTTGAATGCAAGTATGTACACGGTTCCCACGAGCACGGCATGCATGGCATGATTTATCGAGGTTTTCAAGAACATGGTTAGAGTTGGGACATATCCTACGATATGTTTTACCTCGCTTTTCACAAGAAGACAAGAACCAACATTCCACGAGGGGTCTCCCCTCACTCACAAGTGCATATCATGAAGAAGGGTCTCCCTTCCCTCGCAAGTGCATACATATCATAAAGAAGGGTCTCCCTTCCCTCGCAAGTGCATTGCATAAAGAAGGGTCTCCCTTCCCTCTCAAGGCATCTCACAAGTGCATCTCACAAGTGCATCTCACAAGTTACATGATCACAAGCAAGCATGCATGACATGACATGACATACAAGAATCAAGCAAGATAGACAAGACAAGCTTTTACGTACGAAAAGATATTTCAAGTCAAGTCAAGTGCACGATGTTTTCAAGAGGATTTATCGGTTTTCTACGAGTTTCAAGCATGATTATAAACTGCCTTACTTCCTTGTATGATATAAATTGTTTCCGTGCGACAAATATGAATTTCTCCTGATTATGTATTGCCATGTTTATGCTATAATTGTTGGTTAGTATTCAGTACCCGCTGAGTATTCCATGCTCAGCCGTACTTCTTATGTCGGCAGGTTCTGAGGGAGCTGCTACTCCATTTGATGTTTGTGCTCCTGGTCCATGGGTGGAAGAGGAGTATGTCGAGGAGCCTTTGGAGGAACCTCCAGTAGAGGGTTACCAATAGGTGGTTGTAGATTCTGAGTGGTTTAGCTGTGGGTGAGACGAGAGTCAGATTTATGTATTTGGGCGGGCATGTCCGCACTTTCTTTTGGATTCTTTTTGTGTAAACTTGGATTGATTATGTATATACATAGAGGTTTGGTAGACTTCCGCTATGCCATGTTAGAGCATGTTTCCGCTGTTTTGTCCTCTAACGTATATGCTCTGTGGGTTTTGCAGGTTAGTTGTCAAGCAAGTCATGATTAGTCGTCCAAAGTTCACTCTAACTCCTAGGGTGGGTTTTGGGGCGCGACATCATTAATGGCAATTATGTAATTATAGATTAGAATAAGTATATAAGCAAAGAGATAACCTAATTAGGGGGAGAGTCTCAAACGAAACTAAGAGGAGAGGAGGGGATACGTAAAACACAAGTAGAAGAGGAAACGGCTGCAAGTTTTGGTGGAGGAATTCGAAGTTTGGGAGTAAAATCCAAGGCTCCAAAATTTGGTGTGATCAAGAGTTGTTGATTGATCTGTGCAAAGGATCCTCTTGCGATTAAAATATATATATATTTTTCTGGTTTGATCTATTTGATATTGGAGGCAAGTGAACACTCTCCCTTAGATCTAGGTTTTCGGTTTTGTATACATTTTTGATTGTGATTTAGATATGATGCTTGATTGATTTTAGGTTAAGAACACTATCTTTATATACCATGTTGAAGATTTTATAAATCTGGGTTGACTGGCCTGGTTTTTGTTGCTGTTTTTGGGTATTTACTAGTTGGATACTTGCAATCTTATGGTGTTTACGAATTGGTTTAGTTGATGTTTTCATGGTGTTACATGTTTGGTGGTTAATCTCGAGGAAGTTATTATAATGTGAATAAATCTGGGTTGACTGGTCTGGTTTTTGTTGCTGTTTTTGGGTGTTTACTAGTTGGATACTTGCAGTTTTAGGGTGTATACGAATTGGGTTAGTTGTTGTTTTTATGGTGCTACATGTTTGGTGGTTAATCTCAAGGAATAACTTTTCTAATTGTAGTAAAGGTATTAAATCAAAAATGTATTTATCTACGTCTCTATTCATGTTTCACTATCATGACTCATAGGAATGAACATTTGAACTTGCAAGCATGTTAATATTGTTAACCTTGTTATATGTTGAAACCATGATTAAGTTATTATGCATGTCTGAAATTAACTGTTTTTGTGTAGACTAAAATGGATAACTAATGGTGGAGACCATGTGTAAGGTCTACTTGAGGGGTGAGCTAAGTATGATCTCCAAGGTGGATCCTTGGGTGACTAGGTGTAACCCCAAAGTGAATTTCGGCTATCAAAGAAAGATTAACCAATAGAGTGAGATACTCTTTAGGTCAATCAATGGAGGGTGACCTATGTGCGATCCCAACTGAAAGAGCTAAGTGCTATTAAATTATTGTCAATCGGGCGAGCTACATGTGAACCCCATAGACAAAGAATAAGACCACAAGTGTACTAAGAAAAGAATTGTGACATTCTAGTATGATGAAATAACTGCATATGTTTAATAATGAAACAGTTGCATGATGGATGTGTTGATTTGCTGAGTTTAGTGCTCACCCTTGCTTTGTTGCTATTTTCAGGAGATACTTGAAGGACCTAGAGATACTTCGAAGGCTTAGTTAACTAGTGGAGCATTCTTCTTTTGATTTCTTTATTTGAGTTTAGAGAAAATTGTTGTGAGACTTTTAAAAGAACTTGAATTATTCTTTAACTTTGTTAAACACTTAGTTAGCTCGATATTCACATCTGATAAATGGATTTTAGTATATTGATTTCCATTTAGCTTGAGATTTGTTCCAGGTTCACGCCTTGGAATTAGTACATTTATGATATATATTTTGTGAGAATTTTTGGGGCGTGACAGATTGGTATCAGAGCACTAGGTTTAGAAACCCTGGTGTGAAATGGTGACACTAGGTTAATACTTAGGGTCATTGGGGGATAGAAGATCAATTATTAGATTTCTATTTTTTTTGTACCCATCCTTACTTCCAATCTGACGGTTTCCTTGTTTAATTGACAAAAAAAAAAAAAAGGATATGTCGAGGAGAGGAAGAGGTCAAGGTGGAGCAAGTGGTAGAGTTGCAAACCCTCATCCGGAATTGAATTAAGTCTACCGAGTGTTGGGAGACACGGCAAGACTTCTGGAAGAGATTGCTCGCCAGGCTGGGTCTAGACCTGAAACGTCTAGTCAAATTTCAGATACTACCCCAATGGCTAGCTTAATCAAGGAATTCAAGAGGCTGAGTCCTCCTGCTTTCAGTGGGGCAGTGGATCCAATGGAGGCAGACAAATGGGTGTTGGAGCTAGAGAAAATATTTGATGTCATGGAGTGTAGTGAGACTCAGATGAGGAAGTTAGCAGTCTTTCTGTTAAAGGGAGAAGCGCATCATTGGTGGGATTTAGTAGCCCGGACTGAAGATGTGTCTGAATTGGGTTGGATAAGGTTGGTAAAATACCCTACAAAACCCAGTCTGGTACTTCACCCGTATTACATATATTAATAGTTTACCTGTACGATATCGGTTATAATGTGGGGATATGGTAATAATTTTAACCAACCCGACTAATATAAATACCCAAAGCTACAACGAGGAAATTTGCTTCAAAATGAAAACAGTGTAAATCTCCACTAAATCTAGTAAAAATATTTAACATCAAGAAACTCCACCCAAGACCATTCTTGACCCTATCGAGTCAAGTCTTTCGTTCTAACGGAGGATCTCCACCAGTGATCGGTCTCACCCTCCATCATAAAGGCAGCCCACGTGACTCTCTGTACCTCAGTAGGCAACAACACCGAGAACAGCTTCTCCAACTACATGATCCATGCTTTTGCAATCAATGGATCTATGCCACCATAAAATACCGGAGGCCACATCCTCCAAAATGCCTCTATTCCTACCTGTGCTCTCGGTACCGGAGGTGGTGTCTGTACAACAGGCATGGCAGCCGGTTGTCTAGCTGCGAGCATGGCGAAAATCTCTGCAAGACCTGTGTGAGGTCGGGCCGCTTATCCCACGAAGGAGCATCACCTCCATTCCCTCTTGTTGTTCTTGAGAGTGACAGTAAACCATTAGTCTAACTAGGAAACCAGATTCTTGAGGATAGATTTATTGGCACTTAGTGCCTATCAAGACGTATATTAATACATCGAGGTATAGATATGTCGTGACCCAAAATACCCCCTAGAGTTAGGGATACTTTGGCACATGATGTGCTATATCCGATAACAAACCATCCTGAAAATATCCAAGACATAATATAGCGGAAACATAAAATAGTGCGGAAGCATAAACTTAAAATTTATTTTCTATACATGATCAGTATTCCAAGTTTGTACAATACATACACTAGAATAAGAGTGGACATGCCCACTCATCAAAATAGAAATGTAGTTTCTCTCTCTCACTCACTCTCAATAATATCCAGGATAAGGCCACTTGTCAAGGTTCCTATCCTCTTCTTGCTGAGCCTCCGCCGGCTCCTCCTCACCGTAGTCCTCCTCGACCCATGGACTGGGATCACAAATTTCGAACTGACCTGCTGACATAAAATATATGGCTGAGCATGGAATACTCAGCGAACACAAACCACTAGCTAACAATGCTATAATGACAATAATATCACATGCAAGTACTTAAAGGAATACATTTCATAAAATTCATACTTAAAACACATCATATAAAACCTTTCATCAAATCTTATCTTATGTAGAATCCCGGGATTCGAGGGCACTCTTCATATGAATAGTGCAGTGAATAGTGTTTGTGTGCAGTGCATGTAAAGGCCTAAGGCCTACCATGTGTTCTTGATATTGGGAAAAGTGAAGTGAAGGTCTTCTATGTGTATGTTGAGTCTTGAAACAAGAGTATAATAATATGAATGTAGAACCCCGGGAACCCATTTCACAAGGTTATGAATAGTGCCATGGGCACAAGCCTTGTAAAGGCCGAGGGTCAATTATGTAACTTGGTTTATGAGGTATGATAATGAAAAAAGCAAATACAATTCGGTGAACCTCAAATCTATGTTTGAGTTGAGAATCTACAAGTTTGAGGGGATGGTTAGGGCTTCCTATAAGTCTATCTATCCTTTTTGATGTTCTAACAATTAAGTTATTAAGTTAAGGGATGATGTACTTTAAGTGTAGCATAAGGAAAACCAAGCAAACCACAACATAAGGATTTTTACATGGAAACCCTTCCGGGAAAAACCACTGGACCTAGTCCAGCCATGAGAATCCACTAAGACAAAGTAAACAAGAACTTATAAGACTCGAACTTGACTCCTTTGGACTCAACACCACAATCCTTCAGTTCTTAGTCCTCCATGCCTCGAAAAGTCATCACGTACTCACAAGTCCCATGAGCAACCGTAACCGCTTATACTTCTCTCTGTGTCTCAAAAATAGTCAACGATCTTCCGATCGATCTCCGTCAATGACGGCTTCGGATTCCACCGACTAAATCACTCTACCACGATCTTTCTCAGATCGATCTCCTTCAAAAAGGTTCTAGAACACTCCGGCCAAGGTGTTCTATCCAGAACGGGTTGATGGTTTGATAAGAATCTTCACCTAGATGGACTCCTTCAATGCACAAGTCCAAACAAGCAATATTGGAACTTTTGGCTTGTAAACTCTAGGTTTTGCGTAAAAAAAAAAAGGGATGAGAGCACCAATTTCCATAGGTTTTATAACCTCTGGAGGAACTTCAAAACCCTCTCCACACACTCCCTAAGTTCTACTCCACGAAGTGGAAGGGTTCTACATATAAAGGGAATCAAAAACGGTGTTTAGAAGTTGCTAAATCCTTCAGTTCTTAGTCCTCCACGTCTCGAAAAGTCATCAGGTACTCACAAGTCCCGTGATCAACCGCAGCCGCTTGTACTTTTCTTTGTGTCTTGAAAATAGTCCACGATCTTCCGATCGATCTCCGTCAATGACGGCTTCGGATTCCACCGACCAAATCACTCTACCACGATCTTTCTCGGATCGATCTCCTTCAAAAAGGCTCTAGAACACTCTGGCCAAGGTGTTCTATCTAGAACGGGTTGATGGTTTGATAAGAATCATCACCTAGATGGACTCCTTCAATGCACAAGTCCAAACAAGCAATATTAGAACTTTTGGCTTGTAAACTCTAGGTTTTGTGTACTAGCAAAAAGGGGAGGAGAGCACCAATTTTCATAGATTTTATAACCTCTGGATGAACTTCAAAACCCTCTCCACACACTCCCTAAGTTGTACTCCACGAAGTGGAAGGGTTCTATATATAAAGGGAATCAAAAACGGTGTTTAGAAGTTGCTAAAATAGGTTAAAAACCAAAGAAGAGCCAAAGAATCGTTTTAGCAAAATCCCCATATCAGGGCCGACCCATGGGGATCCATTGGTTGACCAAAAATACAACTTTGGTCAACCAAAAGGTCCCTTAGGGTCGACCCTAACAAAATCACCTTGTTGTCCCAAAACACCATATATATTTTTGGCACTTCAGGGTCGACCCTAAACGCCCAAGGTCGACCCTGAGGCTAAAACCGAATTTAAAAATTCATTTTCAGCTCTTGATTCCTTCAAAAAAGTTGTAGCTATTTTTGACGTGGTCGATTTGACATATTATAAAGCAAAATATGAGCTACGGTTTATGAGATATGCCCAAATCAAGCAACCTTAGTTTTTTGAAAAACTTTCAGATTTTAAAATAAGTTTTGCACTGTTTATCTCATCACTTAGGGTTTAAAACTTCGTTTTCTGATCTTGATTCCTTCACAAAAGTTGTAGCTATTTTTGACACGGTCAATTTGACATATTATAGAGTAAAATATAAGCTACAGTTTGGGAGATATACGCAAAACAAACAACCTTGGTTTTTTTTAAAAAAATTCAGCATTGTTAACTTATTTTGCACTACTTATCTCATTACCTATAGTCCGTATGATTAGACTAGGACACTTTTACCACCTAAGGCATCATGTTAGGATTATTCTAGGTTAAATCCCACTTATGGTCACATGGAATCTAGGTCACTTACTATCCTATAAAGGAAATGATCATCCGAGTGGATCAAGCGATTCTTCAACTCGCTTCAACTTCACTTGTCGTGGATGCTTGACGGCAATGACACAAGAACCACTCCTAGACACCTAGACTCACTTGTTTTGACACTAGAATATGCCAATACAAAAACATGGACTTTACAATCTCCCCCTTTGGCAATTCTGTGGCAAAACCAAATTGAAGTACATGACTTGACACAAACTCACCCAAACACATCAAAACGGTGAATTAGGACATTACATGACTCCAACACTCTTACATGACATCAATCAAAAAATCATCTTAATTTAAGACAATTAAGCTCTTGCTAAGAAAAATCAGTCTGCTTCAACCTTGCACCTGCACATTGTCATAAACAAAATACCCAGTGAAGCATGTGTGGAAAATAAGTAATCACAGGTGAAGCAAGGAATGTACTGAACGAGGGAAATACTACCCTAACATTCTCTCCCTTTTTGGCACAATTGCCAAAGGAAGGCAGGAAGCCAATATTCAAAAAAAAATATACCAATTTAACAAAAGTGAAATATCAAGGCAACCACAATACAACCAATCAAAACAGACAATGAGGGACTAAAAACTGGGGAACGAGATAGAAATATAAAGTACAAACTCCCCCTCAATAACTCAAGCACAGAACTCCCCCTCAACAACTCACCCTGATCTTCTCCCGCTAAGATCAAGGATACCACCAAAAATATGGCACCTATGCTAGAAAGGCCCATGCCAAAAGAAAGAAACACACACAAAAAATATTACAAAAAATATTATGTGCCACACAAACAGGCATCAAAAGCATTCCAAGCAGTAGTAATTTAAAATTAAAAATCCAATGAAGAATATGATTAGTTAGTCTGACTAAGGATACCCATCTAACTAAATCTCATGGAATGCTAAAGCATAGCCAATTCACTTAGACACATTTAGTAAACAATTCAAAAGTGAAGCATTGTGTGTAGTGGTGGTCTGACAAGATACTAGATCAAGGTTTCTTTCCCTTTCCAAGGGTATGACATTAACCACTAAGGGGACTCCTGGAGATATACATCATAGAAGTCAAACCTAGTTAGATCCAGATATGCTGATTTTTTGCATTTTAGTGTTCCTTTTTCCATTTTATTTGACTCAATATCATTCTTTTATTTTTGGTCAAATAACTCCAAAGATTATAAGATTTCTTTTGATGAGCTTTATCTGATCATATCTTTTCATGCAATGATGGCTTTCACACTATCTGGGTAGGTAGTCCTGGCTATTAACAGTAGGAGCTTTCACTCTAGTGACCCAGATAGATACCTACTATTCGCCTAGGTAGCCATTTCATACTGTTTGCATCCAATAGTGACTTTCACACTATCCCAGTAGGTAGCCCTTTTCATTGCAACAATTTTAGCTCATAGAGGATACACAAAATGGGAATGACTAACAAATATGGTCATTCTAGATTGGTCATCCAAGGTCACACTATTGGGATAAGCCATACAACTACAGATTGGAAAATAGACCTCTCAATAGAATCAGTCAGAGTGCATGTGAATTTTGTGAAGCATACACACATGAATAAGTCTCTAACTGCTCAAGATAAAACCGGTCTAATTTTCAGCCTAACCAAGAGACTATGAAGGTGATATATCCTCAATCAGAAACAAACTCATGTTCAACCCTGGACAAGTATAGAAATAAAGATCACACAAGGAATGCAGATCATACAAGTCAAACAAGGGCTACAAGAAAAAAAATCTTTTTGGATTTTATGGTTTTTCAATGTTTTTGGATTTTTCAAAATAAATAAAACAGAAAAACATACCAAAGCAAATAAACACTAGTAAAAAGAAAAAGTATACTAGTATACACAGATATCATAGCACTAGGACAAGATAGAACACAAACAGCACACCCTAGGCTATGACAGTCATGGGCTAAGTGAAGCCCTTCAGGTTTTCCTTTCTCACCAAAACGGTTTTAGACGTTTGATTGACCTTTTGGTCTCTAACCGTTTCAGTTGAGGTAGGTATGACATTTTGCCTCTTCCTCCTGTTCCTCCTTTTCCAGGATTGAGTCCTAGAATTATGGCGGGCATTATGGTTCTCCCTGTTACCTCCTCTATATCTAGCATGAAGAGTGTCATGACCATGCCATTGTCTAGAGTTGTGAGCCATTTTCATCACATCTTCACACAAACTCCTAGACTTCTCCACTAGGACCTCAACTCTCCTTTGAAGATTACCATTAAAGTTGTTGTGGTTCTCAAAACCATGATTGGGCATTCTTTGAAGTTTAGGACATCGAGGCTTAATATGACCCTTCACTCCACATTTATGACATGTAGGAATGAATTTCTGAGTTGAAGGGTCTTTCTCTTTAGCAGGAGGGCGCCTTTTAGCACCAGGCTTAGTGTTCGAGGTGGATGGAGTTCCCTTCTCATCTCCACACATCTGATTTTGCTCAAGATCAGCCAACTTGATTTCAAGACTTGTCTTTTCTGTAGCACCCCGGACTTTTCTATACTTAATGAATACCGTTTTCGTAGCTAATTGGCCTTCCTCATAGTCTAATTAATAAATAAGAGAGAAATCGGAAATTCTAAACATCAGAAATGTTCATTTTCGAAAGACGAACCCAACGCAAGTTGAATCGTCAAAATCCGGCGAGCGAGTCAAGAGATATGGTCAAAACAGTCCAGACCTACAGAGCACCGATCGCTCGGTCCAGTCAGCGATTGATCGGTCCAAAACCGATTGATCGGTATCTATCGCACGGTCAAAGATTTTGTATGGGAAAATTTTCTAGAGAGTAGTTTTTTGACCGGTCGCTCGGCCAGAGTACCGATCGCTCGGTAGGCAACCGATCGATCGGTCATAACCACCGATCGCTCGGTCCCCGTATTTTTTGCAGAAATTTTTGTAAGGGCGTTTTTATCTTTTGGGTGTTAAACCCTTTCTTATAAGGCTAGGCCCGAGCCTTAGAGATTATTTACAACATTTAGAAGCTTTTGAGAGTTAGCGAGAGAGGAGAAGAGACTCTAACCTAGGGTTTTGATTTTGAGAAGGAATCAAAGGGGTTTAAGAACCCTAGATCATCCTCAACTTGGATTGCTTCAAGTTCAAGGTTCAACTCGTGTGGGACTCCTCCTCCAAAGTTAGGGCAGCAACTCACACAAGTTTTTCCAAGGGGTTTCTTCCTCAACTCAAGCTTTCTTCAAGCAAGGATCTTTCTTCTTGCAAGTTGGAGCTTCAATCAAGGTTTCTACCAAGGATCAAGCCTTGATTCAAGGTTAGTACACCCTACTAACTTACCCTAGCAATAAATCTAAGTTTTCTTTATGAAATGTGATTTATGCAATTATGTTTGCTTTCTTGTGAAATGTATCATCCCTAATAAATATAAACAAGATAAAGAAATGATATGGATGTTGGATGTGGCGATTGGATGCCGAATGGGTGATGTATGGTATGTGTGGGTCGTGGATTAGAAAATGGAGGATGGGCATTACACAAATAATAAACTTACCTTGTGTGATTGAATGTAAAATATGCACTAAAAAGGAGAAAATGAATAATGAGGAAACTTGCATGCTAAGTGTTTGACAAAATACCTAAACTATGAAATAATAATTTAAATGAAGAAATGGAAAGGGGCCTTATGCATATATTCTCATGAATGATGAATGGATTTAAATACCCTGTTGATTACTCAAATTCTCATATGCATATATTGTGAATTGAATGGTGATGTCATACCTCTCCTATTATCATTATTTCATGGTTGTCACGATTGACACGTACACGAGCACGCATGATAGCATGAACCGAGATTTCAAGAGCATGTGCATATAATAACCAATAAGAAAATATTGCATTTCAAGGAGGTTGGTAGCCCAGGGACATTCGGGTACTAGCCTCTGGCTCACAAGAAAAACCCTAAAATACATATTGTCAAGGAGGTTGGTAGCCCAGGGACATTCGGGTACTAGCCTCTGGCTCACAAGAAAACTAAACGAGTAATAAAAATCACATATTGTAAAGAAGGTTGGTAGCCCAGGGACATTCGAGTACTAGCCTCTGGCTCACAAGAAAACCATACATATCAAGGAGGTTGGCAGCCCAGGGAGATTCGGGTGCTAGCCTCTGGCTCACAAGTTACAAGATGCAAGGTTACAAGATGATGACAAGACATTCATGCATGCACGCATACATGATTTTTACAATGCATACCGAGACATAGAAACAGGTTTTCAAGCATGAGTTTTGTCGGCGTTTTTGCATTCATGCTCATCAAGATGATAATATTTCTCCATGATTAATATTGTTTAATTCTATGATTTTACTATTGCCTGGAATTGATGATTGGTATTGTACTACTCTTTGCATGTTTATTATTGTTATGGATAGCTAGTAGCTTATACTCGCTGAGTATTCCATGCTCAGCCGTATGTCGGCAGGTACTGAGGGAGCCCTCGACCCAGAGCCTTGGGTCGAGGAAGAGTATATCGAGGAGAGAGAGCCGTCTATCCCACTGTAGTCTCAGGCGGACCGAGACCTTGATGTGTGGCCATACCTCTACTACTGTTGAGGGGAGAGTACGAGAGAGTCTTTTATGTATTTTGACATTTTGATAGGTGGGTTTGTCCACCTTAGACTTAGACATGTTTTGTATATATGTTAACTTGGAATACTATTTTGGAAATCTTAGAAGAAAAGAAAAAGTTAGTTTACGCTTCCGCATTTATGTTTAGCTTCCGCGCTCTGATTATCATTGTTTAGTACGTTAATTATCTTGTTCATGACAGGATGATTTGGCAAGTACGTATAGTCACGCCTAAAGTACCCCTAAACTCCTAGGGGGTATTTTGGGGCATTACATTTTCATCCAGACAAACATGCAAATCAGATTCAAGAAGCTGAGTCTTGGCAAGGAGGGAAGCCGTCTCTTCCTCAAGGTGTGACACAAGTGCTCTCAACCCCGAAGCCACTTGGTCTAAGACATCTTTTTCCATTTCAATAGATTTAATCTTTTTGGACATGGAAAACTGAACCTTTTTCAGCTTTAAGCATTCCTGAAATAGTTTATTATAGATTGCCCCGAGCTCTCCCCAGAATCTGAGTCATCTGACTCTCATCATCCTCCTCACCATCACTACATTGTTGGTTGCTCACAGCATTTAAAGAAGATTTCTCAATCCTAGATAAGGATGTAGTAAAGGCCACATAACCCCTATCTCCTCACAAGAAGAACTATTTGATTCCTCAGATTCAGATTCACTGTCATCCTTTGCCTTGCCCTTAAATCTTTTCTTATTAGAGCACTCAGTGGCAATATGGCCATAGCCTTGGCATTCATAGCATTGAACACCTTGGGATTTCTTGTTCACACTTTTAAAATATTTCTTGTTTTCAAAGTGCTTGGACCTGGGCTTTTCAAGGGATTTTTGTCATTTCGGATTAAATCTCTTATTAAGTTTCAAAAATTTTCTAAATTTCTTTGCAAATAAAGCCAACTCTTCTTCTTCCTCCTTAGAGTCACTATCTGAACCATCTATGGATTCCTTGACAGATTTCAAGGCGATAGATTTTGGTTTCTTAGATGGGTTCAGATTTAACTCATAGGTTTGGAGTGAACCAACCAACTCTTCAAGTTTGAGGGCATCAACATTTTTGCTCTCCTCGATAGTGGTAACCTTCGATTGAAATCTCTTAGGTAGAGATCTCAAAATTTTCCTAACAATTTTGGACTCTGGAATTCTTTCCCCTAGATTGAAACTAGAATTGACAATGTCACTCAGATTAGCATAAAAACTATCAAAAGTTACATTCTCATCCATCATCAACTTTTCAAACTTAGAGGTCAGCAATTGAAGTTTGGAGATCTTGACAGTTGTTGTCCCTTCATGGGTGATTTGAAGAATGTCCCATGCCTCATTCGAAGTGTCACATGTAGAAATACTTCAAAATTCTTCGAGTGTGACAGCAGCGAAGATTGCATTTAGACCCTTACTGTTCCATTTACAACTCTCAAGCTCTACATTGGTCCATTAAGAAGAAGGTTTACGGATGGTCTGGTCATTTATGATCTTTGTTGGATGGGTCCAACCTTGTTCAACGGAGAACTATACTCTCTCATCTAGTGATTTTAGAAACGCTCTCATTCAAGCTTTGCAATAGGCATAATTATTCTCATCAAACAATGGGGGACAAGAGATGGATCCTCCCTCTCCTTGGAGATTCATATTCACCGAAAAATATGAGACAAGATCACACTAAAAAGTTAGTGAACCTGCTCTGATACCAATTGAAAAAAATAAATACAATTCGGTGAACCTCAAATCTATGTTTGAGTTGAGAATCTACAAGTTCGAGGGGATGGTTAAGGCTTCCTATAAGTCTATCTATCCTTTTTGATGTTCTAACAATAAAGTTATTAAGTTAAGGGATGATGTATTTTAAGTGCGGAATAATAAAAACCAAGCAAACCACAACAGAATGATTTTTACGTGGAAACCCTTCCGGGAAAAACCACGGGACCTAGTCCAGCCATGAGAATCCACTAAGACAAAGTAAACAAGAACTTACAAGACTCGAACTTGACTCCTTCGGACTCGACACCACGATCCTTCAGTTCTTAGTCCTCCACGCCTCGAAAATTCATCACATACTCACAAGTCCCGTGATCAACCGCAGCCGCTTGTACTTCTCTTTTGTTTCAAAAATAGTCCACGATCTTCCGATCGATCTCCATCAATGACGGCTTCGGATTCCACCGACCAAATCACTCTACCACGATCTTTCTCGGATCGATCTCCTTCAAAAAGGCTCCGGAACACTCCGGCCAAGGTGTTCTATCCAGAACGGGTTGATGGTTTGATAAGAATCATCACCTAGATGGACTCCTTCAATGCACAAGTCCAAACAAGCAATATTAGAACTTTTGGCTTGTAAACTCTAGGTTTTGTGTACTAGCAAAAAGGGGAGGAGAGCACCAATTTTCATAGATTTTATAACCTCTGGATGAACTTCAAAACCCTCTCCACACACTCCCTAAGTTGTACTCCACGAAGTGGAAGGGTTCTATATATAAAGGGAATCAAAAACGGTGTTTAGAAGTTACTAAAATAGGTTAAAAACCAAAGAAGGAACCAAAGAATCGTTTTAGCAAAACCCCCATATCAGGGTCGACCCATGGGGCACATTCGATCGACCAAATGGGGCCTTTCGGTTGATCGGATGGTCCTCAGGGTCGACCCTCACAAAACTATTCTCTGCCAAAAAACCTGGTACAGATCTTGGCCTCTTCAGGGTCGACTCAAAACGGTCAGGGTCGACCCTGGGGTGCATTTTTTTGATTTTTCATCTTTTTAAACATTGAATGCATTCCCCTATCAACCCTTCTCCAATTTGGCTTATTTTTAATGATGAATGGGCATTTTCATGAGTTATCATAGGATCAACTAGGTCTCTCTCTTAATCCCAACTTTTGAGCCACTATGAGTGATGATGCTTCAAGATCCTTCATGGCTTCTTCTTCACTTTGTCTTCAAACCGGATGAGACCTACTATGACCTAAATACAATATTTTGGGTTCGGAATTTTGCCAATAACATTTTGACTTTACAATCTCCACTCCTAGACACCTAGACTCACTTTTTTTGACACCGGAATATGCCAACACAAAAAACATGGACTTTACAAATAAGAATAGTGTAAGTGTTATTGTGGGGTGTTTGGGAAGAAGAAACAAGAGTATGATATACTCTAAGTGTCGAGAATGAGGAATGTCCTTACATTCCCTCAACTTGTGGAAGCTCTAGTTTGGTCACCTCTTATCGGAATCAAGTGATTCTTGAGTCATTAGAAAGATATTCAAACCCTCTTCAAGGTTAATGCTTTACGCTTTTTCATATTTTGAGTGTAAGTTATGTCAAATGTAAGGTTTCTGAAAATGGTCTGTTGTCAATTCAGCAGTCATTTTGGACCAGTCCACTTGTAGGCCCATTTAGACTATGAAAACCTCAAAGTTAGGAGTTGTACAAAACATGAAAGTTGTTCCCCTTTGAAAGACGAATCCAACGCAAGTTGAATCGTCGAATCTGATAAGCGAGTTAAAAGTTATGGCCAAAATACTAAGGTAGGAAAAACGGGAGGAATGAGGACCAATCCGGTTGGGATTTGTGACCGGTCGATCGGTCACCTGTTCATTTGTGCTCTGGCCAACTCCCAGAGAAATTTTAAGGGTGGTTTGAGGTTTTGGCAAAACCCAAACCCTTATATAAACCCAAGAATTCATGGGTAAGGGTTCTGGAACCCTAGAGAGAGTTCGAAAGGGGTTTTGAAAGAGGAAGAAGAAGAGAAGGTTGGTTCTTCTTGAATTGTTCTTAGCTTGGGTGATGGCTTGAGTAGTGAACCAAAAGAGAAGATCATTTCTCTGTTAAGGTGTCTTCCTCGGTGCATTCTCAAGCAAATTAGATCAAGGGATTGATCTAAGAGAGGTAGAACAAGCTACTAACTACCTTGTTATAATTCATTCATGCTTAGTATTAGTAAACCATGATTTTGGATGCAAATTTGTAGAAAGCTAAGCTTTAACTTTGTATGTATATACTATTATGTACATACTATTAGTATGATTGAAATGAAATAGTAGGTATTGATGTATGTTTTTAAGAAGACTAAGGTATGTAGTCTTATATGCGTATGCTACTGAAGGAATGAAATGAAATTGGGAATTTTACTATACTTAATGAGTCAACCTTGCTTACCCTATTGATCACAAATGATGTATATTATCACCATACTTTTATGATGAGTTTTGGATTAAGCATAAATATTAAAAGAATGGTTTTACCGTAAAGTAAGCTTAGAATTATGTTTTTTACAAAATAGGCTAAGTAGCCCATGTATATGCTATGATCACTCCATGAATGAAATCCCATGATCTATTTCGATGTTTTCAATACTCACTATGAAGAATGATGCTAATAAGGTGACTTAATGGTTACAAGCTTCCACGAATACTATTATGTTCACAAGTACTCTAAGCACTCTATGCAATCTATGGTTTTCTAAGTACTCTATGGCTCATAAGTCTCGCATGTCACTATGATATCTTATAAGAACGGTATATCAAAACATTCATAAGGATTTCTAAAAACTCATAAGCTACCAAGTTCATAATCATTGATAAAGCCAAACATTGGGTTGGTTAAGGGTAGGGTATATCCAAGGATATATCATACCTGGCTCTAAGTAATCTCATAAGAAATCAAGGATCTTGGCAGCCCACTTCGATGTATTCAATGAAGGGTATTTATATACCCGGCTCTAAGTCTCTTTACGGGTGCTAAGGTCTGCCTCACAAGAAAATCTCATAAGCCTCACAAGAAATCAAGGTGGTTGGTAGCTCAGGGTTGTGCGTGTACTAACCTCTGGCTCACAAGAACTCATAAGAACCTCACAAGCTCATAAGATCTCATAAGTGAATGCTCACAAGCTCATAAGTGCTCTAAGACTTCATGGCTCACAAGAATTTATAAGAACTCTAAGGAACTCAAAGAACTCACAAGACTCGATTCTCATATGCTCACAAGAACTCTATGGAACTCTAAGAACTCATACGACTTGATTCTCATACACTCATAAGACTCATATGGTTTTGAATCTCATAAGTTAAAGTCTCATAAGAGACTTGTAAGACTCATAAGATATTGAAATATGGTTTGTGAAAGTACAAACTCAAAGTATGATTTATAGTATGCTTTTCGCGAATATGAAATTATTATATTGTTTTAAATTTCCACTCTCTGATTATGCAAATGTTTTGATAAACTGTACTCCGTATGACATGTTAATGTTGTATAACATTGTCTATTAGTAGTTTGTATACGCTGAGTATTCAATGCTCAACCGAAGTTGTTATCTTCGGCAGGTCACAGGTTGCATGGTTGTGCTCCTGAACCAGGGGTCGAGGAGGAGTATGTCGAGAAGTTGATGGGCAGTCATCAGTGATGGTTGAGTGATGAGAGGGAGAGACATCTATTTGGGTTGACCTTGTAGGAGTTTTTGTATTGAATTGAGTTGGAAACTCAAGTGCTGGACCTTGTGTACAGGTTTAGCTTATATTTCAGGTTCGCCTTTTAGCGTGCCTTATATGCTCTTGCAGGATGGTGTGTATGCCTTATGTATCATGACATGATGGTATGACACGGCGGTCATGGGCCAAAAGTATCCCTAACTCTTAGGGGATATTTTGGGTTGTGACATCTTATGTGGAAAACAAAACACTTGTACATGCCTCTAAACAAAACATTGGTTTTTTTTCAAGAACAAGGGTTTTTTTCTCAATTCACAAACACCATGACAAGGCCAAACGTAAGGGTTGGTATAAGGGGTAGGGTATATCTTACGATATGTTTTGCCTCGTTTTGACAAAAACAAGAACACGTCAAACAAGATGTTAGTGGGCCTCTAAGCATGCATGATTACTTTCTAACATTTTCACAAAAGAGGGAGTTTACATTTCTCTCCCTTCAAGTTGCTTTATTGCATTTTCGCAAAAGAGGGGGGTTTACACTAACATCCCAAGCGCATAAGCATGTTTAAATTTCAAGCAAGCAAGCAAGACAGAACATGACAAGACAAGTTTTCAAACACGAAAAGAGTATTTCAAGTCAAGTCAAGCACACGATGATTTCAAGAGTTTTCTGGGCTTTGATGTGATGCAAGCATAATATACTGCTGCTCACCTTTTTATCAATTATATGAACTGTTTCCTGCTTTATTTTCATTATTATGTTGTTATGACTGTTGGTTAGTATTTGGTACCCGCTGAGTGTTTCAATACTCAGCAATACATTTGACGTTGGCAGGTGTGAGTGGAGCGACCACTCCTTTCGATATATGTGCCCCCAGCCCATGGGTGGAGGAAGAATATGTCGAAGAACCAGAGGAGGAGCCTCAATTAGAGGGCTATTATTAGGTGGTAGATTCTAAGTGAGTTTGGGTGAGCACGAGAGATTCTATTCCCATGTATTTTGGCGGGCATGTCAGCACCTTCTTTCTTTTGATTTCCCTTTTGTACAAAACTTGGATTATATATATAGATAGAGGGTTTCTTTAGACTTCTGTTGTGCCATGTTAGTTTATACTTTTGCTATTTTGTCCTCTATTGTATATGCTTTGTGTGTTTTGCAGGATGATTTGTCAAGTATGTCATGCAGGTCATGATAAGTTGTCCAAGAGTCACTCTAACTCCTAGGGTGGGTTTTGGGTAACGACAGGTTTGGTATCAGAGCTTAGGCTTTATGTCTCGTAGGGTCACTTAGAATCTGGTACCACAACTTGACAAGAGCATATGTCAGAAAGCAAGTTAGGAAGGAAGTAATTCAGAAGTGGGTCATGTTCTAAGTGTAAGACTAAACTTTAGTCTTAGTCTAAAATGGTTGCTTCAACCAAGTACGGCTCTTAGGAACGCTAGAAAACCAAAGTATAATATTATAAATACTTTGATGACTTGATGTGAAGAATATGATAGTACTATACTATTATTGATTGCTCTATTGTGAAAATTGAATCGATGCAGTAAATCGTGATTCCAAGTTAGACTCATGTGTTGCTATTGTTCTCAGGACTTTGGTCATGAGGCGGGGCACATGGGTCACACACCACATACGAGAGCTTCTTCCTCTTCTCGAGATGAGGATGAGCAGTTGGACCTCTCTCAAGTTCCTGGCTCCATTGCAGAGACTCTAGCTTTGCTAGCAGCCAGGCAGGCTATTCCACCACCTACAGCACCTACCCCTCCTCCTGTTACTCCACCACCTATAGTACTAGTACATCGCACAGCTGGGGTTGAGGCATTTCGGAGAATGAGGCCTCCAGCATTCCATAAGAGTGTGGACCCTCTTGCTGCAGAGGCTTGGATCCTCTAGTTGGATAAAATCTTCGCGGTCCTCTCGCCCACTGAGGAGGAAAGAGTGGCATGGCCTGTTTTCATGCTAGAGGATGAGGCCCACCATTGCTGGTTGTCCGCCTTGAGGACTCGGGATTTGACTAGGCAAGGTCGACCATGGACTTGGGACGAGTTCATGGATACCTTCTACAAGAAGTACTTCCCGGTTGGAGCACAGGAAAAGAAGGAGAGGGGGTTCATCAACCTCGAGTAGGGTTCTATAACTGTGGCCATGTATGAGGCCAAGTTCTCGGAGTGAAAGAATGCCTCTTCTTAATTTTAGAAAAACAGTTCTTGGGGGGCATACATCGAATCCCAAGATCTGACTAAGATTCTAATT
Source organism: Tetracentron sinense (assembly GCA_015143295.1). NCBI lineage: Eukaryota > Viridiplantae > Streptophyta > Magnoliopsida > Trochodendrales > Trochodendraceae > Tetracentron > Tetracentron sinense. The sequence continues at coordinate 38,052,305 of CM026551.1, read as the reverse complement.
GATTTTATTCAATGAGAGTAAAATCACAATACCTTTGCGACTTTGAAATTGTTAAGTCAAATCCAAGATAAAAGCTATACCGGCAAAACTTCACAAGTGCCAAGTCTCCTTCTCAATCCACACAAACCTTCTTTTTCTTTAAAGCTTTCTCTAATGGAAGCTAATGGCCCTTCCAAAATCCAGCTCTAGGAATCTTGAATAATAGATCTAATCTTGATCTTCAAGAACCTTGATATTCCTCTTCTTTATTTTCAAACTAGAAAACAAAAGGAAGAATAAAAGGGGAGAAGGTGTGACCATACACCTTAGGAAGAAGGGAGACTTGGGTGTGAGAGATAATGAGGGAGGAGAGGGATTTCCAAATCTTGAAAATTCTAGAAATTTTTCTTGTGGCCACAAAAGTGACCGTACACCTCTATATATAGGAGTTTACTTGGGTTGGTTGCAACCCAAGTCTCGTAATCCTTATCCAATAAGGATTTCTCACTTGTTTCCTTTTTTATTTCTCCTTTAATTAATTAGGATTAATCAAAATAGAAACTAATTTTATCCATTAGTAACTAACTAACCAAATCATTATCCAATAAGGAATCTTTTTAATTAGTAACTAACTAATTAATGATTAGTAACAAACTAATGGAATCCCTAACAATTAGGGAATCTTGAATTAGTAACTAACTAACTAACTAACCAACCTTATCTCATAAGGAGTTATTAATTAGAAACTAATTAAAAATTAAACAATAATATTATCCTCCTTGAAGTGGGCGTCCCACCTTAGGTGGGCCCCACTCCACACGCCCCCATGGGTTCCAAACCCATTTTGGTCTCTTATTTGATCTTCTATCAAATTCCCCAATGGGTCTTACCCATTTGGTTTTTCACATTTAATGTGATTCCACCTTTTAGAGCTTCACTATACCATATATTGATTTCTTAGAAAAATTAATTAATTTAATAAATCATTAAATTAAATACTTTAAGAAAGTCCTTGTGTGTGGGATCTAAAGGGATCTCTTATTTCCAGTTGTGGGACCAAGTACTCAACCTTTTAGTTAAAGTATTGTTATTAGGAAACACCTTTCCTACACTCCATTAGGATTATAGAATTTTATCTATATCCCTGGACTTCCACCAATCACATTTAATGTCCATTAATACAATGTGATTAACCTCCAGAAAATAGAGAATTACTTGCAGGTATTTCTATCTCAAGATTTGTTTACAGATCAGTCCCTCCACTTCCAATATTGTTATAAGCTTACGGGACAATATCTAATACTGTCTTTAATCCCTGGCTTATATTGAGAACCCATTCTCTTTGATACTTTTAGTCAAACTTGGACTTGCAAAAACATTTTAAAAATTCTTTAAAAGAAATAATAATAATTATTACATTTCTTTTATATAGAAAATAAATTCCTCGATAAAACCATTTCATCGATAAATACCAGCGTTGGGTTTTTCAAGTCCGGTTTTGACAAATATCAACTCAATATTATTTACCCTGTAAGAGTAGTGAAATCCTTGTCGAGCGTACCCACACTTCTTCCAGTACAGCGTACATAACCGAACGAGCCCGTATTTAGTCCGGTGTGTTGGACATTGATGATTGGCTACATCAAAGCTACATAGGCAAATACTAGAGAAGATGTCGACCTCTCAGGTTAAGGACAATCTGTTAAATGAACTACCCTAAATATAAAGACAGTATATTTCTAAGGGTATCCTCTGAGCGATCCAGTTGCAATATAAGTACTTCTTACTTATATCCACATTTTAGTCAAGAGACTCTTCTCTCAGTGATTGAGATTCATCACTCCATCATATGGAACTAACAATGTGTAAGTTATTAGGAATACATTGTCCAAATGTATCCTGATTAACTTAGAACAATTTTAGGTCTACAAGGAACCGGAAAAACCATATCTCCTTAGCAATCAGTTATCAACTAATTGGATGGTTTTCCTACAATGTTACTTAAGGGACAAAGTAGTCTCATCCAATGAGATACAAAGTAGTCTCATCCAATGAGATACTTTCGATATATTACCCAATGTAGAGGATAATGTGTGAATGTAAAATATGCATTTATTGATTTAAAAAATAGATAAATACAATTCCGGAATGGCTTTGTGGGCATACATGTCTAAAAATCTCCCACTTGCACTCAAAGCCAATCTCTTATGTATCTAACACCCATCGACTCTAGATGTTTCTCAAACACCTCCTGAGGTAGTGCTTTAGTAAATGGGTCCGCCATGCTGTCCACTGATGCAATCTTGGATAACACAATGTCTCCTCTCTTGACAATGTCTCGAATCAAATGGAATCTCCTTTCAATGTGGTTTGTCTTCTGATGTGCTCTAGGATCTATGGCTTGAGCTACATCATCACTATTATCACAATAAAGTGTGATAGGAGATTTAATCGAGGAGACAACATCAAGTTCATGAATGAACTTCTTTATCCACACTACTTCCTTTGCAGCATCACATGCAGCAACATATTCAGCTTCAGTTGTTGAGTCAGCAGTTGTTGATTGCTTACAACTTCTCCAACTAAATGCTCCTTTTCCAAGAGTAAAGACAAATCCTGAGGTGGACTTTCTATCATCAGCATCTGCTTGAAAATCTGAATCTGTGTATCCTACAACAGTCAGATCTTCTCCATTGTAAACCAAACAGTGGTGCATTGTCCTCCTCAAATACTTGAAAATGTGCTTAACTGCTATCCAATGCTCAGGACCCGGATTTGATTGATATCTACTCACGATACTCACTGCGTGACAAATATCAGGTCTTGTGCACAACATAGCATACATGAGACTTCCCACTGCAGATGCATATGGGATATGACTCATCTGCTCTCTTTCATCATCAGTCTTTGGAGACTTTGATTTGGAGAGACTAATTCCATGTCTATAGGGTAAAAACCCTTTCTTGGAATTTTCCATGCTATATTTGCGCAAGATCTTGTCAATGTAATTGACTTGGGACAATCCCAGCATCCTTTTCTTTCGATCTCTAAACAATTTAAGACCAAGAATATAGGAAGCTTCACCGAGGTCTTTCATTGCAAAGTTACATGACAACTAGATTTTAACCGTTGATAACATTCCTACATCATTCCCAATGAGTAGAATATCATCTACATAAAGAACTAGGAAAGTTATTGCACTCCCACTGACCTTCTTGTACACACATGCCTCATCCATGTTTTGTTGAAAACCAAACGATTTGATTGATTCATCAAAACGAATATTCCAAATCCGAGAAGCTTGCTTAAGGCCATAAATAGATTTTATCAATTTGCAGACTTTATTATTTTGGCCATGGAGTTCAAAACCTTCAGGATGGTCTATATAAATATCCTCTTGAAGGTTTCCATTCAAGAATGCGGTTTTGATATCCATCTGCCATATCTCATAATCATAAAAGGCTGCAATTGATAAGAGAATTCTGATGGACTTTAGCATTGCTACTAGTGAAAAGGTTTCCTCATAGTCGATACCAGCTCTTTGACTATACCCTTTCGCCACAAGCCTTGCTTTAAAAGTCTCTACCTTTCCATCGGATCCACGTTTCCTCTTGTAGATCCATTTGCACCCAATAGGTCTAATTCCCTCAAGCTTTTCAACCAGGGTCCAGACACCATTCGAGTACATGGAGTCCATTTCAGATTCCATGGCCTTTTTCCAATTATCAGAATCAATATCACATATTGCTTCTTGATAAGTGTAAGGATCATCGTCTAAGGAATCCGATTCCATAGAATATACCTCAAGCTGATAAGACAATCTATCTGGAGGTCGACTGATCCTTGTACTTCTCCTAGGCTGTTGTGTATTTAAAGGTTCAGTTAAGACGGGATTAACCATTGTCACTTTATCCTCAATTTGCTCCTCAAGATCAATTCTAAATCCATCTTTTCTATTGAGGATCATATCCTTTTGTAGAAAAATGGCATTCCTGCTCACAAACACCTTTTGTTCGTTAGGATTATAGAAATAATATCCATGTGTTTCTTTTGGGTATCCTATTGTAGAGCCCCAGACCTTTTTCATGCTTAATACATGGCACTGTCGTTGCCATTTTTCCTTTAAAGAGGTATAATTGATAAATAAGGAAGAAATTGGAAATTTCAACATGTCAGAAATGTTCCTTTTCGAAGTACGAACCCAATGCAAGTTGAATCGTCAAAATTGGATGAACGAGTCAAAAGATATGGCCAAAACAGTCTGGTCCTGCAGACAATCGTAGCTCGGACGGCGCTAAGGACGTAGCTCGGACGGCGCTAAGGACGTACTCTGATAACGTATACGTTGTGCATCCGTTGTGCAACAGACAACGGGTACATTGTACAGCAACAACGTGTATGTTGTACAGCTCACAACGGGTACGTTGTACAACCAACAACGTGCACGTTGTACATAAGACAACGGACAACGAGCTTAGCATTATGCACAACACAACGTGACAACATGATCGGCACTGTTCACAGCACAACGTGTTCAGCATTGTTCACAGCACAACGTGTTCAGCACTATTCACAGCACAACGTATTATTCACAACGCACAACGTGTTCAGCACTGTTCACAGCACAATGTGTTCGGCACTATTCACACTCGTGTTTTTACAGAAATATCAGTAAGGGTATTATGGTCTTTTGGTCGGTTCACTCTTACCTTAAGAGTTTAACCCGAGCCTTTAGGGCATCATTCAACACTTAGAGAGTTTGAGAGAATAGGAGAAAGGGGAGAAGGCGATTCCAACCTAGGGTTTCCATTTTGGAGAGAAATCAAGGGGTTTTGAGACCCTAGATCTCTTCAAGTCCGGTTTTTCTCCAAGATCTCGGCTCGAGCACTCGTGGAGAGCGTGCTCCAAGCTAGGGCAGCAGCTACACGGTCGTTTTGGAAAGGGGATTTCTTCCTCATTCCTTCAGGTCGGTACTTCTTACTACCCTCCTAGTTATAGTTCCTCTTCCCCTTTATTTCTTTTTATTTTCTTTCATTTACATATGTATTATGAGATGGGTTATGAATGGCGACAGAAGTGGTGAATGGAGATGGATGTTGGCGAATGGATGCCGTGTGGATGATGTGATGAATGAATGGGAAAGGGCATTGTACTAATAATGAACATACAAGTGTGATGTGAGCATAACTCTCCTAGAAAAGCATGATTTAGGTTTAAAGGAATAATGAATAATGAACACACCATGTTTGATGAAATGCCAAGGTGAATAAAGTGAGTTGTAAATTAGGAAATGCATGCCTAATAAATTATGAATATTGCTAGGGCCTATGATAGTGTGTTTTCTTGTTTTCCCTAAATGAATATTACATTGCTCCATCATTGATGTTATATGTGTTGTGAATTACCCAAATGTCATGTTTAAAATTAAATGCAAGTATGTACACGATTCCCACGAGCACGGCATGCATGACATGATTGATCGAGGTTTTCAAGAACATGGTTAGAGGTGGGACATATCCTACGATATGTTTTACCTCACTTTTCACAAGAAAACAAGAACAAACATCCCTCGAGGGGTCTCCCCTCACTCACAAGTGCATATCATGAAGAAGGGCCTCCCTTCCCTCGCAAGTACATACATATCATAAAGAAGGGTCTCCCTTCCCTCGCAAGTACATACATATCATGAAGAAGGGTCTCCCTTCCCTCACAAGTGCATTGCATAAAGAAGGGTCTCCCTTCCCTCTCAAGGCATCTCACAAGCGCATCTCACAAGTGTATCTCACAAGTTACATGATCACAAGCAAGCACGCATGACATGCCTGACATGACACAATATACAAGAATCAAGCAAGATAGACAAGACAAGCTTTCAAGTACGAAAATGATATTTCAAGTCAAGTCAAGTGCACGATGTTTTCAAGAGGTTTCTTCGGCTTTCTACGAATTTCAAGCATGATTATAAATTGCTTTGCTTCCTTGTACGATATGAATTGTTTCCTTCCAACATATATGAATTGTTCCTGCTTTAGTTATGCTATCCGTATGCTATGACTGTTGGTTAGTGCTTAGTACCCGCTGAGTATTCCATGCTCAGCCGTACTTCTTATGTCGGTAGGTTCTGAGGGAGCTGCTGCTCCATTTGATGTTTGTGCTCCTGGTCCATGGGTGGAAGAGGAGTACGTCGACGAGCCTTTGAGGAACCTTCCGTAGAGGGTTACCAGTAGGTGGTGTTAGATTCTGAGTGAATAGCTGTGGGTGAGCATGAGTGATCCATGTATTTTGGCGGGTCTGTCCGCACTTTCTTTTGGTTACTTTTTGTATAAACGTGGATTTGCGTATGCATATACATAGAGGTTTGGTAGACTTCCGCTGTGTTATGGTTATGTTTCCGCTATGATGTCCCCTATTGTATATGCTCTGTGGGTTTTGCAGGTTGTTTTGTTAAGCAAGTCATGATTAGTCGTCCAAAGTTCACTCTAACTCCTAGGGTGGGTTTTGGGTCGCGACACCTATGCATAGACACTTCTCAGTCCTACTTTCCAACTTGTCGAAATTCTGCTTTCGTACATGAACAGGACAACCCCATACTCTGACATGCTTTAGACTAGGCTTTCGCCCCATCCATAGCTCAATTGGAGTTTTGGAAACAGACTTAGAAGGTACCCTATTCAATAGATAGATTGCAGTCTCTAATGCATATCCCCAAAAAGATATTGGCAAATTAGTATTATTCATCATTGAACGAACCATATCCAATAGGGTTCGATTTCTTCTTTCTAAAACACCATTAAGTTGGGGTGTTCCTGGGGGAGTCCATTTGGGATAAAATTCCATTATCTCTAAGATAATCCATGAACTCATTCGAGAGGTACTCTCCTCCTCTGTCGGATCTGAGAGTTTTAATACATTTACCTGATTGCTTTTCTACTTCATTCCGGAATTCTTTGAACTTTTCAAAAGATTCCGACTTGTGTTTCATTAGATATATGTAACCATATCTTGAAAAATCATCTGTGAATGTAATGAAGTAGACAAAGCCACCTCTGGCTAAATGATTCATGGGTCCACATACATCAGTGTGAATTAATTCCAATATACTTGTGGCTCTCATAGGTTTGCCTGTAAATGGCATTTTGGTCATTTTACCTTGCAAACAAGGTTCACAAGTTGGATAAGGTTCAACATGTAAATGGTTTAAAGGACCATCCTTTACCAATCTATTGAGCCTATCCAAATTGATATGGCCTATTCTCAGATGCCATAAGTATGTTGGATTCACAGATTCTCTACCTTTTTTCTGAGGTGTCACACTTCTGGACTCTTTATCCTCAATGTTATTTACAGGATTTATTATAGGATCAAGATAATAAAGACCATTAGACAATGTGCCGGAAACAATAAAACTATTATTGTATTTGATAACTACATTAGTATCAAAATGCACTGAATAACCATTAACAATTAAACTAGAAACAGAAATCAAATTTCTGCGCATGTCTGGCACATATAAGCAGTCTTTCAAAATCAAAATCCTATTAAAAGCAAATTCTAAAATATAAGTCCCGATGGAGATCACGGCAACACTTGCTTCCGTTCCCATCCTTATTTTGACTTCCCCATCACTGAGCTTTCTGCTCTCTTGGAACCCCTGTAACATATTACAAATATGTGAGGTAGATCCACTATCTACATACCAAGAGTTTGAGGAACCAATAATAAAATTGGATTCAATGATGAAAGAATCTGACATACCTTCCAAAGGCTTGTCCTTGAGGGATGCTAAATAAACTTTGCAATTCCTCTTCCAGTGACCTGGTTTCTTGCAATAGAAGCAGACATTCTAATTCTTTTCCTTGTCTTTCTTCTCAGAAGCTTTCTTGTTCTTATTCTTACCCTTCTTGCCTTTGAGGAACCTGGAAAAATTGGACTTCTTCTTTTTCTGGCCTTTGCCCTTAGGCTTGGGCCTTGAAGGTCCAACTCCTTCTGCCACATTTGCATAGAGTTTAGTATGCTTCATAAGGTCCTCAGCTCCTTGCAACATGTTTAGGAGCTCTAGCAGAGATGTCTCCAATTTCTTCATGCTGAAATTCAACACAAAAGCAGAAAAGGATTCCGGTAGAGAGTTCAGGATCGCATCCGTTTGACTCTGTTGATCAAGATCAGCTCCAAGGGTCAAGAGTTCATTAATGAACCCCATCATCTTGACAACATGTTCCTGGATTAGGCTACCATCAGACATCTTGGTCCCCATCAGTCCTTTCATTGCCAACTACCTAGCAGTTCTGTTCTGTTTCCCAAACATCTCCCTGAGATTAGTCAATATATCCTTAGCTGTAGCAAAACCCTCGTGCTGTTGCTGAAGGACATTTGACATGGATGCAAGCATGTAGCATTTGGTCAAACTATTTGACTCATGCCACTTTGAGGCTTTCTCAACTACCTCAGGGGTTTGAATTACCTCATCAAATTCCGGATAGTCGGATGTGAGGACATAAGCTATCTTCTGAGAGATAAGCACAATATCAAGGTTTCTTTTCCAGTCCACAAAATTTAGACCAGTCAACCGATTCTCTTCTAGAATCTTGGAAAGGGGATTCATGGCTTATATCTACACAATAAAATAAGCATAAATTATTACATTTATTTTCACACATATATTCATCGGATTTTTAGGATTTTAAAATCTGATGATCCTCTCATCTTTCTTCAAATTTCATCATTCCCTTCAGTATATGAAATTAGGGAATAAACATTTTATTCCAGATGAGTATTGGGATCCTCATATTACACATGTAATCTTCCATTTTAGGATAGTACCACACATGCACTACAAGGTGGATAGTAACCATCCATCACTGAGCATCTCATGCATAACTCCTTATGTAAATCAGTGATTCCCAATTTTCATGCGACCTCCAAGGATAACATGATTGTCACTGTTTCAGCCGTCATGTTTCCTTGTTTAAGTGAAACCCGTTATTCTCATTCATCATATGATCAAGTAAGGCTGTGCCCCCATTTTAGTTGACACTCCTTATCAGGCCATACACAAACTTATCTATAGTAGAAATAAGTCTCTAGGAGTTTAATTTAGACTGAATTATGTTAATACCTTTTGGCAAGACAAGACTCAGGCTAATTAATTCCTAGTCTTATTGATAATGGAAGGCCTTAGGATTAATAATCCCATTTATTATCAATTAATATTTTTCTTGAAGGGAATAATATTAAACAGGCATGATCATATCACTATCCAAATATTCATCATATGAATTATGAAAATTTTCGATAATAGGATTATCAAGGAGTGATAAACTCCCACTAGCCCTCACAGGGGGTTTTGATCATTAGGAATTTTACCTTATAATCAAAACCTACTCATCCCTATTACCTTAGGGTAATTGGATGTCAGTTTAGTGATCCATCTACGATTTTTGTCTTTTCAGACAAGATTATCCAATAATCTTGTATGCAAAGATTTTACGTGAAAATCTCCGCATGGGTCACAAAATCCACGTCCAAAAGAGTACTAGTAATGTATTGTGTCTAAATATAAATAATTTATAATTAAACACAATGCATTAATTAAAGTAAAATCTAATTATCCTAAATTATCATAAAAGCGATAATCACAATTATCACAGCTTCCGGGCTAAAGGAAAAAATTATTAATCATTACATGAGTAATAATATAATAATTATAATCATATTATAATCTCACAATGGGTTCAAAAAAATTATACAACCTTATTTAATTACAACAAGGGAATTAAATAAAGCCCTACTACAATTTGCTATCTTGCAATGGTTCTCCAGGCATCTCCTTCGGTTGATTTAGTCCAACATAAATCAGAAACCCTATTCTAAAAATAAGAAAAAGGGGAGGGGAGGGGAAAGAGAAGGAGGTATGATTTGTGGAACCCATCCAACACATAAAATAATATTTATTTATCCTGATAAAGATTTTATATATTAATTATGCTAGCTCGGGGCTCTCAGAATAAATTAAACAATTTAATTTACTACTAAAAACGATCTCTAAATCCTTAAGGCCTTTAACCAAATTTATTTATCTACATATACCTATCCCTAAATTAATTGAGAGATGTTTTGAAATCATCCAAAACAAAAAAAATTAGTATCACACTAATTTGTAGGGCTTAATTTTTTATTCTCTCAATAATAACAGGGGAACCCCTTAGCCCTACTAATGATTATCTTATAATCAAGAAGTGATCAAGAATCATAAAGAGGGGTACCCGAAATCTATAGGGAGGGTAATATGATCTAATAAAAATTGGTCATGCCCTAAAATCAAAGAGAAGCATAACTTGGCTCTGATACCACTGAAAGAATGCCTCTTTTTAATTTTAGAAAAACAGTTCTTGGGGGGCATACATCGAATCCCAAGATCTGACTAAGATTCAAATTGATTTTATTCAATGAGAGTAAAAATCACAATACCTTTGCGACTTTGAAATTGTTAAGTCAAATCCACGATAAAAGCTATACCGGCAAAACTTCACAAGTGCCAAGTCTCCTTCGCAATCCACACAAACCTTCTTTTTCTTTAAAGCTTTCTCTAATGGAAGCTAATGGCCCTTCCAAAATCCAGCTCTAGGAATTTTGAATAATTGTAACGCCCCGAAATACCCCCTAGGAGTTTGGGATATTTTAGGTGTCACACTGCGAACCTATCAACCCATCCTGTAATGCACAAGGTAAAATACAGTACTCATAACGATAATCAGAGCGCGGAAGCTATCATATATGCGGGAAGCGTAAACAAATTTTCATTTCTTCTGATGATCCAAAATAGTATTCCAAGTTAACATAAATACAAGACATGTCTAAGCCTAAGGTGGACAGGCCCACCTATCAAAATATCAAAATACACCAAACCCTCTCATACTCTCCCCTCAACAGTAGTCGAGGTATGGCCACGCATCGAGGTCTCGGTCCGCCTGAGACTGTAATGGGAATAGCCGACTCTCTCTCCTCTGTATACTCTTCCTCGACCCAAGGCTCCGGGTCCGAGAGCTCCCTCAGTACCTGCCGACATGAAAGTACGGCTGAGCATGGAATACTCAGCGAGTACAAGCTACTAGCAGACCATAACAGTGATAAAAACACATAACAGTAATATCATACAAGTAGTAATAGAAACATCACAAAGAAAACAGTATAGGGCATGACACAATACAAGCATCCTGACGTGCGTACATGAATGCGAAAATGCCAATAAAACTCATGCTTGAAAACCTTGTCATGTCCCCGGTATGCCTCGTAGAAATCATGTATGCGTGCATGCATGAATGCATGATCATCATCTTGTAAACCCTCATCTTGTAAACTTGTGAGCCAGAGGCTAGCACCCGAATCTCCCTGGGCTGCTAACCTCCTTGATATGCAATGCACTTGTGAGCCAGAGGCTAGCACCGAATGTCCCTGGGCTACCAACCTCCTTGTTATGAAATGCACTTGTGAGCCAGAGGTTAGTACCCGAATCCTCCCTGGGCTACCAACCTCCTTGTTATGCAATGCACTTGTTATTTATATATGCACATGCTCTTGAAATCTCGGTTCATGCTATCATGCGTGCTCGTGTACGTGTCAATAGTGACTATCATGATAATGAGGATCGTCAAGACATGGCATTGCAATTCAATTCATGATATGAACATGGGTAACTTAAGTAATTTGCATAACATTTGATCGATTTATCATTTATATGAACTCATGCATAAAACCCCATTTCTAATTCTTCATTTAGATCATTTATTCATAGTTTAGGTATTTTGTCAAACACTTTCATACATTATTCCTTAGTAGTTTATCTCTTTCTTTTAACTGCATATTTTCCATTCAATCACACCATGGTAAGTTATTATTTGTACTATGCCCATCCTCCATTTTCCAATCACACATCATACATCACACATTCGGCATCCAATCGCCGTATCCAACCTTCATCCAAGCATCCCTACCATTTCCTTATCTTGTTTATATTATTATAGATAACACATTTTGTAAAGAATAAAACATAATAACAAGAATCATATTTCATAAGGAAAACCTAGATTTATTGCTAGGGTAAGTTAGTAGGGTGTACTAACCTTAAATCAAGGCTTGATCCTTGATAGAAACCTTGATTGAAGCTCCAACTTGAAAGAAGAACACCTTTGCTTGAAGGAGACTTGAGTTGGGGAAGAAACCCCTTTCAAAAACGTGCTTGGGTTGCTGCCCTAGCTTGGAGAATGGTTCACACACGAGCTTGAGCCTTGATTTTGAAACAACTTGAGTTGGGTGAGCTATGGTTCTTAAACCCCCTTTGATTTCCTTCTCAAAACCAAACCCTAGGTTAGAGCTTTCTCCTCCTCTCTCTCTATCTCTCAAAATCCCTCAAATGTTGTAAGTGAGGCCTCAAAGGGTCGAGCAAACCCTTATGGGTAAGGGTTTAACACCCAAAAGACGAAAACGCCCTTACTGAAATTTCTGCAAAACGCGAAGACCGAGCGATCGGTGGTTATGACCGATCGATCGGTTGCCTACCGAGCGATCGGTGTTTATGACCGATCGACCGGTCAAAAACTCACTCTCTGGAAAATTTCCCCATACAAAATTTCTGACCGCGCGATAGCTACCGATCGATCGGTTATGGACCGATCGATCGCTGACTGGACCGAGCGATCGGTGCTCTGTATATCTGGACTGTTTTGACCATATCCTTTGACTCGCTCGTCGGATTTCGACGATTCAACTTGCGTTGGGTTCGTCTTTCGAAAACGCACATTTCTGACGTTTCAGAATTTCCGATTTCTCCCTTATTTATTAATTAGACTACAAAAACGGCCAATTAGCTACGAAGGTGCTATTCATTAAGGATGAAAAAGTCCGGGGTGCTACATTCTCCCCCCCTTACAAAAATTTCGTCCCCGAAATTTGGACGATACATACATGCACAAAATCAAAACAAATTACAAGCCATATGCACAAGTCTATTCAAACAACTCGGGATACTTTGCTTTGATTTCGGCTTCACGCTCCCACGTGGCTTCTTCTCGGGCATGATGTTGCCATTGCACGAGGACTAGCGGAATAGTCTTGTTGCGAAGTACTTGGTCTCTCCTATCCAAAATATGAACCGGTTTCTCAACCAAAGTGAGGTCCTCTCGGATCTCTATCGGATCAAGCTCGATGACATGAGAAGGATCCGAGATGTACTTCCGGAGCATAGAGACATGGAATACATTATGGACCGCCGCCATGTGGGCGGGCAAAGCAACACGGTAAGCCACCTCGCCAACTCGAGTAATGATCTCGATTTCGTCCATAATCTCTCTCCGAAGGTCTGCATTGGCTGGGACACAAAGCCTTCCCTTGAATGTAATAGCACCTCGGCTAGTGAGAGAGAAGTCCGTACTACCCTTGGCCACTTCCTTATCCCGGAAAGCCAACAAGTCAGTGTCTGTGGCTTGATACTCCTGGATCAAGTCTATAAGGTACGGCCGAACTGTAACATTTGCCAAAACCGGACTGCGGACAGAATCGTTCACACTGATGTCTAGATTTGCCAAATCGTCTAACAGTCTCCATTCCCGCACCAACATGTGAGCCAACAACCCCGATGGTTTCCTACTCAGAGCGTCTGCCACCACATTTGCTTTTCCCGGGTGATATTGGATAGTGCACTCGTAGTCCTTTAAGAACTCAATCCAACGCCGTTGTCGTAAGTTTAACTCTTTTTGGGAAAAGAGATACTTGAGGCTCTTGTGGTCCGTGTACACATAGAACTCCACCCCGTACAGATAATGTCGCCAAATTTTAAGTGCAAACACGACCGCCGCAAGCTCCAAGTCGTGAGTGGGGTAGTTCTTTTCATGCTCTTTCAACTGCCTTGATGCATAGGCAATGACTTTCTTGTGTTGCATTAGGACACACCCGAGTCCGACGTGCGAGGCATCACTATACACCTCATACCCAAAAGGTCCAGATGGCACAGTAAGGACAGGGGCTGTGGTGAGGCGTTTCTTCAACTCTTGGAAACTTACTTCACATCGGTCACTCCAACTGAACTTTGCATTTTTCCTTGTCAAGTAGGTGAGAGTTGCAGCCAGACTGGAGAATCCCTCCACAAATCTCCGGTAGTAGCCTGCCAATCCGAGGAAACTACGTATCTCCGTGACGCTCTTGGGCCTCTCCCAACTCATGACTGCCTCAACCTTGGCTGGATCTACCGAAATGCCCTCGGCCGACACCACGTGTCCAAGAAATGCGACCTTCTCTAACCAGAACTCGCACTTACTCAATTTGGCATATAGCCTATGCTCTCTCAACATCTCTAGAGCAAGGCGGAGGTCTCGCGCGTGATCTTCCCGTGTCTGGGAATACACCAAAATGTCATCAATGAATACAATCACGCATCGATCCAAGTAAGATCGGAACACCCGGTTCATCAAATCCATGAATGCCGCCGGTGCATTCGTCAGCCCAAAAGGCATGACAAGGAACTCGTAATGCCCATACCGAGTCCTGAAGGCCGTCTTCGGAACATCTTCCGCCTTGATCCTTAATTGATGATACCCCGATCTAAGATCAATTTTGGAGAAGAATCTCGCTCCCTTCAGTTGGTCGAACAAGTCATCGATCCTTGGCAAGGGATAACGATTCTTGATAGTTACCTTGTTCAACTGACGGTAGTCTATACACATTCTCATCAACCCGTCTTTCTTCTTTACAAAAAGGACCGGAGCTCCCCACGGTGACACACTTGGTTGGATGAAACCAAGTTGTTGTAACTCCTCAATTTGCTTCTTCAATTCTTCAAGCTCTATCGGGGCCATTCTATATGGGGCTCTTGAAATTGGAGCGGTGCCCGGAGTAAGCTCTATAGCGAACTCAATCCCCGATTCGGAGGTAACCCGGGAAGTTCCTCCGGAAACACGTCCAAGAAATCACTCACGACCGGAATGGCCAAGGAGTTTTGTGCTTCTAGGTTTGTTACACTCAAGGCTGCGAGGCGAGCAATGTCCCTCTCTCTTAATCCTCGGAAGTGAAAAGGCTTACCCCCTTCCGGCTTGAAATTCACCATCTTCTCAAAACACGCAACGTGCCCGTGATGGTTTGACAACCAATCCATCCCTAAGATGACATCAAAATCCAAGTCTTGAAAATCTAGGACGATGAGATCGGCTAACAGTTCATTCTCCCCCACTTGAACCACACTATCCCCGAATATCTTGTCCGTATCAACTGACTTGCCGAGTGGAGTTGCAATGGTCAACTCCTGCTTTAACGGAGTAGCCTCAGTCAAAAATCCCTTTGCGAAACTAGGCGACACAAAGGAGTGAGTGGATCCTGTGTCGATCAACACTCGGGCAAGACATTCGTTCACTAACAAAGCGCCTGTGCGATTAAGTGACTACTATTAGTAGATTTCAAACAACAAGCATCATACATAGGTAACCCTTAGTATAGAAACTCACAAAGCAACCATAGAAATTTTACACAATTTAAATTCTAGAATTCGTGCGTACCTTGCACGACATCGTCGGATGCACGTGCGTCTCTCTCAGATAAGGCAAAGACTCGGCCCTGTGTGGCTGGGCGAGGAGGCCGGGTAGACTGTGAGGCCCTCGAAGCCTGAGAAGAGCTAGGCTGAGATGTCTGCCTAACCGGGGGCCTGCTCCCTGAAGACTGAGTTGGCAATTGACGCCGGGGACAATCTCTGACCATGTGGCCTTGGTCACCACAATGGAAGCAACTTCCTGAAACTCTCCGGCATTCTCCCGCTGGATGCCTCCTCCCACAAAGAGTGCAAACATCATGCAAATAGGAGGACGGAGCATACCCCGTAGCCTGAGTAACTGCGGGGCGAGGAGCGTATGAGGTAGCCGGGCGAAAAGCCGGTGGAGCGAAAGAGCGGGGAGCCTGTGGTGCTGAATACATCCTCTGTGACTGAGCCGGGCCTGCAGACTGATACAAGCTCGTCCTTGCTCTTTTCTCCCCTGAACTACTCGACTGTCCTTTTTCCATTCCTCTCCTTTTGAAGAACTCCTCGGAGTTCGACTCGGCCAATAGTGCTTTATTAACAACTTCAGAATATGTCTCATGTCTAAACATCGAGACTCGGTCCTTGAGATAGGCCTTCAACCCCCTCTCGAATTTCCGGGCCTTCATAGCCTCGGTCGCTATCATGTGTGGAGCAAATCGAGATAGCTCCGAAAATTTGGCTTCATAAGCCGCTACAGACATATTACCTTGCTCCAAGGTAATGAATTCGACTTCCATCTTTTCTTTCATCCCGACCGGAAAATACTTCTTGTTGAAAACCTCCAAGAATTCCTCCCAAGTCCAATCTTGACCTTGCCGGGTCAACTCTCGGGTCCGAAGTGCAGACTTCCACCAATGATCGGCCTCGCCTTCAAGCATAAAGGCGGCCCATGTGACCCTTTCCACTTCAGTAGGTGCTAACACCGAGAATATCTTCTCAAGTTGCCGGATCCAACCCTCGGCAACAAGTGGATCAATGCTTCCACAAAAAGTTGGAGGCCTCATCCTCCGAAAAGCTTCTATCCCGGCTTGGGCTCGGTTAGGAGGAGCCGGTATGAGTGCCGCATTAGGCGGAGTGGCCGGTTGCCTTGCCGCCAACATAGCCAAGGTCTCGGCTATGGATGCGAATGCTTGGGCAAAGTCGGGTTGATCATCACCCGATGGAGCATCACCTCCATTACCCCTTGTGTTGTACCCGCGACCCCGGGTATTGCGTCTCATGATTTCTCCTGAGAACGACAATACAACATGAGTCTAACTTGGATACGCATTTAGTACAATTTCGCAATTCACTTAATACATATTCATCAAGCACATTTAATAAGTACAACACAAATAATGTACACATGGTATATAACACAATAGCATAACATACAATCCGTGTTCCTAGCGTAGGACTCTATGTTCGGTTGAAGTTCAACCCATTTTGACTAAGACTAACTTGTTAGTCTATACTTGGAATACAACTCTCTAAGGTGATTCTAATACCTTGTTCACTCATCTAAGTGACCCTAGGGACTCTAATGCCTAGAGCTCTGATACCACTCTGTAACGCCCCAAAATACCCCCTAGGAGTTTGGGATATTTTAGGTGTCACACTGCGAACCTATCAACCCATCCTGTAATGCACAAGGTAAAATACAGTACTCATAACGATAATCAGAGCGCGGAAGCTATCATATATGCGGAAGCGTAAACAAATTTTCATTTCTTCTGATGATCCAAAATAGTATTCCAAGTTAACATAAATACAAGACATGTCTAAGCCTAAGGTGGACAGGCCCACCTATCAAAATATCAAAATACACCAAACCCTCTCATACTCTCCCCTCAACAGTAGTCGAGGTATGGCCACGCATCGAGGTCTCGGTCCGCCTGAGACTGTAATGGGATAGCCGACTCTCTCTCCTCTGTATACTCTTCCTCGACCCAAGGCTCCGGGTCGAGAGCTCCCTCAGTACCTGCCGACATGAAAGTACGGCTGAGCATGGAATACTCAGCGAGTACAAGCTACTAGCAGACCATAACAGTGATAAAAACACATAACAGTAATATCATACAAGCAGTAATAGAAACATCACAAAGAAACAGTATAGGGCATGACACAATACAAGCATCCTGACGTGCGTACATGAATGCGAAAATGCCAATAAAACTCATGCTTGAAAACCCTTGTCATGTCCCGGTATGCCTCGTAGAAATCATGTATGCGTGTATGCATGAATGCATGATCATCATCTTGTAAACCTCCATCTTGTAAACTTGTGAGCCAGAGGCTAGCACCCGAATCTCCCTGGGCTGCCAACCTCCTTGATATGCAATGCACTTGTGAGCCAGAGGCTAGCACCCGAATGTCCCTGGGCTACCAACCTCCTTGTTATGAAATGCACTTGTGAGCCAGAGGTTAGTACCCGAATCCTCCCTGGGCTACCAACCTCCTTGTTATGCAATGCACTTGTTGTTTATTATATGCACATGCTCTTGAAATCTCGGTTCATGCTATCATGCGTGCTCGTGTACGTGTCAATAGTGACTATCATGATAATGAGGATCGTCAAGACATGGCATTGCAATTCAATTCATGATATGAACATGGGTAACTTAAGTAATTTGCATAACATTTGATCGATTTATCATTTATATGAACGCATGCATAAAACCCATTTCTATATTCTTCATTTAGATCATTTATTCATAGTTTAGGTATTTTGTCAAACACTTTCATACATTATTCCTTAGTAGTTTATCTCTTTCTTTTAACTGCATATTTTCCATTCAATCACACCATGGTAAGTTTATTATTTGTACTATGCCCATCCTCCATTTTCCAATCACACATCATACATCACACATTCGGCATCCAATCGCCGTATCCAACCTTCATCCAAGCATCCCTACCATTTCCTTATCTTGTTTATATTTATTATAGATAACACATTTTGTAAAGAATAAAACATACTAACAAGAATCATATTTCATAAGGAAAACCTAGATTTATTGCTAGGGTAAGTTAGTAGGGTGTACTAACCTTAAATCAAGGCTTGATCCTTGATAGAAACCTTGATTGAAGCTCCAACTTGAAAGAAGAACACCTTTGCTTGAAGGAGACTTGAGTTGGGGAAGAAACCCCTTTCAAAAACGTGCTTGGGTTGCTGCCCTAGCTTGGAGAATGGTTCACACACGAGCTTGAGCCTTGATTTTGAAGCAACTTGAGTTGGGGTGAGCTATGGTTCTTAAACCCCCTTTGATTTCCTTCTCAAAACCAAACCCTAGGTTAGAGCTTTCTCCTCCTCTCTCTCTATCTCTCAAAATCCCTCAAATGTTGTAAGTGAGGCCTCAAAGGGTCGAGCAAACCCTTATGGGTAAGGGTTTAACACCCAAAAGATGAAAACGCCCTTACTGAAATTTCTGCAAAAACGCGAAGACCGAGCGATCGGTGGTTATGACCGATCGATCGGTTGCCTACCGAGCGATCGGTGTTTATGACCGATCGACCGGTCAAAAACTCACTCTCTGGAAAATTTCCCCATACAAAATTTCTGACCGCGCGATAGCTACCGATCGATCGGTTATGGACCGATCGATCGCTGACTTGACCGAGCGATCGGTTCTCTGTATGTCTGGACTGTTTTGACCATATCTTTTGACTCGCTCGTCGGATTTCGACGATTCAACTTGCGTTGGGTTCGTCTTTCGAAAACGCACATTTCTGACGTTTCAGAATTTCCGATTTCTCCCTTATTTATTAATTAGACTACAAAAATGGTCAATTAGCTACGAAGGTGCTATTCATTAAGGATGAAAAAGTCCGGGGTGCTACAATAATAGATCTAATCTTGATCTTCAAGAACCTTGATATTCCTCTTCTTTATTTTCAAACTAGAAAACAAAAGGAAGAATAAAAGGGGAGAAGGTGTGACCGTACACCTTAGGGAGAAGGGAGGCTTGGGTGTGAGAGATAATGAGGGAGGAGAGGGATTTCCAAATCTTGAAAATTCTGGAAATTTTTCTTGTGTCCACAAAAGTGACCGTACACCTCTATATATAGGAGTTTACTTGCGTTGGTTGCAACCCAAGTCTCCTAATCCTTATCCAATAAGGATTTCTCACTTGTTTCCTTTTTGATTTCTCCTTTAATTAATTAGGATTAATCAAAATAGAAACTAATTTTATCCATTAGTAACTAACTAACCAAATCCTTATCCAATAAAGAATCTTTTTAATTAGTAACTAACTAATTAATGATTAGTAACAAACTAATGGAATCCCTAACAATTAGGGAATCTTTAATTAGTAACTAACCAACTAACTAACCAACCTTATCTCATAAGGAGTTATTAATTAGAAACTAATTAAAAATTAAACAATAATATTATCCTCCTTGAAGTGGGCGTCCCACCCTAGGTGGGTCCCACTCCACATGCCCCCATGGGTTCCAAACCCATTTTGGTCTCTTATTTGATCTTCTATCAAATTCCCCAATGGGTCCTACCCATTTGGTTTTTCACATTTAATGTGATTCCACCTTTTTGAGCTTCACTATACCATATAGTGATTTCTTAGAGAAATTAATTAATTAAATAAATCATTAAATTAAATACTTTAAGAAAGTCCTTGTGTGCGGGATCAAAAGGGATCTCTTATTTCCGGTTGTGGGACCAAGTACTCAACCTTTTAGTTAAAGTATTGTTACTAGGAAACACCTTTCCTACACTCCATTAGGATTATAGAATTTTATCTATATCCCTGGACTTCCACCAATCACAATTAATGTCCATTAACTCAATGTGATTAACCTCCAGAAAATAGAGAATTACTTGCAGGTATTTTTATCTCAAGATTTGTTTACAGATCAGTCCCTCCACTTCCAATATTGTTATAAGCTTACGGGACAATATCTAATACTGTCTTTAATCCCTGGCTTATATTGAGAACCCATTCTCTTTGATACTTTTAGTCAAACTTGGACTTGCAAAAACATTTTAAAAATTCTTTAAAAGAAATGATAATTATTATTACATTTCTTTTATACATAAAATAAATTCCTCGATAAACCATTTCATCGATAAATACCAACGCTGGGTTTTTTAAGTCCGGTTTTGACAAGTATCAACTCAATATTATTTACTCTATAAGAGTAGTGAAATCCTTGTCGAGCGTACACACACTTCTTCTAGTACAGCGTACATAACCCAACGAGCCCGTATTTAGTCCGGTGTGTTGGAAGGCTACATCAAAGCTACATAGGCAAATACTAGAGAAGATGTCGACCTCTCAGGTTAAGGACAATCTGTCAAATGGACTACCCTAAATATAAAGACAGTATATTTCTAAGGGTATCTACTGAGCGATCCAGTTGCAATATAAGTACTTCTTACTTATATCCACAATTTAGTCAAGAGACTCTTCTCTCAGTGATTGAGATTCATCACTCCATCATATGGAACTAACAATGTGTAAGTTATTAGGAATACATTGTCCAAATGTATCTTGATTAACTTAGAACAATTTTAGGTCTACAAGGAACCGGAAAAACCATATCTCCTTAGCAATCAGTTATCAACTAATTGGATGGTTTTCCTACAATGTTACCTAAGGGACAAAGTAGTCTCATCCAATGAGATACTTTCGATATATTACCCAATGTAGAAGACAATGTGTGAATGTAAAATATGCATTTATTGATTTGAAAAATAGATAAATACAATTCCGGAATGGCTTTGTGGGCATACATGTGTAACACGGAGCTCTCAAGATTTGCGCCTCACATGATCGCCACCGAGGTGATGAAGGCAAGAAGATTTGAGCAAGGGCTCAGAGACATCATTATGGAGCGAGTCTCGGCCTTCAGGCACGCCACTTATCCAGAAGTGGTGGACAAAGCCTTGTTGATCGAAACCAACTCGGAGGTCATCTCGAGGAACAGGGATTTGGCGAAAGTCCAATCCAGCAGCTCTGTACCGCCGGAGAAGCGGGCTCGGCCTGTCCCGTATCTGTATACCTGGCCAGCACCACCCCAGTATACATGGCTAGTACCACCATAGAGGCCATCTTATGCTCCTCCAGCTCCACGGCCGTACATGCCACAAGCACCACGACCTTAGGCTATCCAGGCGCCACAACACGTTGCACCTCAGGTAGCGAGGTACGCTCCACCTACAGCCCCTTCAGCATACATTTACAAGGTCTGTACCTCTTGCGGCTTAAGACACCGGATAGGAGATTGTCCGAAGGCATCAGGTGTATGCTTCCACTGTGGTCATCAGGGCCACCTGATCAAGAATTACCCTAGTCGATAATTTCCAGGCCAGTCTCAGGGGATTAGGCCCCCATTTCGTCTAGCAGGATCATATCAGGCATCCTCGTAGCCTGCACGCTCTATACCTCCACCACGCCAGGAGAACCAGGGGTGAATATTCACCTTGATAGAGGGAGATGCACTTGCATCGGATGATGTAGTACAAGGTACGCGTTTAGAGTTATTTATTTATCCATGATGGTCTTATTATGTCTTATTCTTTGTGTACGTATATGGCATATTATATATCTATACATATGATGTTGATGCATGGATTGACTTAGCTAGTTATAATTTCAGGAACTTTATTAGTTAATGAATGCTTGGCTCAAGTGTTGATTGACACCGGGTCAACTCATTCATTTGTCTCGCTGAGTTTTTCTCAAGCGTTTTCTACAGAGCCTAGTCAACTGGAACCGAAGTTATTCATTTCGACTCCTCTCGGAAAGATAGTGGTAGCAGATAGCATTTTTAGAGGCAGTACCGTTCAAGTTGGAAGCTGCAAGCTGGCAGCTAATCTCATTGTCCTTGGATTCCAGGACTTCAATGTCATCTTGGGGATGGATTGGTTAGCACCTCACCATGGTCAGGTGGCATGCTTTGAAAAGATGGTACTCTTTAAGCTGGTGGAAAGGAAGCCATTTCATTTTTTGGGGTTGAGAAGTAAAGATATCACCAGCCTTGCGGCGTTGAGTCTAGTGAACCCCGAGACTAAGGACTCTTTGACTATTCCAGTTGTGAATGAATTCCTGGATGTATTTCCAGAGGAGTTGCTAGGGTTGCCCCCAGACAGGGAGATTGAGTTTATGATCGAGCTTGCATCAGGCACAGCTCCCATCTCCCGGGCTCCGTATAGGATGGCCCCGATTGAACTCAAGGAGTTGAAGACTCAATTGGAGGAGATGCAAGACCTTGGTTTAATTCGACCAAGTGTCTCACCGTGGGATGCCCCGGTGCTATTTGTCAAGAAGAAGGATGGCTCGATGCGGATGTGCATCGATTATAGGCAGTTGAACACGGTCACAATAAAGAATAGGTACCCATTACCTAGGATTGATGACTTGTTCGATCAGTTAAAGGAAGCAAAATTTTTCTCTAAGAATAATCTTCGGTCCGGTTACCACCAGTTGAAGATCATGGAGGAAGATGTTTCCAAAACTGCATTCAGGACTCAATATAGGCATTAGGAGTTCTTAGTGATGCCTTTCGGTCTCACGAACGCGCCGACAGCCTTTATGGATCTGATAAGCCGGGTGTTCCGACCATACCTGGATCAATGCATGATAGTGTTTGTCGATGACATCTTGGTCTATTCCCAGACACGAAAATATCACACGTAAGACCTTTGCCTCGCTTTAGGAATGTTGAGAGAGCACAAACTGTATGCCAAACTAAGCAAGTGTGAGTTTTTGTTGGAGGAAGTGGCATTCCTAGGCCACGTTGTTTCTGCGGAAGGCATCTCGGTAGATCAAAAGAAGATAGAGGTAGTTATGAGTTGGGCGAGGCTCAAGAGTGTCACTGAGATACATAGCTTCCTGGGTTTGGCAGGTTACTACAAGAGATTCGTAGAAGGGTTCTCCAGCCTTGCAATGCCGCTCACTTATCTGACAAGGAAGAATGTCAAGTTTATATAGAGCGATAAGTGCGAGATCAGCTTCACGGAGTTGAAGAAGAGGCTTACCATGGCCCCCGTCCTTATAGTACCATTAGGGCATGGTGGTTATGAGGTGTATAGTGATGCCTCGCACGTTGGGCTTGGGTGTCTTCTCATGCAGCACAAGAAGGTTATTGCCTATGCGTCAAGGCAATTAAAGGAGCATGAAAATAATTACCCCACGCACGACCTAAAGCTTGCCGCGGTGGTGTTCGTACTCAAGATTTGGTGACATTACCTCTACAGGGAAGAGTTCTATGTGTTCACGGACCACAAGAGCCTCAAGTACCTCTATTTCCGAAAGGAGTTGAATTTACGGCTACAGCGTTGGATGAAATATTTGAAAGACTACGAATGCACCATCCAATACCACCTGGTAAAGCAAATGTAGTGGCTGACGCTTTAAGTAGAAGACCTCCGAGGTTGTTGGCTCACATGTTGGTGCGGGAATGGAAGCTATTGGAAGATTTGGCAAACCTAGACATCAATGTCAATGCTTCCATCCGTAGTCTAGTGATGGCGAATATCACGATTCGGCAGTACATCATAGAACAGATCCGAGAGTTACAAGCCTCGGATGCTGACTTGTTGGCTTTCCGAGACGAGGAAGTTGCCAAGAGTAGTGAAGACTTTTCTCTGACTAACCGAGGTGCTATCACATTCAGGGGAAGACTGTGTGTCCCTACCAATGTAGAGTTGAGGCGGGAGATTATGGATGAAGCCCACAGTTCGAAGTATATAGTGCATCCTAGGGGTACGAAGATGTACCGGAACCTCAAGGGGCACTTTTTGTGGTGAAATATGAAGAGAGATGTTACAGAGTATGTGGCACGGTGCTTGGTGTGCCAGCAAGTGAAAGTAGAGCACATACGACCGGCAAGTCTATTACAGTCTCTCCCTATTTCCGAGTGGAAATGGGAGCACATCTCCATGGACTTCATTGTTAGCTTGCTACGTACGGTAAGGAACTTAGATGCAATATGGGTTGTGGTTGACCATTTGACGAAGTCTGCGCATTTCTTGCCCTATCAAACTACATTTAACTCGAACCAGTTAGAGACATTGTATAGCAAGGAAGTGATTCGGTTGCACGGGGTGCCAGTCAGCATTGTATCAAATCGGGATCCAAGGTTCACATCCAGGTTCTGGAAGAGCTTTCAAAGCGCTATGGGTTCCCGACTAGACTTTAGCACCGCCTTTCATCTACAGACGGATGAACAAAAGGAGAGGGTTGTTAACCTCAGGGTTACAACCATGAGTACCCCTAATAATTTTGATAATAACATAACAATGAAATGAAAATATTTGGTACTAATGAAACCATTTAAGTGAGTGAACATTTCAGATTAGATAAGTTGATAACACTCCAATCATGAAAAAGGATGGAAATTATCCAAGAGGAAGTTCAACTCAATACAAGATGAAGATTCAAGAAGAGACATTAGTCCAAGTCAAGACCATTGAAGACAAAATGCAAAATCACAAAACCCAATTCAAGCCAAGATTATCTCTCATTTTTCTAAATGTATTATTCTGAGAATGTATAGGACTTATGTAAAAAGTCCTCAAAAGAAAGGTGAAGTGAATAAGCTCAAGAACCATAGATTGACCATAGGAGCCTAGGACATCCTTTGAAATCAATTTAAGGCCCTAATGAATCATAAAAATATGATAAAAAGATAGCTAATTGACCTAGGAAATCAATCAAATCCCTTCGGTCTGATCCTAGACTGAATTCAGAGTTTTTACTCTGAATTCATCGAGGAATAATCTGGGTAGATTTAATTCGGCGACGAAGTCATGACAGAATTTTTAAAAGTCTATTTTGTCTCATGAATTCGTCGACGAATTATCTGGGTAGATTGAATTCGGCGACGAAGTCATGACAGAATTTTTAAAAGTCTATTCTTTCTCATGAATTCGTCAACGAAATCTTTGGTTGGGTTAAGATTCGGCGACGAAGTCGTTTCAGGATTTTTTAAAATCCAATTCTATATTTTGAATTCGGTGACGAACTCAAGTGGGAACTACACTTCGTCGACGAAATCTTGTCTGAAACAAAACATTTTCTGTAACGACTAGTTTGCAACGGACCTAAAAGCATTTAATGCTTCCCCAATGGCACTATTGGATCAAATGCTATAAAAGGAGTTCATTTATGAATGAATATCAACTCTTGATCACTGCAATAACTCTCATTGATCTCTCATTCATTGCTATTGATTTTCACTCACTCAATGAAATTACTCTGATCAATGATCTCTATGACCTAGGGGGGGTGAATAGGTCTATCTAAGAACTTCTAACCAATTTTTAATTTTTTATCTAATTAGATTAGAAATCAATAAACCATTCACACAAACAAACCACAAAATCAAACACAACAGATTTTTACGTGGAAAACCCTTACGGGAAAAAACCACGGGGCCTCGTCCAGCAACAAACTTCACTATAAGAAGAATTCAAGTACAAGACAAGACCTTACCCAAACCGGACTCGACGTTCCTAGGTACAGAATCTTACTCTTGATTTCCACGAACCAGTAGGTTCGATCTCCGTTGTAGCAGCTTCGGTTCCTAACCGACCAAATCTTCTCAAGCTACTTCAATACCACGATCACACACGATCGATCTCCTTTCACGAAGGCTCCGGATCATACACCGGACACACACACAAAGTGTAGGGTTGTGAATCAATTTAGAAAGCTTCAAACCCTAGAGGGATCTCATACAGATCTGAGATCACACAATGCAAGATCAAAAGAATAGATCTATACTTGCATTTTCTAGGATGATTGAAAAAGGAGGGATCACTAAAGATCTATGAGGAACAATGGAAAAAGCCCTAGAAGGGTTTCTTAGAACTCTAATCTTTCAAAAATAAACAAAGGTACGAATTAGGTCTCCAAAAAGTTGGTTATATAGGGTTTAGAAAAGAGTCCAGAAAAAATAAAATTATGTTTACGAGGACCGATCGATCGCTGCTTATAACCGATCGCTCGGTCCAAAACCGATTGATCGCTACTTTCACCGAGAGATCGGTTAAAGATAGTCTCTCTAGAAAATACCCCATATAAATTTTTTGACCAGTCAATAGCCACCGATCGCTCGGTAGGCCACCGATCAATCGGTCGCAACACCGAGCGATCGGTTGAGACAGAATTTCAGCCTAATCATTTTTCTTTTGTTTTTGTTTGATTCAAATAAGATCAAAACTCTTTGGTAGGCTTAAAAATATCCTCCTAGGTATGTTTAGAGTTATCTAAGTCAAATCCAACGTAGGTAGAGGTCTCTAAGTCCATTACCTGTCTAGATCTAGAGTAGAAGCTTTTTCTTCAATATCTTCAGTCTTCTTGAAACTTTAACTCTTCCGAAAAGTTGAACAAGAGACAACACTCATGACCTATCTAATAATCACGGAATTTGTCAACACCTATTTCTGGATTTACAATCTCCCCCTTTGGCAATTCCGGGACAAAACAAGACTAACTCACATACTAGGTTCAAATTTTCCCAAATGATTCAAAAATGGAAAATTGAACCTTTAAATGACAAAAAAAATTTCATGACATTCAACTTGTCATGTTTCAACAATCTTAGAACCTGACATTCAACTTGTCATGTTTCAACAATCTTAGAACCTGTTTGCCTACACAAGCTCAACAAAAAACCTATGAAGCATGGGAAATAATATTCAAAGAAAATAGAGCATCATCCATAACAGGTTTATCCAAATCCATAACAAGTTTATCCATATATCATCATATCCATATATCATCATATTCATATATCATCATATTCAATCCATATACCATCATCTATCACAAATACCTACTCTCCCCCTTTTTGGCTTGTAATGCCAAAGGCGGAATAGGAATTAAAGAATTAAGGCAAAATCAGTATAAGAGATGGGATAACAGAAAATGAGAGTAAAATATCAAACATCATCTCATATGCATTCAAATCAAGAACATCCAAAAGAGGTTTGTACTGAGTACAACCAATACAAAATGCATCAATGTCTGAATATAACCCTAGGACTACAGTAAACTCCTAAATATAAAAGTGAAACATAAGGAGTATCCTAGTACATCAAACTAACTATCACTCTTCATCATCAGAAGTGAGATGAGACTCATAATATGCTCTAAAATCACGAACATCTCGCTGTACTCCCAGCACTGCTGCATCGAGTGATCTAAGTCGACCACAGATCTCTGTGTTGAACTCCTGGTAAGATGAAATATGAGTCATGAGATCCATCTGCATCTCTCTCATCATCCTGGAAAGATCATCAATCGTGGCCGGAGGTGGATGAGAGGATCCGGTACCAAATTCAGCTTCCTCCTCAATATCTCGAACTGAGGCATGTGAGAAACTCTGAGCTATGGTCTTTTTGTTGATTGGACCCTTCAGATTATGAGTAGGAATACCAGGAGGAGCAATAACCCCTTGAGAACCAAGGAGTTTAGTAATCAGGGAACCAAACGGAAGAGCTCCAACCATAGTTTGAGTTTGATGGGCTTGAATCATCAAATCAATTATGTGTGCTACAAGGTCAATATCATGGCCACGAAAGAGACTGAAAAAAAATCAAGCTCTATCTTCCCTAAGGTCTGCAGTATGAACCTTTGGGTAGATATTGGCACTCATTACTAGGTTTACAAGTCTTGCATCCCTAGTGAGTTTAGATACTTCAATGAAGGAACCAACCCAAAGTGTAGGAGCACCACAAAAAAAGGTGACTACATTGTTCATAGATTCTTTATCCTCATCTTTCTTATATTTATAAGGATAATAGGCATCTGGAACCCGAGGACAACCAAGAAATTTAGCAATGACATTAGGATTTATCAAAACAGATTTTCTAAAGAGCGAGATTTAAAAGACCAGGTTTTAGAGTTGATTTCAGAGAAATTTGAGTAAAATTCCTGGACTAACTGAATAGGAGCAGGATCAGATAAAGTGAGAATACCTTCCCATTGACGATCGGTAATGAGCTTAGGAAGGTGATAATCACCAAAATCTGAAATTCTAATGCTCCTTTCAACCATAACACCCTTTTTACTAAAATACTCACTATAAAGCCGAGCAGCACTAGGGCTAATGAAGGGACCCAATAGAACATTTGAAGACGAACTAGCTTTTCCTTTTTGTTTCTGGGTTTTATCTGCCAAAGACTTTTGGCGATTTTCAGTAGTAGAATCAACCATTCTACGGATTGGTCGATCCCCTATTGAAATCCCATGACCTATTGGAGTGAAATAGTAGGGCTCATTGAGTTCCTCTTCCTCTAGAGGGTCCTCTTGGTTGTTGAGGACCAACCTCCGGCGTTTAGAGACACCGGACATGAGGAATGCAAGAATAACTAAGGAGTATGAGAAAATCATCATGAATTTTTGATGCCCTAGATGTGAAAAGTAAACCAAAATCAAGAAAATGATTAAAGTTTACCTTTTTAGATGCTTGGAAACCCTTGGAGTAGAAAGAATTGAACGTAAGAGAGATTTGGAGGAGAAGAAACCGAGAGATCGTTCTAGAGTTCGGAGAACAATAGAATAGGAAAATGAGAAATGAGGGTTTTATAACCCTGTTCACGAAAGACCGATCGATCGGTCATTAACACCGAGCGATCGGTGGTCTGCAAAATTTTTGAAATTTTTTTTTTTTTTTTCATAAAACCATTTTTCTCCCCCTCAATCAAAGCAAGATTTAAAATCATTTTCACTTCAAAATCATCTAATAACAATTCACTTATGCAAACATTTATGTTATCAAAATCATAAAGAATATTCATCCAAGAATGTATATTACAGAATAGTTATGAATAAGGATTATGTAAATAACTTTTAGTTTCCATAAGTGATTAATTTTGATTTTTGCATCAAATCCACATTTAGAGTAAAGAAACGCTCAAAAGAAATGTGTGTGTAATATTAAAAATTCATAACATGACTCTGAGGATTGGTTTCATCCACAAAACAAGATTTTGACATTATAGCATAAAAGATACTCTAGAATGTTCAAAAACTAGAATTAAAACCAAGAGACATCCATAAAATTATGAGGAGCAATGTTTACCCCAAATTTGATCAATAAGGTCATTTCATTTTATGATCAAATTTTACACATTATCTGTTCTTTGGACATTGGTGACTTTCACTCAAGTGAGAAGGTAGCTCTCTCTAATGACAGTGGGGGCTTTCACACTAGCAACCCATATAGATACCTACTGTTTGTCTAGGTAGCCATTACTCACTGTTTGCATTCACTAGAAGCTATCATACAAACTCACAGGTAGTCCTTTCCATGTCAATAATTTTTTTAAACTAGGGGGCTCACCTTATGGAATTTTAATCACTTTGGTTATACTAGATTTGATTAAACTAGGGAACCATATGATATAATATTAGAATCTATAAATAGGAACTAATATCATCTCAAAAATTAGTTAGAGTGCATGTGCAACACATAACATCTTTGTTTACTCAACTCTAACTGAGATTGGTGATCATGACCATTTTAAATCACTAGATAGAACTAATAGTTGAACTATCCTTATTTATTCAATCCTATGAAAAATTTAACCTTGGAATTAATATTCAATTATGATTTCAAGGAAATAAATTTAAGCATAATGATAGGAAAGAAGGTCATACAAACACACTATTTTTTGCAACATTTTTCAATTTTTGAATGTTTTTGGATTTTTATTAATTAAAGAAAACAACAAAAAAAATAGCTCTATGACTTAAATGAAACAAGAAGAACACATAGGATATGAAGAAAGCACACCATCACTCAACTCCGCACAAACCAATGGATTTCCTAAGGAACTCAAACCTAAGGGAATCTAAGGGTTTTGTGAGAATGTCTGCAAATTGTTTCTCTGTTTGGACATACTCAATACACACAACATTTTGCTCAACTAAATCACGAATGAAGTGATGCCTAATGTCAATGTGTTTTATGCAAGAATGTTGAAAGGGATTTTTGGAAATATTGATAGCACTTGAATTATCACAATACACAGTCATAGTGCCTTGTTCAATCCCGTAATCATGCAACATCTACTTCATCCACAGAAGTTGAGTGCAACAACTGCCAGCTGCTATGTACTCAGCTTCGGCAATGGACAATGAAATTGAATTCTGCTTTTTGCTAAGCCAAGCAACTAAGCAGTTTCCAATATAGAAACACTCTCCGGAGGTGCTCTTCCTATCATCAGCATTTCCGGCCCAGTCGGCATCGGAATATCCAACTATTGTCGCATTGGTATCAAAAGAATACCAGAGGCCAAATGATGGAGTTCCACTTACATATCGAATGATACGCTTGACTGCAAGTAAGTGAGACTCTTTTGGGCTCGCTTGATAGCGGGCACAAGCTCCAACTGTAGAGCCCCAGACCTTTTCATGCTTAATACATGGCACTTTCATTGCCATTTTGCCTTTAAAGAGGTATAATTAATAAATTAGGAAGAAATTGGAAATTTCGAAACGTCAGAAATGTCCCTTTTCGAAGTACAAACCCAACGCAAGTTGAATCATCAAAATCGGACGAACGAGTCAAAAGATATGGCCAAAACAGTCTGAACCTGAAGGCAATCGTAGCTCGGAAGGCACTAAGGACGTAGCTCGGAAGGCTCTAAGGACGTAGCTCGGAAGGCGCTAAGGACGTGCTCTGATAAGGCATAGACAACGCATAGACAACGTATTCTGATAACGTATACGTTGTGCATCCGTTGTGCAACAGACAACGGGTACGTTGTACAGCAACAACGTGTACGTTGTACAACAAACAACGTGTACGTTGTACAGCACGACGGGCACGTTATACATAAGACAACGGACAACGTGTTACCGCACGATGGGCACGTTGTACAACACAACGTGACAACATGTTCAGCACTATTCACAGCACAACGTGTTATTCACAACGGACAACGTGTTCAGCACTATTCACAGCACAACGTGTTCGGCACTGTTCACAGCACAACGTGTTCAGCACTGTTCACAGCACAACTTGTTTGGCACTGTTCACAGCACAACGTGTTCGGCACTGTTCACAGCACAACGTGTTCGGCACTGTTCACAGCACAACGTGTTCAGCACTGTTCACAGCACAACGTGTTTGGCACTGTTCACAGCACAACGTGTTCGGCACTGTTCACAGCACAACGTGTTCGGCACTGTTCACAGCACAACGTGTTCAGCACTGTTCACAGCACAACGTGTTTGGCACTGTTCACAGCACAATGTGTTCAGCACTGTTCACAGCACAACGTGTTCAGTACTCGGGTTTTTGTAGAAATTTCAGTAAGGGTATTATGATCTTTTGGTCGGTTCACTCTTACCGTAAGAGTGTAACCCGAGCCTTTAGGGCATCATTCAACACTTAGAGAGTTTGAGAGAATAGGAGAAAGGGGAGAAGGCGATTCCAACCTAGGGTTTCCATTTTGGAGAGAAATCAAGGGGTTGTGAACCCACACTCTACTCAAGCACATTTTTCTTCAAGATCAAGGCACAAACTCGTGAGGAGCATCTCCTCAAGCTAGGGCAGCAACTCACGGTCGTTTTTGGAAGGGGTTTCTTCCTCATTTCTTCAAGGTCGGTACCTTTTGCTACCCTCCTAGTTATAGTTTCTCTTTTCCTTTATTTCTTCTTGTTTTCCTTCACTTATATGTGTGTTATGAGATTGGTGGTAAGAATGGTGAATGGAGGTGGATATTGGCGAATGGATGCCGTGTGGATGATGTGATGAATGAATGGGAAAGGGCATTGTACTAATAATGAACATACAAGTGTGATGTGAGCATAACCTACCTAGAAAAGCATGATTTAGGTTTAAATGAATAACGAATAATGAACACACCATGTTTGATGAAATGCCAAGGGGAATAAAATGAGTTGTAAATTAGGAAATGCATGCCTAATAAATTATGGATATTGCTAGGGCCTATGATAGTGTGTTTTCTTGCTTTCCCTAAATGATGTGAATATTACATTGCTCAATCATTGATGTTATATGTGTTGTGAATTACCCAAATGTCATGTTTAAAATTAAATGCAAGTATGTACACGATTCCCACGAGCACGGCATGCATGACATGATTTATCGAGGTTTTCAAGAACTTGGTTAGAGGTGGGACATATCCTACGATATGTTTTACCTCGCTTTTCACAAGAAAACAAGAACCAACATTCCATGAGGGGTCTCCCCTCACTCACAAGTGCATATCATGAAGAAGGGCCTCCCTTCCCTCACAAGTACATACATATCATGAAGAAGGGTCTCCCTTCCCTCGCAAGTGCATTGCATAAAGAAGGGTCTCCCTTCCCTCTCTAGGCATCTCACAAGCGCATCTCACAAGTGTGTATCTCACAAGTTACATGATCACAAACAAGCACGCATGACATGCCTGACATGACACAATATACAAGAATCAAGCAAGATAGACAAGACGAGCTTTCAAGTACGAAAAGATATTTCAAGCCAAGTCAAGTGCACGATGTTTTCAAGAGGTTTCATCGGCTTTCTACGAATTACAAGCATGCTTATAAATTGCTTTGCTTCCTTGTATGATATGAATTGTTTCCGTTTAACATATACGAATTGCTCCTGATTTATGTATTGCCATTTTTATGCTATGACTATTGGTTAGTATTTGGTACCCGCTGAGTATTCCATGCTCAGCCGTACTTCTTATGTCGGCAGGTTCTGAGGGAGCTGCCGCTCCATTTGATGTTTGTGCTCCTGGTCCATGGGTGGAAGAGGAGTACGTCGAGGTGCCTTTTGAGGAACCTCCCGTAGAGGGTCATCAGTAGGTGGTGTTAGGTTCTGAGTGGATTAGCTGTGGGTGAGCATGAGTGATTATATCCATGTATTTTGGCGGGTCTGTCCGCACTTTTTTTTGGTTACTTTTGTATAAACTTGGATTTGCGTATGTATATACATAGAGGTTTGGTAGACTTCCGCTGTGCTTTATGGTTATGTTTCTGCTATAATGTCCTCTATTGTATATGCTCTGTGGGTTTTTGCAGGTTGGTTGGTCAAGCAAGTCATGTAAGCCATGATTAAGTCGTCCAAAGTTCACTCTAACTCCCAGGGTGGGTTTTGGGTCGTGACACCAACACTAAAGGCAATGTCTGGTCTAGTGGCAGTTAGGTAAAGAAAACTACCAATCATGCTTTTGTATGAAGTTTGATCAACATCCTTGCCTGAAGTATCTTTACTAAGTTTTGTTGTAGAACTCATAGGAGTCCTTGCATGCTTAGCAGAACTCATACCAAATTTCTTCACTAGATTTTTAGCATATTTGATTTGAGATACTGAGATCCCTCTAATTGCTTGATCTGAAGACCAAGGAAGAAACTCAGCTCACCTACCATGCTCATTTCAAATTCATTTTTCATTTGTTCAGCAAATGATAGAGCATGTAAGTCTAATGTGGAACCAAACACAATGTCATCAACATATATCTGGGCAATGACAATATCACCTTTCACATTTTTTATGAAAAGGGTTTTGTCTACTCCCCTCTCTCGAAAATCCCTTTTCCAAGAGATAAGTAGTCAACCTCTCATACCAAGTTCTTGGACCTTGCTTTAAACCATAGAGGGCCCTTTTTAATCGATAGACTTGATCAAGGTGATGTGGATCTTCAAACCCTTTTGGTTGTTCCACATAGACTTCTTCCTGTAGAATGCCATTCAGAAAAGCACTCTTAATATCCATTTGAAACAACTTGAATTTCATATGGCAAGCCACAGCTAGAAGAATTCTGATTGATTCTAGCCTGGCAACAGGAGCAAAGGTCTCATCAAAGTCAATGCCTTCAATTTGGGTGTATCCTTGTGCAACTAACCTAGCCTTATTTCTTATGATAGTACCTTTTTCATCAGATTTGTTCTTGAAAATCCATTTGGTACCTATCACATTTGTATTGTTAGGCCTAGGTACTAAATACCAAACATCATTCCTAGTAAACTGAAGTAACTCTTCTTGCATTGCATTGATCCAATTATCATCTGCAAGGGCTTCAACTACATTCTTGGGTTCAAAAGATGAAGTATAGCAAATGTAGCTAACTTCATTTTCAATTTGTTTCCTTGTTCTCACTCCACTTTCAAGATCACCAATAATATCTATGGAAGTGTGAGGACTTATGACCCTTGGATGTGTAGGTTTTAATGGAGATAATTGCTTAGTAATAAGTGGAATTGAAGAAGTTTCAACATTTTCATTTCCAGCACTATCATCATCCTCAAGTTGCACATTTTCAACACCAGAGTCATCCACAACTACATTGATGGACTCCATAATTGTAGAGGTTCTCAAGTTATACACTCGATAAGCTCTACTGTTTGTGGAATACCCAAGAAATATCCCTTCATCACTCCAGGATTCAAATTTGCCCAGTTGCTCTCTATCCTTAAGGATATAGCATTTACGTCCGAATTCTCGAAAGTACTTGACACTGGGTTTCTTGTTATTCCACAACTCATATGGGGTTTTCTTTGTTCCAGGCCTTAGAAAAACTCGATTAACTATATAACAAGCAGTGTTTACTGCTTCAGCCCAGAACTAAGAAGCTAGATTATTGCTATGGAGCATAACTCTAGCTATCTCTTGGAGAACCCTGTTCTTCCTCTCCACAACATCATTCTGCTGAGGTATAATGGGTGCAGAAAATTCATGTTTGATACCCGACTCATCACAAAAGTCGTTGTACTTAGAGTTTTCAAACTCCTTTCCATGATCACTTCGAATTCGAGTGATTGGGCATCTTTTCTCATTTTGAATTTTCAAGAAAATACTTTTGAAATTTTCAAAAGTATCGGATTTCTCTCTTATAAATGCCACCCATGACATTCTTGAGAAATCATCAACCATGACTAGGATGTATCACTTTTCACCTAAACTTTCAGTTCTTGTAGGACTCATAAGATCCATATGAATTAATTCCAGTGGATATGAAGTAGCAATACTTAAAGTCTTCTTATGTGGGGTTCTAATTTGTTTACCAATCTGACATGGCCCACACATAGCAGTAGAAGGCTTTCCTAGTTTGGGCACACCTCTCATAAGTTCTTGCTTTGAGATTTTGCATAGGCCTTTGAAGTTCATGTGACCTAGCCTTCGGTGCCACAAATCAACTTCCTCAATTTTAGCCCTATTACAGACATTTGAGAAATTAGAACTAGGGATTAAGCCGTAGCAATTGTCAGTGGTTTTCAACCCTTCTAGAACACACTTACCTTTACCATTAATTACTAAGCATTTATTTTGGGTAAAGTGCACAGCATGGTTATCATCACATAATTGACTTATGCTAATCAAATTATCTTTCAGTCCTTCAACAAACAAGGCATTTTTCAATTTTCGTATGCCTGGTGAATCGATGATACCCTTCCCTTTAACTAATGACTTGCTTCCATCACCAAAACTAACAATCCCATCTGGACAGTCCTCAAATTGAGTAAATAGGGACTTGTTACCTGTCATATGCCGAGAACACCCACTGTCGAAGTACCACATTTCTGTGTTTTGGGCTTTAAAGGCAGTATGAATGACAAGGCACTTAAGGTCATCCTTTCTCACATACACAGTTTTTAAACTTTGTTTAGACATTTGAATATTGTTCTGTGTAGTAGAGACCTTTTTCTTTTTAGACCTTCTAGACCTCTTTCTGTTCTGTTCAGTTCTAGCATAATGATTTGTCACATTCTTTCCTCTTGAGTAATCATAAGGAGTGAATAGACCATTTTCATTTCTAGACATTTGAGCAGTCCTATTGACATCTTCGCTCAAAATTCTAGATTTTTCAGCCAGAACTTGAATCTGCATTTTAAGATTCCCTTGACTTTGATTTTGGTTCCATGAACCATTTCGGGGAGCTCTTCTAAACGCATTACAGTTTGGTCGTATGTGACCTCTTACACCACAAAAGTGACATGTGGGTATGAATCTAGAAAGAGGAGGAGGATTTATTCTAAAAGGAATTTGATTCCTCAAAGCATTCACCCTAGGAGCTGCATTTCTAGGCTTTACAACATTTGTATAAGCTTTAGTACTTGATGTGGAAGGTACATTTACTTTGGGATCAGAATGTATTGGTTCAAACACAGCACTAGCCATTGTACCAACAACTAAAGGACCAGCTGGTGTGTCAGCATGTCCTATCCCAGATCTATTAGAATTTGATCCATATTTTCTAACTAATTCATCTAGGCAGCTAGTATTTCCAAACATTCTTACTTCTTTCTCAAGAGTATAGACCTTCTGAATCAAGTCAGTCTTGTCTTTAAGGGTTATATGATGTTCTTTTTCAAGAAATTTCACCTTATCGACAAGAGAATCTTTTTAAGATTCCAGCTCCACTAATAGAGTCCTTGACTCTCCAACTTCTTTCAAGGAAGTGTCTCTTTCAACTTCTAATCTTCTAACAACATTAGTCAATGAGACATTTTCTTCGAAAAGACATTTAAATTTTTCAACAAAAGCTTCTTTCTCATTTTCAAGCTGAGTAACTAGAGCACTCATCTCCTTTGCTTCTAGTTTACAAGTATCTCTTTCATTTTGAATGATTTTGAGTTTTTTGCTCAAAGAGATTTTTGCTTTAGTCAGTTTCAAACTTTCAGAATACAACTTATCATAAGTTGTTTTTAAATCTTCATCACTTTCAGAGTCAGTATGACTCTTCTCAGTGTCTCCACTAGACTCAGCGTGACTACTTTCATCACTTCTATCCTTCTCATCAACCACCAAGGTAGTCCCAAGAATCCCAGAAAGGGATACAGTGAAAGCAGTATGATTATCAGTTTCTTCACTAGAAGAAGAACTGTCTGATTCTTCATTCTCGGAATCACTGTCATCCCAACAGGCATTCATCACCTTGCCCTTACTTTTCTTCTTGTTAGGACAGTTAGGTGAAATATGACCGAAGCCATGACATTCATAACATTGAACACCTTGGGGTTTCTTGTCGCCACTCTTGGAATTTTTCTTGATTTCCCAGGGCTTAGACTTTGACTTCTCAAAAGATTTTCCTCCCTGTTTAGGATTGAACCTCTTTTTCGTTCTAAAAAAATTTCGAAATTTTTTAACGAAGAGAGCCATTTCTTCCTCATCCATCTCTCCATCACTGTTATCGTCATCCAAAGATTCCTTAATTGATTTCAAGGCTAAAGATTTGGTTTTCTTGGATGGTCGAAGATTGAGTTCATAAGTTTGGAGTGAACCAACTAATTCTTCAATCTTCAGAGAGTCAACATTTTTACTCTCTTCAATAGCAGTGACCTTGGGTTGAAATCTCTCAGGTAGAGATCTAAGGACTTTTCTAACTATCTTGGACTCAGTTAATCTTTCACCTAAGTTGAAACTAGCATTGACAATGTCACTAAGTTTTGCATAAAATTCATCAAATGTGTCATCGTCTTCCATTTTCAAATATTCAAATTTGGTGGTTAACATTTGGAGTTTTGAGATTTTAACAGTGGTTGTACCCTCATGGGTAATCTCTAGTATGTCCCATGCCTCCTTTGCTGTTTCACATGAAGAAATTCGTCTGAATTCCTCAGCTGTGACTGCAGTAAAGATAGCATTGAGTCCTTTAGTATTCCAACCACTTGTCTCAAGCTCTTCTCTGGTCCATTCATTAGAATATTTGACAACAGTCAAATCACATAGAGTTTTCACAAGCGTAGTCCATCCATTTTGAATAGACATCTAAATTCTCTCGTCAATGATTTGAGAAAAGCTCTCATTCGGGCTTTCCAATATACGTAATTATTCTCATCGAACAGTGGGGGACGAGAGACTGAACCGCCCTCTCTTAGAGTACTCATGATCACATAATAAGATATACAGGATCACACTAAAGGGTTTAGTCTTAAAGGTGAACCCGCTCTGATACCAATTGAAATTACTCTGATCAATGATCTCTATGACCTAGAGGGGGGGTAAATAGGTCTATCTAAGAGCTTCTAACCAATTTTTAATTTTTTTATCTAATTAGATTAGAAATCGATAAACCATTCACACAAACAAACCACACAAATCAAACACAACAGATTTTTACGTGGAAAACCCTTACGGGAAAAAACCACGGGACCTCGTCCAGCAACAAACTTCACTATAAGAAGAATTCAAGTACAAGACAAGACCTTACCCAAACCGGACTCAACGTTCCTAGGTACAGAATCTTACTCTTGATTTCCACGAACCAGCAGGTTCGATCTCCGCTGTAGCAGCTTCGGTTCCTAAACGACCAAATCTTCTCAAGCTACTTCAATACCACGATCACACACGATCGATCTCCTTTCACGAAGGCTCCGGATTATACACCGGACACACACACAAAGTGTAGGGTTATGAATCAATTTAGAAAGCTTCAAACCCTAGAGGGATCTCATACAGATCTGAGATCACACAATGCAAGATCAAAAGAATAGATCTATACTTACATTCTCTAGGATGATTGAAAAATGAGAGATCACTAAAGATCTATGAGGAACAATGGAAAAAGCCCTAGAAGGGTTTCTCAGACCTCTACTCTTTCAAAAATAAACAAAGATATGAATTAGGTCTCCAAAAAATTATTTATATAGGGTTTAGAAAAGAGTCCAGAAAAAATAAAATTATGTTTGCGAGGACCGATCGATCGGTGCTTATAACCGATCGCTTGGTCCAAAACCGATCGATCGCAACTTTCACCGAGAGATCGGTTAAAGATAGTCTCTCTGGAAAAATACCCCATACAAAGTTTTTGACCAGTCGATAGCCACCGATCGCTTGGTAGGCCACCGATCGATTGGTCGCAACACCGAGCGATCGGTTGAGACAGAATTTCAGCCTAATCATTTTTCTTTTATTTTTGTTTGATTCAAATAAGATCAAAACTCTTTGGTAGGCTTAAAACTATCCTCCTAGGTATGTTTAGAGTTATCTAAGTCAAATCCAACCTAGGTAGGGGTCTCTAAGTCCATTACCTGTCTAGATCCAGAGTAGAAGCTTTTTCTTCAATATCTTCAGTCTTCTTGAAACTTTAATTCTTTCGACAAGTTGAACAAGACGCAACACTCATGACCTATCTAATAATCACGGAATTCGCCAACACCTATTTCTGGATTTACACTAACAATTAGAAAATCCCCAAAAGTTTCTCTTGAGCTCATTCAAGTTTACTTTCTTTGAGAGACTTTATTAGAGTTTGTATTTCACTCTTATCCAACTCATTTAAAGAGCCGTCTGTTCAGATTTTCAATTCAAAACCTATTTATTGAGAGTAGTCAAGAATCCAGGATTCTTGCAATGAAGTTGTTGCTTCAGCAATATCAAGAGAGGGTTGTACTCTTGAAAGGTTTCAGCTTGGCCTAAAGGAGAGCTTGAAAGGTGATATCTCGAACTGTAAAGAGAGATTGTAAGGGTTTGGACTCCACCTGTGAAGGAGCCTGTACGATTAAGGAATCGTGGTGAATCCTCTAGCTGGAAGTTGAGGCGGGGAGTAGGCTGGTTTGCTGAACCTCGAGAACAAATCTTGAGTTTGCACTCTTCTTATCTCTTCTCTCTCTTTTAATATTCCATTGTTTTATCTTGTTGCATATTATACTCTATTCCGCTCTTTGAACTTGTAGTTCATACTTTTAATTTTTAAAAATATGCCTTAGACCCTATTCACCCCCCCTTTAGGGTCATTACCTAGCCAACAATTGGTATCAGAGTCTAATACTCTAATTAGATCTAAACAATCTGAGTAATCGATTTTATTATGGCAAACAATGTATTTACAACAAGCCTAGGAGAAGGACAGTCCACCACTAGACCACCATTGTTTAATGGAGAAAATTATAACTATTGAAAAACTAGGATGATGTATTACTTTCAAGCTCTAGATTATGAGTGTTGAAGAGTAATAGTCAATGACCCTCATCTTCCCACAAAAACTGTGGATGATGTCAGAATTCCTAAGGTAGAGGAAGAATGGAATGAAGCTGACATTAAGCTCATTCAAATTAATGCTAAAGCTATTAGCAACCTCTACTGTGCTTTGAGTCCCCCAGAATTTAACAGAGTGTTTGGACGTGACTCTGCTAAAGAAATATGGGATAAACTGAAAGTCACCTATGAAGGGACTAATCAGGTTAAAGAAGAAAAGATTAGCATGCTTGTTCACAAGTATGAATTATTTAAAATGGAAAAAGAAGAATCTATCGGTGATATGTTCACCAGATTTACTAACATTTTAAATGGTCTTAAATCTCTGGGTAAAGTGTATTCTAATGCAGAAAACATGAGAACGATTTTAAGATCATTGCCCAAGGATTGGACTCCAAAAGTAACAGCAATCCAAGAAGCTAAGGACCTCACCAAACTGCCTATGGATGAGCTGCTGTGATCTCTTATGACTCATGAAGTCAGAATGAAGGATCAAATGCCTGATGAACCTAGAACCAAGAAAGGGCTGGCTCTCAAGTCTACTCAAGTTGAAATCAGTGATGAGGAAACCAGCAGTGATGATGAAGATATAGCCTTGATGGCAAGAAGGTTCAAAAGGTTCCTCAAGCATAAGAAGAACTTCAAAAAGAGACCATACAAGAAGGAGTTCTCAAAAGAAGTGAACAAAGCTGAATCAAGCAAGAAGGAACCTCTCACCTGTTATGAATGTAAGAAGCCACGCCACATAAGGACTGACTGCTCTCAACTCAAGAAAAGCCAAAAGTACAAGAAGAAGGCTATGATGACAACTTGGGATGACTCAGAGGGAAGCAAGTCGGAAGATTCAAGTGATGAAGAAGTAGCAAATCTATGCCTCATGGCAAATGAGGATGAGGTAACTTCTTCCCCA
Source organism: Tetracentron sinense (assembly GCA_015143295.1). Lineage (NCBI taxonomy): Eukaryota > Viridiplantae > Streptophyta > Magnoliopsida > Trochodendrales > Trochodendraceae > Tetracentron > Tetracentron sinense. Next base: position 38,010,972 of record CM026551.1, on the reverse strand, counting down.
AATGATTCTCTCTCATATGATGAAATAAGAGAAGCATTTGATGAACTTTATACTGAATTTGGTAGAATAGCTAAATTAAACAAATCCTTTAAAAAGGAAATCCACACTCTCTCACAATCATGTGAAACTCTACAAAAAGAGAAGAGTATGTTAGCCATTGAGAATGAGGAATTGAGTAAGAAATTAAATGATATTGAAAATGTTCCTCATAACTCACCATGTGAATGTGATAAGCTAAAAGATAAAGTCAAGGACTTGACTAAAACTGTCCTCACATTCACAAATGGTCAAAAGAACCTAGAAAGACTTTTAGGACAGCAAAGATGTGTTTTTAACAAGGCTGGACTTGGTTATAATACTTTTTCAAAACAAAAATATTATCAAAACTTATTTACAAAACTAAGTAGTCACCAAATTCTACCATCTACCTCATTTTATAATGGTAAAATAATTAGAAAAGTTTGGGTTCCAAAAGGAACATCTTCTATTTCAAAAACTAACCATAAAGGACCAAGAATGATATGGGTTCCCAAGGGAACTAATCCTCCCAAACCACAACCCAGATCACTTTGGGTACCATCCAAAACTGTTTGGGTATCGGGGGGAAAGTATCTTGGAGTTACTTGAATTGGATGTGTAGGTATGTTTCAAATCAAGAACTTCCAAGACAACATGGTTCTTGGACAGTGGATGCTCAAGGCATATGACCGGGAACAAGGAACTATTTGCATCAATCACTCCAAAGGATGGCGGTCATGTGACATTTGGAGACAATGCCAAAGGGAAGATCATCGGCATAGGTAACATTGGTAAGAATAAATCTGTCTTTATAGAGAATGTACTACTCGTTGATGGTCTTAAGCATAATCTCATAAGTATTAGTCAACTTTATGATAAGGGATTGAATGTTTCATTTAAGTCAAATATCTGCATGAATAAGGATAAAGATAATCTAAATACTTTGTTTGTAGCACATAGGAATGAAAATGTTTATACCTTAGATTTTGATGAACTTAAATCTCAAAACATGATATGTTTTTCTGCTATAGATGAAGCAAGTTGGCTATGGCATAGGAGACTAGGACATGCTAGTATAGATCTTTTGTCTAAACTCTCTAAAAATGAATTAGTTAAAGGATTACCTAAAACTAAATTTATCAAGGATAAAATCTGTGATGCTTGTCAACTTGGAAAACAAATAAAATCTTCATTTCAAACCAAGAAAATGATTTCTACTACTAGGCCCTTAGAACTTTTGCATATGGATCTTTTTGGTCCAAATGAAGTAGCTAGCCTAGCTGAAAAAACTTATGCTTTTGTTATAGTGGAGGATTTTTCAAGATACTCATGGGTACTATTTCTTTCTCATAAAAATAAAGCACCTTCTCTATTTAAAAAGTTTTGTAAAAGAGTTCAAAATGAAAAAGGTTATTCTATTAACAACATAAGAAGTGATAGAGGAGGAGAATTTAAAAATAAGGAACTTGAATCTTTTTGTGATGAAAATGGTTTTAACCATAATTTTTCAGCACCTAGAACTCCTCAACAAAATGGTGCAGTATAAATAATAATCCTCAAAAATATAGAAAAGAATGACTAGTCTAAATGATCTAACTTAATCAAGATCAAAAGTAATCAAAAATTGAAATCTTTGATTTGATCTACTTATAACTTGCTTGATTGTTTCAAAGATTGATTTGAATACGATTTGACAAATTTAGTTGTCTTGATGTATCTTTGACTTAAAGGAAAACAGGTAGAAAACTAAAGAGAAATTAATTCTTCATATTCAGGACTGAATTCGGCGACGAATCTTTGAGAAATATAGAAAACAGAAAATTTTCTGTACCCATTTCGACGACGAACCTAGATGAGTCATCCATTTTTTCGACAAAGTTAATTCGAAATCAAACACATTAGGGCTCCCAACTCAATTTCGACGACGAATTAAGGGACGAAACCCATTTCGGCGACGAATTGAGTCGTGTGTATAAATAATAATCCTCAAAAAATCACATTTTTTTTCGAACCTAATCTAGCAAATCTTTCTAAATCTCTCAGAAAATGCCTCCTACAATGAAGAATGCATCGGTGCAGCCACCAAAGAATAAATCTCGAACCGACAAAGGAAAAGAACCGGCCTCAAGTTCAACTCAAGTCCCAGCAAAGTTCAAGGAAGCAAAGTACGAGAAATTATTCAAAGAAAAATTCCTCTCTCATTCTCCTCTGTACGGTAAAGTTTTCAATTTCATTAGTCTTGATGCCTATGGGCTCGAACCCAAAAAAACCCTCTTTTCTGCCCTAAAATGGGATAAATTTCTTGAATCTAACGAACCCATGTTTCCTGAGTTGGTCAAACTCTTTTACACTCACTTCCATTTCAAACAATCCGAATCTCTTATTACCTCATTTGTCTTAGGTAAAAACATTTATTTTCATTTAAATCAATTACCCTCAATTTTGAAACTCCCTCAGTGTACCCTTTAAACTTTTGTGAATGGTCAGTGGACCAGTCATGAAGGATTTGATGTGGTTGAAGCACTGAAAATGATGTGCATAAACCAAGATTTCACCTCTCCTTTTCAACCTAAGGTTAAAGATCTTACTCTCTCTGCTAGATTGATTCATCACATAATCACCTATAACCTAGTTCCCAGGGCTGGTGGTAGGGAGTATCTCACCTACTTCGATGTATTCGTTATGTGGTGCATCCTAACCACCACACCTATTGATCTCTCCTAGATCATTGTCCATTGTATGGATGATGCATTCAAAAGAAAATCAGGGTGTCTCCCTTTTGGTCAGGCTCTGACTAAAATCTTTAAATACTTCAATGTTCCTTTAGCCTCTCAGATAGATATTGTCACCCCTGATGATTCCTCCATTTATAGCAAAGCAACCATTCAAAGAATGGGTTATATCTGGAATGACTCCTAGAAGGTTTGGACTCCCAAACCCTCTACTTCTCAGTCCTCCTCCCTTCCTTCCAGTACTCCAGTTCCTATTCATACTCCATCTCTACCTTTTTCTACTCCCTCTTCATTTATTCCTTCCTCTTCATCTGCACCCACAGCAGAACTTCAGGCTGAGCAGCAGCAAGCATCAGTGCCAGAGGAGGAACCCCAGGCTGAGCAGCAGCCAGTACCAGAAGAGGATCCTGCAAATGAGCTTCAGGGTGAGCAGCACTCCAGAGATGAGTTGCCTGACTGGTCTGATTTCGTGGATGCTGGAGAGATTCCAAAGAGCTCTCATAGATAGATGTCTTCTCACTATGAGGACCCTGGTCAGTTCTATGAGGTGCCCAGCAGGCTAGTAGCTTCAGATGAGCAGCTGAACATCATAACAGGGCAGATTGCCTCCATGTCTTCCAGCTTGGAGCAGTTTCAGTTGGAAATGAGGATGAGCGAGTAGGCTTTTCAAGAGGAAATTAGAGCATCCCTGCTCTCTTTCATGACAGAGTCAAGGGAAAAGCTTACAGCCATTCAAATCGAATCAAGGGAAACTATTCAGAATCTCCATTCCTCTACTCTCTCCCGGTTTGCAGCTCTTGAGTCTGAGATGAGCAAACTCCCCAAGGCAGTCCAGTCTTCTCTTGCCACGGTGCATAATGATCTTAGAGAGTGTGCCAATGCCACCTACTCTGTCTTGGGGACAGTTAACATGGATACCTCAGTTACCAGAGATAGAGTTGATTCTGTGTCTTCCTTTCTTCATAGATTAGGGGTAGAACAATCTGAAGAAAGTATCCGAATGGAGAAGGTCACAAAGACAATCCAAGGAATTGTAGAATCATCAGCTCTTCAATTGAAGACTCAAGGCAAGCTTCTTTTGGATATGGCAGAGCATGACTCCATAGCTGCCTCAATTACCTTGCGGGCCATTGATGAGTTGAAGAAAATGAATCATTTTCTGGTGAGTCTGGCTAGTGGAGCCACTCCTTCTCAGCCTCCCTCTCAAGCTCCCTCTTCTTTCAAAGGCAAGAGACCAATGAAGGTAACGGCAACAGGGGGCTCAGGAACTAACTATAGGTATGCTTCGGGCTCCCGATCCGAGAGGGACGCGACGCCTATTACATATCCGTTGCAGCCAGTATTTGGGTGTTTCCACTTGAGCTGTACGAGATCAAATTCTCATATACGGTTCTCAGAGGGGGAGCCCTCTTGGTTTACCTATCTCAATAAAGTATATGATTGGTTTGAAGAACGTCTCGAGATTCAGGCGATTGCAGATGATATAACTAGTAAATATGTTCCTCCTCATGTCAATATATTTTATTGTCTAGGAGGAATTAGGGTAAGGCCTCACAAAGATCTTCCTTTAGCAGGCAGCTGAAGCCGAAGCGTATCATCAGATTTGACTAAGAAGGAAGGAACTCGAAGTGAGACGGCACCGTCTTGTGCAACGCAACGATAGTTGGCCCTCTATCATCTGGCCCTACCCGGCGGAACCGGCCGGGGGTATTCGGCATGGGCGGAGAGAGCATCTGAAGGGTAAAGCCCTCAATCATGCTCTTGCCAGTGGCATAGATTGTATATACTCATCTCGAGAACCAGAAGCAGCACCACCATCTTTCTTTAACTTTCATTCATTGATTCACTCATTGTTAAGATGAGATATGCCTATCTCTATCTCACACTAAGCCAGGAAATTAACAAACGATAGGAAGTTTCTTTTTTTCTATAAGAATTTGGTTCAGGGGATAAGTCGAATCTCTTCATGACATGATTCGATGAAATATGCCATTCCACTGGAGAAGAAACCCGTCGGATCGCAATAAAGGAAAATTCGATCCCATCGCCACAGGACTTGTTCCAGATCGTGGCCGAATCAGTCTCAGTCAGTATCTGTTGGGCCATAGACCATCCACCTGTGAGGTTTCCTGATTCATGCCCTCCAGGATTCAGAGTCTTCTTAGCGACTGCATAGCTTCCATCAACGCTCCAAGAATGCAATCATCGATTCCAAAGGAACAAGCTGCTCAGACTAAGGGATACTTATTGGACTCTGAACTTGTTGCATCTCTTTTTGCTGACTTCTTGACTCTGGGCGCCCGAGCTTGAAATTGAACTTACCAATGTCGCCACCACTTTTCGCCCTCGAGCCGTCTTGGGCAAACCAAGACCCTACTGTTGACAGCAGAGGCCCTAATAAGAGCAACCTTATCTGGGTAGCGAGATTTACCTTTTTAACCTCTGAGGGATATAAGAATCTTGATCAAAGTCTCTCAGTCTCAAAAGACACCCGCCTGGCTGCGGCGAGTCAGCTAGGAAAGAAACCTGCGCTTCAGAAAGATAGACACAATGAACGCGAGGAAGAAAGAGGGTGAAAGAAAAGAGAAAGAATATCCACGTACGAGACTTAGGCAGCTTCACCGTACGTAGACGGGGAGACAACTCAAATGCCAGCGCAGAAATAGAAAGAGTCGTGCCGTTCCACCTTTTGGCATGACACTGATACAACTTAACTCCCTCTCACGCCCCGATATGAATAGAATCTATCGACAAGTCGAGCCCCCAAGGCAACCTCCTTTCTACTCTATTGCATTTAGCATATATGAATGATGCACAGAAAAAGAAATTCATAGGTTTTTTATTTGACTCTATGGCCCCCTAATATTGTCCAAAAGTTCGGTTTGTACCCGAAGGATGGATAAAAATATCCATCTGTTACGGGGATCCAATCCATTCGGGGTTTCGGGGAACCCAAAAACGAACCAGGCTGAGTCCCAACTGGTTGAGACTGGGGCTGGGAATGAGAAATTAAGGAAACCCTACTTTCCTTCCTTCCCCCAGCAGGCAACAACACTGGGAGGATGTATGTAGAGCCCCTGACCTTTTCACAGTTAATGCATGACACTTCCGTTGTCATTTTGCCTTTAAAGAATTATAATTAATAAATAAGAAAGAAATTGGAAATTTCGAAATGTCAGAAATGTTCCTTTCCAAAGTACGAACCCAACGCAAGTTGAATCGTCAAAATTGGACGAACGAGTCAAAAGATATGGCCAAAACATTCTGGGCCTGTAGGAAAACGTAGCTCGGTTATGCGCTAAGGACGGAGCTCGGCTATGCGCTAAGGACGTAGCTCGGTTAGGCACTAAGGACGTAGCTCGGAAGGTGCTAAGGTCATGCTCTGATAAGGCACAGACAACGCGTAGACAACGGACTCTGACAACGAATACGTTGTGCAACAACAACGGTTACGTTGTACAGCACAATGGGCACGTTGTACATAAGACAACGGACAACAAGCTCAGCACTATGCACAATGAGTTGGCACTATTCATAGCACAATGAGTTGGCACTATTCACGGCACAACGAGTTGGCACTATTCACGGCACAACGAGTTGGCACTGTTCACAGCACAACGAGTGGGCACTATTCAACAGCACAACGTGTTCGGCACTATCCACAACGGACAACGTGCTTGGCACTGTTCACAGCACAAGGAGCTCAGCACCATGCACAACACAACACAACGTGTTTAGCACTGTTCACAGCACAACGTGTTCAGCACTCGTGCTCTTGCAGAAATTTCAGTAAGGGTATTATGGTCTTTTGGTCGGTTCACTCTTACCTTAAGAGTTTAACCTGAGCCTTTAGGGCATCATTCGACACTTAGAGAGTTGAGAGAATAGGAGAAAGGGGAGAAGGCGATTCCAACCTAGGGTTTCCATTTTGGAGAGAAATCAAAGGGGTTTTGAAACCCTAGACCAACCTCAAGCCCGTTTTCTTCAAGATCTCTGTTCAAGCATTCGTGGAACTCGCGATCCAAGCTAGGGGAGCACCTCACGGTCGTTTGTGGAAGGGGTTTCTTCCTCATTTCTTCAAGGTCGGTACTTTTTACTACCCTCCTAGTTATAGCTTCTCTTTTCCCTCTATTTCTTTTGATTTTCTTTCATTTACACCTGTGCTATAAGATGGATGGTTGTGAATGGTGAATGGAGGTGGATGTTGGCGAATGGATGCCGTGTGGATGATGTGATGAATGAATGGGAAAGGGCATTGTACTAATAATGAACATACAAGTGTGATGTGAGCATAACCCACCTAGAAAAGCATGATTTAGGTTTAAATGAGAAATGAATAATGAACACACCATGTTTGATGAAATGCCATGGTGAATACAGTGAGTTGTAAATTAGGAAATGCATGCCTAATAAATAGGGATATTGCTAGGGCCTATGATAGTGTGTTTTCTTGCTTTCCCTAAGTGATATGAATATTACATTGCTCAATCATTGATGTTATATGTGTTGTGAAATCACCCAAATGTCATATTTAATTCCAAATGCAAGTATGTACACGGTTCCCACGAGCACGGCATGCATGACATGATTTATCGAGGTTTTCAAGAACATGGTTAGAGGTGGGACATATCCTACGATATGTTTTACCTCGCTCTTGGCAAGGACAAGTCAATCATGCATTATCATAAGAAGGGTTTCCCTTCCCTCGCAAGTACATACATATCATAAGAAGGGTTTCCCTTCCCTCGCAAGTACATCTCACAAGGACATCTCACAAGTGAAAGGACATGGCACGGCATGACAAGCATGAGCATCTTAGGAAGAAGGGTCTCCCTTCCCTCACAAGTGGATTACTCTTTCGAACAAGCAAGCATGATACATGACATGACAAGCATGGGCATTTAGGAAGAAGGGTCTCCCTTCCCTCACAAATAGTTTACTTTTCCAAGCAAGCATGACATGGCATGACACGCATGATACGATAAGATGAAACAAACATGACAAGTTTTCAAGCATGGAAATGGTGTTTTCAAGTCAAGTCAAGTGCACGATGTTTTCAAGAGGTTTTATCGGCTTTCTACGAAATACAAGCATGATTATAAATTGCCTTACTTCCTTGTATGATATAAATTGTTCCTATTCTCTATATGCTACTTGCTTCCTACTTTATGTATGCTATCTGTACACTATGACTGTTGGTTAGTATTTTGTACCCGCTGAGTATTCCATGCCAAGCCGTACTTCTTATGTCGGCAGGTTCTGAGGGAGCTGCTGCCCCATTTGATGTTTGTGCTCCTGGTCCATGGGTGGAGGAGGAGTACGTCGAGGAGCCTTTTGAGGAACCTCTCGTAGAGGGTTATCAGTAGGTGGTGTTAGATTCTGAGTGGATTAGCTGTGGGTGAGATGAGAGATATACATTTATGTATTTTGGCGGGTTTGTCCGCACTTTCTTTTGGGTTACTTTTTGTATAAACTTGGATTTCCATGTGTATATACTTAGAGGTGGTTAGACTTCCGTTGTGTTTTATAGTTATGTTTCCGCTGCTTATATCCTCTATTGTATATGCTCTGTGGATTTTGCAGGTTGGTTTGTCAAGCAAGTCACGTAAGCCATGATTAGTCGTCCAAAGTTCACTCTAACTCCTAGGGTGGGTTTTGGGTCGCGACAGAAGTGGTATCAGAGCTTAGGCTTTAGGTCTCTAGGGTCACTTAGAATCTTATACCACGGCTTGACAAGAGCATATGTTAGGAAACAAGTTAGGAAGAAAGTAAGTCGGAAGAGAGTCTTTATCCAAGTGTAAGACTAAACTTTAGTCTTAGTCAAAATGGTTGCTTTAACCAAGTACGGGTCCTAGGTACGCTAGAACACTAAAGTATAAGTATAATGTGATGAATACTCTGATGACCTGATGTGATGTATATTAGTATTATACAACTAATACAAATTGAATTATTGTGAAATGGAAATGCGATAAATTGTGGTTTCAAGTGAGACTCAAGTGGTGCTATTGTTCTCAGGACTTTAGTCATGAGGCAGGGCACACGGGGTCGTGGACCACACACCAGAGCTTCATCTTCTTCACGGGATGAGGATGAGCGGCCAGACCTCTCTCAGGTCTTAGGCTCTATTGCTGAGACACTCGCTATACTGGCGGCTTGGCAGGCTATACCATCATCGGCGGCACCTACTCCACCGCCCGCAGTCCCAGTACATCGTACCGCTGGAGTTGAGGCATTCGGAGATTGAGGCCTCCACCCTTCCATGGGAGTGTGGACCCTCTTACTGCGAAGGCATGGATCCTCCAGATGGAGAAGATCTTTGCGGTCCTCTCGCCTACAGAGGAGGATAGAGTAGCATGGGCAGTTTTCATGCTAGAGGGTGAAGCCCACCATTGGTGGTTGTCCGCACTGAGGACGCGAGATTTGACCATGCAGGGTCAACCTTGGACTTAGGAGGAGTTCAAAGATACTTTTTACAAGAAGTATTTTCCGATTGGAGCACGGGAAAAGAAAGAGAGAGAATTCATCAACCTTGAGCAAGGTTTGATGTCGGTGGCTCAATACGAGGCCAAGTTCTCGGAGCTATCACGCTTCGCGACACATATGATTGCCACCGAGGTAATGAAGGTGAGAAGATTTGAGCAAGGGCTCAAGGATGTTATTATGGAGAAGGTTTCCGTTTTCAGGCATGCTACCTACCCTGAAGTGGTAGACAAGGCCTTATTGGTCGAGGCCAATTCTGAAGTGGTGTCTAAGAAGAGAGAGTTGGCAAGAGGCCAAGCCAGTAGTTCAACACCTCCAGAGAGGCGGGCTCGTACCGGCCCTTATCAGTATACATGGCCAGCACCACAGATGAGGCCGACTTATGCGCCTCCAGCCCCACGGCAGTACGTGCCACAGGCACCTCGACCTCAGGCTCTTCCAGCCCCACGACCAGTTGCACCTCAGGTAGCGAGGCAGGCACCACCATCGGCCCCTCCGGCCTACTCATATGAGGTCTGCACTTCATACGGCCGAAGGCACCCGGCAGGAGATTGCCGATGGACATCGGGTGGATGTTTTCATTGTGGTCGCCAGGGCCATATGATCAGGGATTGCCCCAGTCGGCATTTACCAGGCCAGTCTCAGGGGATTAGGCCACCAGCACGCCCAGCAGGATCATATCAGGCATCATCTCAGACCACCCGGTCTACACCTCAGTCTCGCCAGGCGAACCAGGGGCGAGTTTTTGCCTTGACAGAGGGTGATGCACTTGCATTTGATGATGTGGTGCAAGGTACGCACTTAGAGTTAATTTCTTTATTCGTGATTATTATGTTATACTCTATTCTCTGCGTACGTATATGGCATGTTATGTATAAATACCTATATGTATTCGTTGTTGATGCATGGATTGACTTAGCTAGCTAAAATTTCAGGAACCCTACTAGTCAATGAGTGTTTGGCTCGAGTGTTGATTGATACCGGGTCTACTCATTCATTTGTCTCGCCGAGTTTTTCAGAAGGCTTTTCTGTAGAGCCAAGTCAGCTAGAACCGGAGTTAGCCATTTCGACTCCTCTCGGCAAAACAGTATTGGCAGATAAAGTGTATAGAAATAGTGTGGTCCAAGTTGGAAGCCACGAGTTGGCGGTTGATCTCATCGTCCTTGGATTCCAAGACTTTGATGTTATATTGGGAATGGATTGGTTAGCAGCACATCATGGGCATGTAGCTTGCTTTGAGAAAATGGTACTCTTCAAGCCAGTAGAAGGAAAACCATTCCACTTTCGCGGGTTGAAAAGTAGATATATTGCTCGTTTTACGGCGTTGAGCTTAGCTAACCCCGAGGCAAAGGACTCATCGACTATTCCGGTTGTGAGTGAGTTCCTGGATGTATTTGCAGAGGAGTTGCCAGGATTGCCTCCAGACAGGGAGATTGAGTTTGTGATCGAGCTTGCACCAGGCACAGCTCCTGTTTTCAGGGCTCCGTATAGAATGGCCCCTATTGAACTCAAAGAGTTAAAGACCCAGTTGGAAGAATTACAAGGTCTTGGTTTCATTCGACCAAGTGTCTCACCGTGGGGTGCCCCGGTGTTGTTTGTTAAGAAGAAAGATGGCTCGATGCGGATGTGCGTCGATTACAGGCAATTGAACAAAGTCACTATAAAGAATAGGTATCCCTTGCCTAGAATTGATGACTTGTTCGATCAGTTGAAGGGAGCGAGATTTTTCTCAAAGATAGATCTTCGATCGGGTTATCACCAGTTGAAGATTAAGGCGGAAGATGTTCCCAAAACTACTTTCAGGACTCGGTATGGACACTACGAGTTCTTAGTGATGCCTTTTGGACTCACGAACGCGCCGGCAGCCTTTATGGATTTGATGAACCGGGTGTTCCGGCCATATCTTGATAGGTGCGTGATTGTATTTGTTGATGACATTTTGGTCTATTCCCAGACACGGGAAGATCACACACGCGACCTATGCCTTGCGTTGGAAATGCTAAGAGAGCACAAGCTATATGCCAAACTTAGCAAGTGTGAGTTTTGGTTGGAAGAGGTGGCATTCCTAGGCCACGTTGTTTCTGCAGAAGGTATCTCGGTGGATCCAAGGAAGATAGAGGCAGTCATGAGTTGGGTGAGGCCCAAGAGTGTCACAGAGATACGTAGTTTTCTTGGGTTGGCAGGCTACTACAGGAGATTCGTAGAGGGTTTCTCTAGCCTTGCAGCACCGCTTACTTACCTGACAAGGAAGAACGCCAAGTTTGTATGGAGTGATAAGTGCGAGATCAGTTTCACGGAACTGAAAAAGAGGCTTACTACAGCCCCTGTCCTTACTGTGCCATCTGGACCTTTTGGGTATGAGGTGTATAGTGATGCCTCACACGTTGGACTTGGGTGTGTACTCATGCAACACAAGAAAGTCATTGCCTATGCATCAAGGCAATTGAAGGAGCATGAGAAGAATTATCCCACGCACGACTTGGAGCTTGCGGCGGTCGTGTTTGCACTTAAGATTTGGCGTCATTACCTTTATGAGGTGGAGTTCTATGTGTTTACCGATCACAAGAGTCTCAAGTATCTCTTTTCCCAAAAGGAGCAGAATCTAAGGCAACGACGTTGGATGGAATTTTTGAAAGACTATGATTGTACCATTCAATACCACCCGGGTAAAGCAAATGTAGTGGCTGATGCTTTGAGTAGAAGACCTCAGGGGTTGTTAGCACACATGTTGGTGCAAGAATGGAAGCTACTAGAAGATTTGGCAAATCTGGACATCAGTGTGAATAACTCTGTCCGTGGTCCTACCTTGGCAAATGTTACGGTTCGGCCGTACTTTATAGATTTGATCCAAGAATATCAAGCCATGGATGCGGAATTGTTGGCTTTCCGGGACAAGGAAGTTGCCAAGGGCAGTGAAGACTTCTCTCTCACTAGTCGGGGTGCTATCACATTCAAGGGGAGGCTGTGCGTCCCAGCCAATGCGGATCTTCGAAGAGAGATTTTGGATGAAGCACACCGTTCGAAGTACACAGTGCATCCAGGGGGTACAAAGATGTACCGGAACCTTAAGAGTCACTTTTGGTGGCGGAATATGAAGAGGGAGGTTACGGAATATGTAGCACGATGCTTGGTGTGTCAACAGGTAAAGGCAGAACACATACGGCCCGCAGGTCTATTACAGTCCCTTCCGATTCCCGAGTGGAAATGGGAGAACATATCCATGAATTTTATAGTTGGTTTGCCAAAAACGGCAAAGGGCTCAAATGCAATTTGGGTTGTAGTAGACCGTCTGACCAAGTCTGCGCACTTCTTACCTTACCGAACTACTTTCAACTCTAGTCAGTTAGCCACTTTGTACATCAAGGAAGTGGTGAGGTTGCACGGAGTGCCCGTCAGTATCGTGTCGGATCGGGATCCAAGATTCACGTCAAGATTTTGGAAAAGTTTCCAAGAGGCTATGGGTTCCCGACTTGATTTCAGCACCGCTTTTCATCCACAGACGGATGGACAGACCGAGAGGGTGAACCAAGTCATTGAAGACATGCTTCGGGCTTGTATGTTGGATTTCAGAGGCAGTTGGGAAGAGCACTTGCCTTTGGTTGAATTTGCCTATAATAACAGCTATCAGGCAAGTATCCAAATGGCACCATTTGAGGCCTTGTATGGGCAAAGTTGTAGGTCTCCTCTCTATTGGGATGAGGTAGGAGAAAGGAAAGTACTTGGTCCGGAGTTGATTGAGCAAACTGCAAACACAGTTAAGATCATTCGGGATCGATTAAAAGCCTCAAGATCGCCAGAAAAGTTATGCGGACACACGCCGTAGGGACTTAGAATTTCAAGTAGGGGATCAAGTTTTTGTGAAAGTATCTCCTAGCAAAGGGATCATGAGATTTGGCAAGCGAGGCAAACTCAGTCCTCGGTATGTTGGGCCTTTTGAGATTATCACACGAGTTGGAGAGGTTGCTTACAGGGTAGCTCTCCCACCTCACATGGCCGCGGTTCACAACGTCTTCCATGTGTCTATGCTTTGGAAGTACATTGCGGATCCTTCGCATGTCATAGACTTGGAACCGTTGGAGATTCGACAGGACCTCACCTTGATTGAAAAGCCGATTCAGATTTTGGATCGAAGAAATCAGGTGCTTTGCAACAAGACAATCCCTTTGGTTCTTGTGCAATGACAACACCATGCTCGGGAAGAAGCTACATGGGAGCGTGAAGCAGAAGTCAAAGCAAAGTACCCAGAATTAATTGAATGAGTTTTGTATAAGTTTGTATATGACTGGTAATTTTATTTTTGGTTTGTAATGCAAAAAGTGTCTGAATTTTGAGGACGAAATTTTTTGTAAGGGGGGGAGGATGTAGAGCCCCTGACCTTTTCACAGTTAATGCATGACACTTCCGTTGTCATTTTTCCTTTAAAGAGTTATAATTAATAAATAAGAAATAAATTGGAAATTTTGAAATGTCAGAAATGTTCCTTTCCGAAGTACGAACCCAACGCAAGTTGAATCGTCAAAATTGGACGAACGAGTCAAAAGATATGGCCAAAACATTCTGGGCCTGTGGGAAAACGTAGCTCGGTTATGCGCTAAGGACGTAGCTCGGTTAGGCGCTAAGGACGTAGCTCGGAAGGCGCTAAGGTCATGCTCTGATAAGGCACAGACAACGCGTAGACAACAGACTCTGACAACGAATACGTTGTGCATCCGTTGTGCAACAACAACGGTTACGTTGTACAGCACAACGGGCACGTTGTACATAAGACAACGGACAACGAGCTCAGCACTATGCACAACGAGTTGGCACTATTCACAGCACAACGAGTTGGCACTATTCATGGCACAACGAGTTGGCACTATTCACGGCATAACGAGTTGGCACTATTCACAGCACAACGAGTTGGCACTGTTCACAGCACAACGAGTGGGCACTATTCAACAGCACAACGTGTTCGGCACTATCCACAACGGACAACGTGCTTGGCACTGTTCACAGCACAACGAGCTCAGCACCATGCACAACACAACACAACGTGTTTAGCACTGTTCACAGCACAACGTGTTCAGCACTCGTGCTCTTGCAGAAATTTCAGTAAGGGTATTATGGTCTTTTGGTCGGTTCACTCTTACCTTAAGAGTTTAACCCGAGCCTTTAGGGCATCATTCGACACTTAGAGAGTTGAGAGAATAGGAGAAAGGGGAGAAGGCGATTCCAACCTAGGGTTTCCATTTTGGAGAGAAATCAAAGGGGTTTTGAAACCCTAGACCAACCTCAAGCCCGTTTTCTTCAAGATCGCTGTTCAAGCATTCGTGGAACTCGCGATCCAAGCTAGGGGAGCACCTCACGGTCGTTTGTGGAAGGGGTTTCTTCCTTATTTCTTCAAGGTCGGTACTTTTTACTACCCTCCTAGTTATAGCTTCTCTTTTCCCTCTATTTCTTTTGATTTTCTTTCATTTACACCTGTGCTATGAGATGGATGGTTGTGAATGGTGAATGGAGGTGGATGTTGGCGAATGGATGCCGTGTGGATGATGTGATGAATGAATGGGAAAGGGCATTGTACTAATAATGAACATACAAGTGTGATGTGAGCATAACCCACCTAGAAAAGCATGATTTAGGTTTAAATGAGAAATGAATAATGAACACACCATGTTTGATGAAATGCCAAGGTGAATACAGTGAGTTGTAAATTAGGAAATGCATGCCTAATAAATAGGGATATTGCTAGGGCCTATGATAGTGTGTTTTCCTGCTTTCCCTAAATGATATGAATATTACATTGCTCAATCATTGATGTTATATGTGTTGTGAAATCACCCAAATATCTTATTTAATTCCAAATGCAAGTATGTACACGGTTCCCACGAGCACGGCATGCATGACATGATTTATCGAGGTTTTCAAGAACATGGTTAGAGGTGGGACATATCCTACGATATATTTTACCTCGCTCTTGGCAAGGACAAGTCAATCATGCATTATCATAAGAAGGGTTTCCCTTCCCTCGCAAGTACATCTCACAAGGACATCTCACAAGTGAAAGGACATGGCACGGCATGACAAGCATGAGCATCTTAGGAAGAAGGGTCTCCCTTCCCTCACAAGTAGATTACTTTTTCGAACAAGCAAGCATGATACATGACATGACAAGAATGGGCATTTAGGAAGAAGGGTCTCCCTTCCCTCACAAGTAGTTTACTTTTCCAAGCAAGCATGACATGGCATGACACGCATGATACGATAAGATGCAACAAACATGACAAGTTTTCAAGCACGGAAATGGTGTTTTCAAGTCAAGTCAAGTGCACGATGTTTTCAAGAGGTTTTATCGGCTTTCTACGAAATACAAGCATGATTATAAATTTCCTTACTTCCTTGTATGATATAAATTGTTCATGTTCTATATATGCTACTTGCTTCCTACTTTATGTATGCTATCTGTACACTATGACTGTTGGTTAGTATTTTGTACCCGCTGAGTATTCCATGCCCAGCCGTACTTCTTATGTCGGCAGGTTCTGAGGGAGCTGCTGCCCCATTTGATGTTTGTGCTCCTGGTCCATGGGTGGAGGAGGAGTACGTCGAGGAGCCTTTTGAGGAACCTCTCGTAGAGGGTTATCAGTAGGTGGTGTTAGATTCTGAGTGGATTAGCTGTGGGTGAGATGAGAGATATACATTTATGTATTTTGGCGGGTTTGTCCGCACTTTCTTTTGGGTTACTTTTTGTATAAACTTGGATTTCCATGTGTATATACTTAGAGGTGGTTAGACTTCCGCTGTGTTTTATAGTTATGTTTCCACTGCTTATATCCTCTATTGTATATGCTCTGTGGATTTTGCAGGTTGGTTTGTCAAGCAAGTCATGTAAGCCATGATTAGTCGTCCAAAGTTCACTCTAACTCCTAGGGTGGGTTTTGGGTCGCGACAATGTAGAGGCAATCAAGAAAGCTGCATAAGTGAATATATAACCTACAGAAAAGTGGGCTAATCCAACCAATCTAGATAGATTTGAGTTCGTTACTTACTTTCTTTACGAGAAAACTAGATGAATCAGTTGTTGCGGGCACTTACCTGGCAGAAGGGGATTGACTCGTGACGATGGATCGCAAAATCAATATGCTCCAACCTGTGATTGAAAAGCCATTGCTTCAGGTTCGGGGAGATCAGGTCATAATCTGTCTTGAGCATTATTCTTATAGCTCCCTGCTCTCACGGAACAGCTACTTAACCGGCGAGGGCTACCCTTCCAGCTCAATTTCACCTCCCCCTGGTACCGTATTTCGACCGTAGGTGGTCTAGCATAAATCCTTCTAGATCGTAAGGCCGCATTTACTTGCTCACTCTCTATGGAAAAGAAAGAGGAAAGGAGAGCGGGAGAAAGTTGTCGAATAGCAGCGGATACATTCCTAAGCAGAAACTGATTAAGCGGATACAACAAGAGACCTTAGGATTTCTGAATGACTAATTAAGGGGTGAGGTAAGTGCGATTGCCTGCCTTAATCGAGGAAGAGGAAGAAGAACCTTTCAGAAGGGGTCCAACCTGCCAAGGGGGGATTATCTCAAAATATCCGAGTCACAGGAAACCCTTCCGAGTTCTAACTCCCCGAGAACTTCGAGGTGCTTCTTTTCAGTTGTAGCAAGCTGGAGGTAAAAATGAAGCTGTGCTACTGACGGGTTAGCATCGGCCCACTTTCTCCGATCATCCTCCAAAGAAGCAAGCCAATGGTTTCTATACCTGGTCGAACATGAGAAGAGGCCAACTCTTGTACAGTATCCATTCTGAGGGGAGTCGGAACTCTATCTAAGGAAGTGCCCGAACCCTCGGAGAATGAATTTCTATTTGTTTGGGCTGGTACTGAACCGGAGCCACATCGAGTTAGTTCCCCTCAAAGCCTTCTTCCGAACTTGCCAACAAGTGCTTATGAACAATTGATTGTTCGACCCGAGGAGACCCAGTTGATGCTTTTGCGCCAGAAGTTTCACAAACATTGACTTCATCAACAGATTCTTCAAAAACAGATCAAAGACGTCCATACCATAGAGAATCAACGAAGACTTGCATTGCAAAACAACCATATCTTTCCACCCACATTAATATTATGATCAAAATGATTCAAATTGAGTCTCCTACCAATCCTGTGGACCCGGAAAAGCACTCGACTCACCTGACTCAGATCACATGTCTTTACATATTCAAAAATCATGGAACTTTCTGTGATTGGCTCTGCTCCCTGATTTTGATCTGCTGTTGGAACCAAGTGAATCGTTTTTGCTGAGCCAGGAGATCTTCCTTTGGATCGTTACAACGCTCGTTGAACGGTTCAAGTAGAAAGATCCCGCCCAGTGTCCCCCTCCTTCCCCCGCTGCCTTCCGACCCGCGGGAGTATACAATGACAACTTCTGGACACTCATGCCCGATCGTGAGACTGCCTGTTGAACGTCTCGTTATTTGGGACCCTATTCACCTCTTTGGGCTTCTATTGAATCGAGAAATAGGTTTGATTGTACATCTTTTTGATATATACTAAGGCATCCTCCGGATAATTCAAATCGAAGCAATTGGATGTCCGACTCGGGCCTATCTGACACGACCGATCAATAGAAATACTCCAACACTCTCGTAAATCTATCCCATTTTTTTCTCGAGTTAACCAGAAGAAGTTAGACCTCCCTTCCGCCCGGCCATTTCTTCTCGGTCAACGCATAAATGAGAAATCCCTAGATGGATCTGGCATAAACAACAAACTTGCTTTGCTCTTACCGTTCTTACTGCTCTTACTGGGTTCCAACCGCAATAGACAGGAAGCCGCCATTTACCATTGCTGCAATCCAAGACTTTGAAATGAAGGACTATTACTAAAAAAAGATGATTTGAAAGATGAATCTCAAATTGAGCCTTTCATATGCGTTAGCAAGCACCGTTCTCGCAACGGTTTCAGTAGTTTATTCAGTCGATGAAGCGTCTGTTGATCCTTTTGATCCTTTGACTCAGTGGATCCGGTTGATTTCTCAGCAAAAGCATAGGAAAGGGTAGAGGTTCAAGAGGCAGAAGCAGGTAGAAAGGCTTGAGAATAGCCATCGGGTACATTGAATGCTGAGATTACGCATTGAATTTCTGGTAGTAGATCCATAATAAAAAAAGTTTTTGTGATTGTTCCAGAAGAAATGAAACAAAAGCCGCAAGAAGGAACTCACTAGAAAGAGACCCGAGTTAGGGCGGAGGAAGGAAAGACAACAAGTCAATAAGCGAGTAGGCGTAAAGTCCCTTCTTTCTGAGCCTGCGGAAAAACGCTAGCGCGCAACAACTAGTACTTTGAAGCCAGCAAACTCCGGCATCAAAGCCCTGCTGAAAAATAGCTAGTTGGGACTTCTTCTTTTAGAAAATGCACGCATTCCGATTTAACCAAATCTGCCACAACAATAGCCCAACCTGTTGTAATAATGCCTTCACTTCCTTATATTACCTTCAAAAGAAAAACTGAAACTGAGATTCGTTTTTGACATCGAGCTGATGCAGTGGCCAAGATCTGTTAGCTGCAACGCTTGAAACTTCCGTTGATTTTATAAATTTTGGTGCCATGAATACATGGGTAGCTTTTCCAAGTGTCACGACCAGGGCAAAAAATGAGGCTGCTGCTGCCGCTCTCGGTGTAGCAAGAACCGACCTACTGGTGCTCTCTCCTCCACGAAGGCTGGATACAGGAGTGAGAGTGAAGCTGTTATTGCTGTTTGTCCCAACATTCAGCCGAGGTAGGCTACTAACTTGCTCGTTAGAAGTAGTTAATGAACGGAAATAAGGCCATTTGATGTCTATAAGTGAAGATTGGATGGATGTGGAATCCGTGATCACACATGAGGGTATTACCAAACCTAGCCTAGCCTTCGTCAATCACACTAAAGCAGAGCACCCAACTATGGCAAGTGTAGCGAAATCGGAATGAATATGCATATATTAAACGGGTTCAAATGCGGGAAACGAGAGAACATTTAGAGTAATGGGGAAGGAGCCTAAATCGACCCCCTTCCTTCTTTTTATTCAAAGACACAAAAGCTGTACAAAGAGATTGGACTCTCGGATATCTTCCTACTCGATCTTCGGCGGGATCGAATGCTTTCCCGGTCGAGGTTCAGTACACAGAAATTGTAGCCACAGAAGCTATTGAAATAGCGGCGTCTAAAATGCTCAAGAAACAAATTGAACAAAAAGAGACTCTAAAAAGAGGCGAAAGCAAGCAATAGAGTCAAGCGTCATAGTCGACCTTTCGGATTCAGTAAGATGGCCATTTTGTACCAGGTCGAGGAGAGAGATAGTCTATATAATTTCCACCCCTGGGCACAATACAATAGTAGGTAGCAATTGAGTCTCTTCCGTCTGCCTCTCGGCGCCCGAAAACGGGGGCTTTCTCCCCACCTGGCCTCTTTGAGGCCCGGTCATAAGCACTCTACCTGGCATCCTTCCTCCTTCTTTCATCAAGCGGAAGAGTTTTTATAAGATTCAAAAGGTCCGTTGAGCACCTCAAAAGCTAAAAACCTTCCCTTCGGTACCTTATTAGGGGTATGGAGCCAACGTCGCAGTTTAGGTATAGCTTGCCGAGTATAACTTTGTCCGCACCGTTTCCGCAGTGGTTGTCTTTACTCAGCTGTCACAGCAGTTTCGGAATCCACACCCCCGAAGAATAAGACCTTATTTTGCACCCGAGGTCTGGGCTGCTGTTCGGACAAGGAATACGGATGATGAAAGATCGTAAGTAGAAGCAGGGCCGGACGAGGCTAACTTCCCTCCCCCGACCAATCGGACGTCCGGGAGAGCGAGGCGTCGTGTATATTCATTCGATTCCGAAATCAACAAAGGTGCCCCTTTCGATTTCTGCTAATTCTCTTCTTGTTGCACCATGTCCAAGCTTGACGATAGCAGTGGTTTGGTCTACACTGTCCGGTGCCCCTATCTTGACCTGGCTGCGTTTGGAATCCAATGGAATCTTCGTAAAGTCGATCAATCTAAATTGCATTTCATTTCAATTGGAATTCACTTATCCTCGATGTACGAGGATCCCCGCTAAGCATCCATGGCTGAATGGTAAAAGCGCCCAACTCATAATTGGCAAATTCGTAGGTTCAATTCCTGTTGGATGCACGCCAGCTTCGCACCTCACCTCGAGAACTCAAAGAGGATAGTGACTTGCCCCAAGAAAGGGGAGACTCTCGTTCAGCCGCTTCAGCTTCATCCTCAGCTTCAGCTTCAAAAGCAAGCTTGCGAAGAAAAGTCACAGTTTGAAGAGATGAAAGGAGCTAAACAGCACAATTTCAGTGACTTTTTCTATTCCGGCGATCTCTCGGTCTAGCGTTGGGAGTTGTTGCTCTCGTACCTATGGGTACAGACTATAGCGGCAACACATTACCATAAGTCTCAGGAGGGGTCATCCCTTAGTCAAGCAGTTACGTCTGATCATCAAGCCAACGGTTACCTCACCAAGCAAACAAGCCACTTTCAGACTTTTCTTGAGGTGGATTATATATCCAAAAAGGTCCGCTCTCGGCCATTCCACACGTTGCCTAGCAGAGGCGTGGTTATCTGAAGTGGATTCTCTCTTTTCTTTTGTAGTAGATGCTTCTAATAGGAGAAGAGGAAATATCCTCCGAAACAGTGCGGTTCTTCACTGAGCTCCTAACCTCGGCCGGGAGCTCC
Source organism: Tetracentron sinense (assembly GCA_015143295.1). NCBI lineage: Eukaryota > Viridiplantae > Streptophyta > Magnoliopsida > Trochodendrales > Trochodendraceae > Tetracentron > Tetracentron sinense. The sequence continues at coordinate 37,990,047 of CM026551.1, read as the reverse complement.
CCGAACTCTCTTCCAGATGGTATCATCCCGAACCTGGTGTCTGTAGAAGAGAACAAAGATCGTCTCAATGCCGTCGCGATATGACTCTGCGCTGCATAGAACTGGGAATGTCAACGACACAAGCAAGGAGTTTACAAAGTAGAAGATGAAATACAGATGTTCGGAAGGACGGAATGGAGCTTCTTTTGAGAGTGAAATACAGATGTTCCCGCTTTGGAGCGAGGGAGCGGAGCT
>CM026551.1:37929813-37984813 GCA_015143295.1 Tetracentron sinense | reverse complement strand
TTAGGTATAGCTTGCCGAGTATAACTTTGTCCACACCGTTTCTGCAGTGGTTGTCTTTACTCAGCTGTCACAGCAGTTTCAGAATCCACACCCCCGAAGGACACTTGGAAAAGCTACCCGTGTATTCATGGCACCGACTCGGGGAAACGCGCGACCTAGGAATGCGAACCCTGCTTTAGGTTGATTTAGCCGATCAAAATAAAGAAAGTAGATCACGAAACTCAACCGGTCACTCCACCGGAGAAGGGTAGTTGAGAAGGTAATCCAGGAGTTCCGTCTTCTACGATGTTTGCTCTGAAACTGGTTTATACTGGAAGAATGGATGGCGCAGGAGTCTCTGCTGCTCGATTGGATTGGCTTAGCTTGCCGATCATTTAGGACTTCAACAACTGGACTTGAAAGCTTGACTTGTTAGCTAGTAGCCCGAACGCTTAGTAGCTTCCCGGCTGCACATTCTTCGCATTCATCATGCGGAATCCACACCCCCGAAGGGTGCGGCACCCCATCCGACTTACCGCAACAGATGACAGCCTTCTTGTACCGATGGCATCGTCCCTCACCTTATCTTAGTGCTTTCTCCCCTCAAAATGGATACTCTCTCGTTTCTCCTGCTCTTAGCGCTAGTCTGGGACAAGAAGTCCCCTGAAGCGGTTGAGGGGCAGCTGACCGATAAGGAAAGCGGGTAGGCCGCCGGATTCTTATTGATTATTCAGGTGGCACTCAGGGTGCCGCTCTAATTAAAGATTTTGAGGGACCGCCGCCGGACGGGCATTCCTGTCTATCTCTATCTATCAAAATAGACCCTCTTTGAAGCAGAGAAAGATCAGTCCAGTATTTAGAACTAGATTCGGAAAATTCACATACATATAATGAGGTGAGGGTTGAGTCTACTTTCGATTAGAGTTTCGATTACAAAAGTAGAGTAGAAAGAAGACTCACTACTCAATTCTCAGGCGACACCCCTTGCTGCCTTTACAAAGATTTCCCTTCTTTGCTTCGAAATGAAGGGCCGGGTATAATCTGGTTGTAAAGAAAGAAACCGAGATAGGTGGCAAGGGGAGAAACTCGGCCGGTGAATCGAACGGTCGGTCCGTATGTTTCTAGGACCCCCAAGAAGCTGGTGTTTGGGATGAGTGGTACAAGATCTTTTACCCTTACGCAATGCAATGGGAATATCAAGATCATCAGAAGGGTCATCAGAAACAGAAGGACGACTAGGAAGATTCTATATAACCGCCTGAGCTGGCTCCCGGGGGGAAAGCGTGTAGGCAACGAAACCCGTCCGAAAGCGATAGCTTTTTTACTCAAAAGGAGTAGCACTAAACGAAGAGGAGAATGTACCAAAGGAGACCCGTTTTACCAATCGTTTGTAAGGGTGTGTCCTTAGTCGCCCCGGAGAAGCCATACCCTTTTCTGATTGAAAGTAGCAAGCCACTCCACTACTGGTACAGAGGCCATATAGAAGGTTCCTTCTTCTATATGTGAAGGCGAAGAACATCTAGAAGCTAGCTCTTGTCTTGTCCAAAAGGGGTCAAGCTACTGATTCACCTATCATCTCCCTTCCTTCCGACTCAGATTCCACCTCCTCTTCCTCAGACTCCCATGATGACTCCGATCCAACTGAGCCATCAGAAGATGTCCTCTCAAAGGTTGCAGACCTCATCAAAAAGCAGAAAGCAGATGGGCTGTAATTTTTTTATTTTTTTTGATGTTGACATAGGGGGAGAAATATGAAATGTAATGAAAATTTAAATTTGATGATTGATGATTGATAAATGAAATGACATTTGAACCATTTGAATTATGACGTTTGAACTATTTGAATTATGATGCTTTTTTTGCATCTTTGGCAGTACACACATAATATGTCTTTCGCTTATGCAATTCTATTCTTGTCTGAATCTAATATGTTGTGAAGAGAAATTAAAATTGAAACTTATCTTTGTGGAACATTTCTTGGTACATAACCAGGGTGATATATCCTTTAAACTCATCATAAATATGCATCTAAATTATAACTGTGATTATTTTTACAAATGCATATGCGTAGGGGGAGCTTACCTCAAAGTTTTTATGAAAAACATGTCGTGAGGGGGAACTCAACCCAATTTCATTACATTGTTATGTCATCATCAAAAAGGGGGAGATTGTTAGCCTCAGGGTTACAACCATGAGTATCCCTAATAATTTTGATAATAACATAACAATGAAATGAAAATATCTGGTACTAATGAAACCATTTAAGTGCGTGACCATTTCAGATTACATAAGTTGATAGCACTCCAATCATGAAAAAGGATGGAAATTATCCAAGAGGAAGTTCAACTCAATACAAGATGAAGATTCAAGAAGAGACCTTAGTCCAAGTTCAGACCATTGAAGACAAAATGCAAAATCACAAGACCCAAGTCAAGCCAAGATTATCTCTCATTTTTCTAAATGTATTATTCTGAGAATGTATAGGACTTATGTAAAAAGTTCTCAAAAGAAAGGTGAAGTGAATAAGCTCAAGAACCATAGATTGATCATAGGAGCTTAGGACATCCTTTGAAATCAATTTAAGGCCCTAATGAATCATAAAAATATGATAAAAAGATAGCTAATTGACCTAGGAAATCAATCAAATCCCTTCGGTCTAATCCTAGACTGAATTCAGAGTTTTTACTTTGACTTCGTCGACGAATTATCTGGGTAGATTGAATTCGGCGACGAAGTCATGACAGAATTTTTAAAAGTCTATTCTATCTCATGAATTCATCGACGAAATCCTTGGTTGGGTTAAGATTTGGTGACGAAGTCGTTTCAGGATTTTTCGAAATCCAATTCTATATCTTGAATTCGGCGACGAACTCAAGTGGGAACTCCACTTTGTCGACGAAATCTTGTCTGAAACAGAAAATTTTCTGTAACGGCTAGTTTGCAACGGACCTAAAAGCATTTAATGCTTCCCCAATGGCACTATTGAATCAAATGCTATAAAAGGAGTTCATTTATGAATGAATATCAACTCTTGATCACTACAATAACTCCCATTGATCCCTCATTCATTGCTATTGATTTTCACTCTCACACTTAGAAAATCCCCAAAAGTTTCTCTTGAGCTCATTAAAGTCTACTTTCTTTGAGAGACTTTATTAGAGTTTGTATTTCACTCCTATCCAGCTCATTTAAGGAGCCTTCTATTCGGATTTTCAATCCAAAACCTATTTATTGAGAGTAGTCAAGAATCCAGGATTCTTGCACTGAAGTTGTTGCTTCAGTAATATCAAGAGAGGGTTGTACTCCTGAAAGGTTTCAGCTCGGCCTAAAGGAGAGCTTGAAAGGTGATATCTCGACCTGTAAAGAGAGATTGTAAAGGTTTGGACTCCACCTGTGAAGGAGCCTGTACGATTAAGGAATCGTGGTGAATCCTCTAGCTGGAAGCTGAGGCGGGGAGTAGGCTGGTTTGCTGAACCTCGAGAACAAATCTTGAGTTTGCACTCTTCTTATCTCTTCTCTCTCTTTTAATATTCCATTGTTTTATCTTGTTGCATATTATACTCTATTCCGCTCTTTGAACTTGTAGTTCATACTTTTAATTTTTAAAAATCTACCTTAGACCCTATTCACCCCCCCTTTAGGGTCATTACCTGGCCAACAAGGGTAAACCAAATCGTCGACGACATGCTTCGGGCATGTATGTTAGATTTCAAGGACAGCTGGGAAGAGCAATTGCATTTGGTGGAGTTCACTTACAATAATGCTACTAGGAGAGCATCCAGATGGCACCATTTGAGGCCTTGTATGGGCAAAGTTACAGGTCTTCTCTCTACTGAGATAAAGTGGGAGAGAGAAAAGTGCTGGGTCCTGAGTTGATTGAGCAGACCGCGAATAAATTCAAGATCATCTAGGATCGGTTGAAAGCTGGCCAAGATCATCAGAAGAGCTATACGGACACTCGCCGTAGGGACTTGGAATTCCAAGTTGGGAATCAAGTCTTTGTGAAGCTATCTCCTAGCAAGGGGATTCTGAGATTTGGCAGGCGAGGCAAGCTTAGTCCTCGGTACGTTGGCCCCTTTGAGATTATCACACGAGTTGGTGAAGTTGCTTACTGGGTAGCTCTTCCAACTCATATGGCCGCAGTCCACAATGAAGGGGTATCCGGGTAAAAATTTATGCGGAAACTAGATCCCCTAGATCTTAACACCATAGAAAGCATCAAAATTAGCTAATAATTTTAGTCATATCACCTCGGTGAATGCTTTTCACCGGTGAAGCTTAATCCACTCGAACCGTCAGAACTCTTTGTAGAGATTTCTCTGAAAAAATACTACAAGCCCGATCCTTGTTCTTCGCTCTCCCCAGGAAGCTTTAGAATCTCCGTTGTAATTATATAAGCAAGAGGAAGAAGATGGAGTAATGGTATAGACCTTCTATCACCAAAAACACTATGGTTCAAAACCCTAGAAAAGCAAAACCCAATTTGCACAACCTATATAGCTCACGAAAATCCCTAGGGGTCTCCTTAGGGTCTCACGGTTTGGAGAGAGAGAGGAGAGAAGAGAAAAAATTCTAGAGAAAAGTGCTTAATGGTCTAGGGTGTTGGGGTATTTTTAAACTAGGATCCTATCCTAATCATACTCCAACTTGATCTTATCTAGTAGGATTTACTAATTAATAATAACTCTTACTATTAATTAATTAAACTCCTATTTAACTACACTAAAGTAGGAAACCTAGTCAAACTAGGAGACCAACACCAGGGGGGCGTGAGCTTCTATGGGGCATGGGTTTTGAGGAGTTAAAAATGCTTTTTGTAATCCAATTACAATTCCATCTTAATCCTAATTGCAATCCAACAATTGGATTTTAATTCCATTACAAAAAGAATTATATTTCAATAATTATTCAATTAAAAAATCCTAATCCAATTAGGATTCCTCAAGTGGGCGCCCCACCCTAGGGTTTAAACCCATGGGATTTGGCCCACATTAAGGGTCCATTTTAATGGGTTTATGGATATGGGTCAAACCCATTTCCCTTTTAATTATGTTAATTAAATAATTATCAAAATAATCCCTAGATTTAAATTAACAATTAATTTAAACCATAGATTAACTTTTAATCGATTTAATTAAATGATTAACTTTTAATCACTTAAATAATTGATTAACTTTTAATCAATTAATGAGCTTGTATTTCTTATATGAGCACCTCCACAGATTGCTCTGGGACATTCTTACTCTAGCATACCCAATGTTATCCCATTGACCCTAAACAGGATTACATCGGAATTGTAAGTGACATGAGATATCCATGTTGCAATTGAATCCCAGTGTATGAACATTAACCATTAAGGATCCCACCACATGAACTTTTAAATTCGATTTATCCTTCCAAATACATTATCCCTAATGGGCCTTCGAGATTGACATACTATCTAACCCATAGCCCATTGCAAATCATCCCAGTTTCCAAGACTTATGATTAAGCCATGAGAAACAATTTCTCATGAAAAACATTTTGAGAAAATCCTTTTATAAGTATAATACCTTTTAATAAAAGCATATTTCAAAACTTATTTTGTTTTCAAAATCACCTGCGCAGGATTTAAACTTAATCAACTCTCTTACCCGGAACTTGGATAATCTCTCAAATTAATGAGCATGGATTTCTTGTTTGAAATTCATCATGACTTGAACAACTTTCTAACTATCCAACTGTCATTGTATGTATTCCCTAAGTTATAAAATATGTTGGTGGAATCAAAACAGTCAGATCACTGCTCAGTCATAGATGAACTCATCAGATCTAAGGATCATTGAATCCGTTCAATGTGAATGAGAGACCACTATTTGATAGTATGTTTATGCAAGAGGTCTCTCATTGAATGCAATCAGTCAGTGTACATTTAAGCACCCATATGCTGATGTGTAGTCTCCACTACAGTAGTTCGAGATAGAACTACATCTCAACTATTGAGAACATCTTAGCATTCTAGCAGCCATATAAGTGAAGTGCCCAGCTTCACCCACAACTGTGACTATATAAGGTATAAGGAACTGGAAAGTTATATCTGCCTGTGATAATCTAATCACATAACTTTCCTATAATATATCCTCTGGACCATTATCAATATCTCATATCGTATAGATCATCTCATGATCAAAGTTAGTTACCCATAATAAATACACAATAGATTAAGAAGAATCATTTATTAATCAAATTAATAAGGTTCCAACAATCTAAATGACTTTTCTGGGCATGATGTCTAACACACAATGTGTTCCATGTGTTGTTGCTCTGGAAATACATTTCAGACCTTTCGCATGTCATAGACTTGGAACCGTTGGAAATCCAAGAGGATCTCACTTTGGTTGAAAAGTTGGTTCAGATACTGGATCGACGATATCAAGTGCGTCGCAACAAGACTATCCCGTTGGTTCTCATGCAATGACAACATCATGCTCGAGGAGAGGTCACATGGGAGAGCAAGGCCGAAGTCAAAGCGAAGTACCCAGAATTGTTTGAATAGGTTTTGGTTCTAGCATGTAATGTTGCTTTGATTTTATAATGCAAGTATCGTCCAATTTCGAGGACAAAATTTTTATAAGGGGGGAGGATGTATGTCGCGACCCAAAACCCACCCTAGGAGTTAGAGTGAACTTTGGATGACTAATCATGGCTTACATGACTTGCTTGAAAAACCACCTGCAAAACACCCACAGAGCATATACATTAGAGGATAACAGCGGAAGCATAACTATAAGACACAGCGGAAGTCTAACAAACCTCTAAGTATATACACATGGTCCAAGTTTTAATACAAAGAAATCAAAACAGAGAAAGTGTGGACATGCCCGCCAAAATACATGGATATAATCACTCATGCTCACCCACAGCTAATCCACTCAGAATCTAACACCACCTACTGATAACCCTCTACGGGAGGTTCCTCCAAAGGCTCCTCGACGTACTCCTCCTCCACCCATGGACTAGGAGCACAAACATCAAATGGAGCAGCAGCTCCCTCAGAACCTGCCGACATAAGAAGTACGGCTGAGCATGGAATACTCAGCGGGTACTAAATACTAACCAACAGTTATAGCAAGAGATAGCAATGCATACCCAGGAAACAATATAGATATATATGAATCAGGAACAGTTAATATCATACAAGGAAATAAGGAAATTCATAATCATGCTTGCAGTTCATGAAAAGCAGATAAAATCCTTGAAAAACACCATGCTCTTGACTTGACTTAAAATACCCATCGCCTAATTGGAAACTTATTTACCGTGTCATGCTTGTATCATGCGTGCCATGTCACGCTATGCGTGTATCATGCTTGCTTATTCAGAATTTAAACATGTTCACATCCCTAGTTGCCGTTCATAGTCCATCGCAACTAGTATCCTATATGCTGAATGATATGCCTAGTTGCCGTTCATAGCCCGTCGCAACTAGCATCCATGTGAAATGTGTATGACTAGTTACCGTTCATAGCCCGTCGTAACTAGCATCCATGCGAAATGTGTATGCCTAGTTGCCGTTCATAGCCCGTCGCAACTAGCATCCATGCGTGTCATGCCATGCCTTGAGTGTCATGAGATGCTATGCCATGCGTGTAATGCGATGGGATGAGAGACCCTTCCCTATGCAATGCATGATCATCTTGTCCTTGCCAAAAGCGAAGTGAAACATATCGTAGGATATGCCCCACCTCTACATCTCGTCCTTGAAAACATCGGTAAATCACATCGTTTCATGCCGTGCTCGTGTAATCGTGTACACACTTACGATGGAAATTTAATATGACATTTTGGGGAATTCACAATACATTGCACATTACCATATATACAAGTAATAAATTAAACAATTTAGGGAAAGCGTGAAAACACACTATCATAACCTTAGCAATTTCCATAAATGTTTAAGCATGCATTTTCTTTATTTATTATTCTTTTCATTCATCTTGGCATTTCATCAAACATGGTGTGTTCATTATTGATTTACCCTACAACATGCTTTTCTAGATGGATTTTACTCAAATCATGCATGTATGTTCATTATTGGAACAATGCCCTCCCCATTTTAATCATCACAACACAACCATTGGCATCCAATCGCCCATTCCGTCTCGATTCACCATTCACAACCATCCATCTCATAGCACATGTGTAAATAAAGGAAAACAAAGGGAAATAAAGGGAAAAGAGGAACTATAACTAGGAGGGTAGCAAGAAGTACCGACCTTGAAGAAATGAGGAAGAAACCCCTTCCAAAAACTACCGTGTGGCTGCTGCCCTAGCTTGGATCACGAGCTCCTCGAATGCTTGAGCCTTGATCTTAAAGAAAACGGGTTTGGGGTTGATCTAGGGTCTTAACCCCTTTGATTTCTCCCCAAATGAAAACCTAGGTTTGGGAACCCTTTCTCCTCTCTTCTAATCTCCCAAATCTTCTAAGTGTTGAGAATGAGCCCTAAAGGCTCGGGCAAGACTCTTAAGGTAAGAGTAAACCGACCAAAAGACCATAATACCCTTACTGAAATTTCTGTAAAAACTCGAGTACCGAGCGATCGGTGTTAATGACTGATCGATCGGTTGCCTACTGATCGATCGGTTTCATAACCGAGCGATCGATAAAATTTCACTCTCTGGAAAATTTCCCTATACAAAAATCTTGACCAGTCGATAGCCTCCGAGCGATCGGTTTGGGACCGATCGATCGCTCCATGGACCGAGCGATCGGTGGTCTGCAGGTCCAAACTGTTTTGGCCATATCTTTTGACTCACTCGCCGGATTTTGACGATTCAACTTGCGTTGGGTTCATACTTCGAAAACGAACATTTCTAACATTTTGGAATTTTCAATTTCTTCCTTATTTATTAATTATACCTCTTTAAAGGCAAAATGGCAACGAAAATGTCATGCATTAAATGTGAAAAGGTCCGGGGCTCTACATCCTCCCCCCCTTACAAAAATTTCGTCCTCAAAATTTAGACGCTACTTGCATTAGAAACCAAAAAGAAAATTACAAGTCATATACAAACTTATGCAAAAACTCATTCAAATAATTCTGGGTACTTCGCTTTGACTTCGGCTTCACGCTCCCATGTAGCTTCTTCCCGAGCATGGTGTTGCCATTGCACAAGAACCAAAGGGATTGTCTTGTTGCGAAGCACTTGATCTCTTCGATCCAAAATCTGAACCGGCTTTTCAATCAAGGTGAGGTCCTCTCGAATCTCCAACGGTTCCAAGTCTATGACATGCGAAGGATCCGTAATGTACTTCCGAAGCATAGACACATGGAAGACGTTGTGAACTGCGGCCATGAAAGGTGGGAGAGCTACCCTGTAAGCAACCTCACCAACTCACGTGATAATCTCAAAAGGCCCAACATACCGAGGACTGAGCTTGCCTCGCTTGCCAAATCTCATGATCCCTTTGCTAGGAGATACTTTCACAAAAACTTGATCCCCTACTTGAAATTCCAAGTCCCTACGGCGCGTGTCCGCATAACTTTTCTGACGATCTTGAGCGGCTTTCAATCGATCCCGAATGATCTTAACTGTGTTTGCAGTTTGCTCAATCAACTCCGGACCAAGTACTTTCCTTTCTCCTACCTCATCCCAATAGAGAGGAGACCTACAACTTCGCCCATACAAGGCCTCAAATGGTGCCATTTGGATACTTGCCTGATAGCTGTTATTATAGGCGAATTCAACCAAAGGCAAGTGCTCTTCCCAACTGCCTCTGAAATCCAACATACAAGCCCGAAGCATGTCTTCAACGACTTGGTTCACTCTCTCGGTTTCTCCATCCGTCTGTGGATGAAAAGCAGTGCTGAAATCAAGTCGGGAACCCATAGCCTCTTGGAAACTTTTCCAAAATCTTGACGTGAATCTTGGATCCCGATCCAACACAATACTGACGGGCACTCCGTGCAACCTCACCACTTCCTTGATGTACAAAGCGGCTAACTGACTAGAGTTGAAAGTAGTTCGGTAGGGTAGGAAGTGCGTAGACTTCGTCAGACGGTCTACTACAACCCAAATTACATCTGAGCCCCTTACCGTCTTTGGCAAGCCAACTATGAAATCCATGGATATGTTCTCCCATTTCCACTCGGGAATAGGAAGAGACTGCAATAGACCTGCCGGCCGCATGTGCTCTGCCTTCACCTGTTGGCACACTAAGCATCGTGCTACATACTCCGCAACCTCCCTCTTCATATTCCGCCACCAAAAGGACTCTTGAGGTTCCGATACATCTTTGTACCCCCAGGATGCACTGTGTACTTCGAACGATGTGCTTCGTCCATGATCTCTCGTCGAAGATCTGCATTGGCCGGAACACACAGCCTTCCTTTGAATGTGATAGCCCCTTGGCTAGTGAGAGAGAAGTCCTCACTACCCTTAGCAACTTCCTTGTCCCGATAAGCCAACAATTCAGCATCTGTGGCTTGGTATTCTTGGATCAAATCTATAATGTATGGCCGAACCGTGACATTTGCCAAGATAGGACTATGAACAGAGTCATTCACACTAATGTCCAGATTTGCCAAATCTTCAAGTAGCTTCCATTCTTGCACCAACATGTGTGCTAATAACCCCGGAGGTCTTCTACTCAAAGCGTCGGCCACTACATTCGCTTTGCCTGGGTGGTACTGAATGGTACAATCATAGTCTTTCAAAAATTCCATCCAACGCCGTTGCCTTAGATTCAGCTCCTTTTGGGAGAAGAGATACTTGAGACTCTTGTGATCCGTGAACACATAGAACTCCACCCCATAAAGGTAATGATGCCAAATCTTGAGTGCAAACACGACCGCCGCAAGCTCCAAGTCGTGCGTGGGATAATTCTTCTCATGCTCCTTCAATTGCCTTGATGCATAGGCAATGACTTTTTTGTGCTGCATGAGTACACACCCAAGTCCAATGTGTGAGGCATCACTATACACCTCATACCCATAAGGTCCGGATGGCACAGTAAGGACAGGGGCTGTAGTAAGCCTCTTCTTCAGTTCCATGAAACTGATCTCGCACTTATCACTCCATACAAACTTGGCGTTCTTCCTTGTCAGGTAAGTGAGCGGTGCTGCAAGGATGAAGAAACCTTCTACGAATCTCTTGTAGTAGCCTGCCAGCCCAAGAAAACTGCGTATCTCTGTGACACTCTTGGGCCTTGCCCAACTCATAACAGCCTCTATCTTCTTTGGATCTACCGATATGCCTTCCGCGGAAACAACGTGGCCTAGAAATGCCACCTCTTCGAGCCAAAACTCACACTTGCTAAGTTTGGCATATAGCTTGTGCTCTCTTAGCATTTCCAAAGCAAGGCGTAGGTCGCGTGTGTGATCTTCCCGTGTCTGGGAATAGACCAAAATATCATCAACAAATACAATCACGCACCTATCAAGATATGGCCGGAACACCCGGTTCATCAAATCCATAAAGGCTGCCGGCGCGTCGTGAGTCCAAAAGGCATCACCAAGAACTCGTAGTGTCCATACCGAGTCCTGAAAGCAGTTTTGGGAACATCTTCCACCTTAATCTTCAACTGGTAATAACCCGATCGAAGGTCTATCTTTGAGAAAAATCTCGCTCCCTTCAACTGATCGAAAAAATCATCAATTCTAGGCAATGGATACCTATTCTTTATAGTGACCTTGTTCAATTGCCGGTAATCGACGCACATCCGCATTGAACCATCTTTCTTCTTAACAAACAACAACGGGGCACCCCACGGTGAGACACTTGGTCGAATGAAACCAAGGCCTTGTAATTCCTCCAACTGAGTCTTCAACTCCTTGAGTTCTACCGGGGCCATTCTATACGGAGCCCGAGAGATGGGAGCTATGCCTGGTGTAAGCTCAATCACAAACTCAATCTCCCTGTCTGGAGCTAATCCTGGCAACTCCTCTGGAAATACATCCAGGAATTTACTCACGACCGGAATAGTCGAAGAGTCCTTTGCCTCGAAGTTCGCTAAGCTCAATGCCGCAAAACGAGCGATATCTCTACTTTTAAACCCCCGAAAGTGAAATGGTTTTCCTTCTACCGGCTTGAAGAGTACCATCTTCTCAAAGCAAGCTACATGCCCATGATGTGCTGCTAACCAATCCATTCCCAATATAACATCAAAGTCTTGGAATCCCAGGACGATGAGATCAACCGCCAACTCGTGGCTTCCAACTTGGACCACACTATTTCTATACACTTTATCTGCCAATACTGTTTTTCCGAGAGAAGTCAAAATGGCTAACTCCGGTTCTAGCTGACTTGGCTCTACAGAAAAGCCTTCTGAAAAACTCGGCGAGGCAAATGAATGAGTAGACCCGGTATCAATCAACACTCGAGCCAAATACTCATTGACTAGTAGGGTTCCTAAAATTTTGACTAGCGGAGTTAATCCATGCATCAACAGTGTATACATATAGGTATATATACATATATAACATGCCAAGTACGTACACAATCAATTAATACTTAACAGTTTAATTTACGGATAATTAAATAAGCTACAACTGCGTACCTTGCACTACATCGTCAGATGCAAGTGCATCACCCTCTATTAAGGCAAAAACTCGCCCTTGGTTTGCCTGGCGAGACTGAGGTGCAGACCGGGTAGTCTGAGATGATGCCTGATATGATCCTGCTGGGCGTGCTGGTGGCCTAATCCCTTGAGACTGGCCTGGTAAATGCCGACTGGGGCAATCCCTGATCATATGGCCCTGGCGACCACAATGAAAGCATCCACCCAATGCCCTTCGGCAATCTCCTGCCGGGTGCCTTTGGCCGCACGAAGTGCAAACCTCGTGTGTATAGGTCGGAGGGGCCGGAGGTGGAGCATACCTCATCTTCTGAGGTGCAACAGGCCGTGGGGCCGGAAGAGCCTGAGGTAGCGGTGCTTGAGGCACATACTTCCGGGGAGCTGGAGGCGCATAAGATGGCCTCATCGGTGGTGCTGGCCACGCATACTGATAAGGGCCGGTACGAGCCCACCTCTCTGGAGGTGCTGAATTACTAGCTTGGCCTCTCGCTAACTCCCTCTTCTTGGACACTGTCTCTGAATTGGCCTCGACCAATAAGACCTTGTCTACCTCCTCAGGGTAGGTAGCATGTCTGAAAACCGAAACCTTCTCCATGATAACATCTTTGAGCCCTTGCTCAAACCTTCTTGCCTTCATTGCCTCGGTGGCAACCATGTGAGTTGCGAAGCGTGATAGCTCCAAGAACTTGGCCTCGTATTGTGCCACAGACATCAAACCTTGCTCGAGGTTGATGAATTCTCTCTCTTTCTTTTCCCGTGCTCCAATCGGAAAATACTTCTTGTAAAAAGCGTCCTTGAACTCATCCCAAGTCCAAGGTTGACCCTGCATGGTCAAATCTCGCGTCCTCAATGCGGAAAACCACCAATGGTGGGCTTCGCCCTCTAGCATGAAAGCTGCCCATGCTACTCTCTCCTCCTCTGTGGGTGAGAGGACCGTAAAAATCTTCTCCATATGGAGGATCCACGCCTCCGCAGCAAGAGGGTCCACACTCCCATTGAAGGATGGAGGCCTCAATCTCCTGAATGCCTCAACTCCAGCGGTACGATGTACTGGAGCTACAGGCAGTGGAGTAGGTGCCGCTGATGCCGGTATAGTTTGCCGAGCCGCCAGGATGGCGAGTGTCTCAGCAATAGAGCCTAAGACCTGAGAGAGGTGCGGCTGCTCATCCTCATCCCGTGAAGAAGAGGAAGCTCTGGTACGTGGCCCACGACCCCGTGTGTTCCGTCTCATGACTAAAGTCCTGAGAATAATAACACCACATGAGTCTAACTTGAAACCACAGTTTATTTCAATGCCATTTCACAATAATTCAATTTGTATTAGTTGTATAATACTAATACACATCACATCAAGTCATCAGAGTATTCATCACATTATACTTATACTTTAGTGTTCTAGCGTACCTAGGACCCGTACTTGGTTAAAGCAACCATTTTAGACTAAGACTAAAGTTTAGTCTTACACTTGGAACCAGACTCGCTCCCAACTTACTTCCTTCCTAACTTGTTTCCTAACATATGCTCTTGTCAAGCCGTGGTATAAGATTCTAAGTGACCCTAGAGACCTAAAGCCTAAGCTCTGATACCACTTCTGTCGCGACCCAAAACCCACCCTAGGAGTTAGAGTGAACTTTGGACGACTAATCATGGCTTACATGACTTGCTTGACAAACCACCTGCAAAACACCCACAGAGCATATACAATAGAGGATAACAGCGGAAGCATAACTATAAGACACAGCGGAAGTCTAACAAACCTCTAAGTATATACACATGGTCCAAGTTTTAATACAAAGAAATCAAAACAAAGAAAGTGTGGACATGCCCGCCAAAATACATGGATATAATCACTCATGCTCACCCACAGCTAATCCACTCAGAATCTAACACCACCTATTGATAACCCTCTACAGGAGGTTCCTCCAAAGGCTCCTCAACGTACTCCTCCTCCACCCATGGACTAGGAGCACAAACATCAAATGGAGCAGCAGCTCCCTCAGAACCTGCCGACATAAGAAGTACGGCTGAGCATGGAATACTCAGCACGTACTAAATACTAACCAACAGTTATAACAAGAGATAGCAATGCATACCCAGGAAACAATATAGATATATATGCATCAGGAACAGTTAATATCATACAAGGAAATAAGGAAATTCATAATCATGCTTGCAGTTCATGAAAAGCCGATAAAATCCTTGAAAAACACCATGCACTTGACTTGACTTAAAATACCCTTCGCGTAATTGGGAACTTATTTACCGTGTCGTGCTTGTCATGCTTGTATCATGCGTGCCATGTCATGCTATGCGTGTCATGCGTGTATCATGCTTGCTTATTCGGAATTGAAACATGTTCACATGCCTAGTTGTCGTTCATAGTCCGTCGCAACTAGTATCGTATATGCTGAATGATATGCCTAGTTGCCGTTCATAGTCCGTCGCAACTAGCATCCATGCGAAATGTGTATGCCTAGTTGCCGTTCATAGCCCGTCGCAACTAGCATCCATGCGAAATGTGTATGCCTAGTTGCCGTTCATAGCCCGTCGTAACTAGCATCCATGCGTGTCATGCCATGCCTTGAGTGTCATGAGATGCTATGCCATGCATGTAATACGATGCCATGCCATGCGTGTAATGCGATGGGATGAGAGACCCTTCCCTATGCAATGCATGATCATCTTGTCCTTGCCAAAAGCGAAGTGAAACATATCATAGGATATGCCCCACCTCTACATCTCGTCCTTGAAAACATCGGTAAATCACGTCGTTTCATGCCGTGCTCGTGTAATCGTGTACACACTTGCGATGGAAATTTAATATGACATTTTGGGGAATTCACAATACATTGCACATTACCATATATACAAGTAATAAATTAAACAATTTAGGGAAAGCGCGAAAACACACTATCATAACCTTAGCAATTTCCATAAATGTTTAAGCATGCATTTTCTTTATTTATTATTCTTTTCATTCATCTTGGCATTTCATCAAACATGGTGTGTTCATTATTGATTTACCCTACAACATGCTTTTCTAGATGGATTTTACTCAAATCATGCATGTATGTTCATTATTGGAACAATGCCCTCCCCATTTTAATCATTACAACACAACCATTGGCATCCAATCGCCCATTCCGTCTCGATTCACCATTCACAACCATCCATCTCATAGCACATGTGTAAATAAAGGAAAACAAAGGGAAATAAAGGGAAAAGAGGAACTATAACTAGGAGGGTAGCAAGAAGTACCGACCTTGAAGAAATGAGGAAGAAATCCCTTCCAAAAACGACCGTGTAGCTGCTGCCCTAGCTTGGATCACGAGCTCCTCGAATGCTTGAGCCTTGATCTTGAAGAAAACGGGCTTGGGGTTGATCTAGGGTCTTAACCCCTTTGATTTCTCCCCAAATGAAAACTTAGGTTTGGGAACCCTTTCTCCTCTCTTCTAATCTCCCAAATCTTCTAAGTGTTGAGAATGAGCCCTAAAGGCTCGGGCAAGACTCTTAAGGTAAGAGTAAACCGACCAAAAGACCATAATACCCTTACTGAAATTTCTGCAAAAACGCGAGTACCGAGCGATCGGTGTTAATGACCGATCGATCGGTTGCCTACCGATCGATCGGTTTCATAACCGAGCGATCGGTTAAAATTTCACTCTCACGAAAATTTCCCTATACAAAAATCTTGACCAGTCAATAGCCTCCGAGCGATCGGTTTTGGACCGATCGATCGCTCCATGGACCGAGCGATCGGTGGTCTGCAGGTCCAAACTGTTTTGGCCATATCTTTTGACTCGCTCGTCGGATTTTGACGATTCAACTTGCGTTGGGTTCATACTTCGAAAACGAACATTTCTAACATTTCGGAATTTTCAATTTCTTCCTTATTTATTAATTATACCTCTTTAAAGGCAAAATGGCAACGAAAATGTCATGCATTAAATGTGAAAAGGTCTAGGGCTCTACAATGTAGAACCCAGAAACTTTTGTATATGTCTTGGAATGCATGTCAAGGCATGAAGCCTTTGTAATCTCCATTTTTCATGAAATGAGAATTTGGAAACCTTTGAGAGTTTAACAAGAATGCTATAAAATAATTAAATAAAATATTTAACAATATGCCATAGCCTTAGAAAGGTCCTAGGCATTTTCCTAGAGGGTTAGAGTAAAAGTGGGATAAGTCCAAGAAGTGGAATTGAGATTTGCAAATCACCGATCGCTCGGTCCCAAGAGTGATCGATCACTCCAAAACCGATCGATCGGTATCTATCGACTAGTTCAAAAATTTGTATGGGGAAAATTCCAGAGAGTGTGTTTTCAACCGATCACTCGGTGAAAAACACCGGTCGCTCGGTAAGCGACCGATCGCTCGGTCCTGACCACCGATCGCTTGGTCTTTCACGTTTTCCAAAAAAATTATTAAGGGTTTTTTATCTTTTGGCCATTCCACCCTTGCCTATAAAAGCTGGCCCGAGCCAAGGGTGTTCATAAACACCCTTAGAAAAATAGTTGAGAGAGAGGAGAAAGGGGGTTTTCACCTAGGGCATCAACTTTAGAAAGATCAAGGGTTTGAGAACCCTAGATCATTGCAAAATCTTGGATTTCTTAAACTAAAGCTGTAGAACCCCTGAATCTTCATGTAGATAAATAGTGAATAGTATGTGAATAGTGCTCAAGTAGAGTCTTGTACACTAATGGACTTTATGCTAATATACATGTTTGGATATTTGGCGTGAATGTGTTGATAGGTCAATATGTCCTTAAGGAGTATGTTTTAAGTATAAAAGGGTGTTAGAATTGGATTGGAGAAGATTCAAGTAGTGGAAATAGGGTTTTGCAGCAAAACACGGGATCACCGATCGCTCGGTGATAACCACCGATCGTCCGGTCTTCTACCGATCACTCGGTAGCTGTCTACTGGTTAACTAATTTGTATGGGGAAAAATACCAGAGGGGGTGTTTTCAACTGATCGCTCAGTTGAAACCACCGATCGATCGGTTATATGTAGATTTTCTTCATTAAGGGTCTTTAAGTCTTTAACCCACACCCCTTTGCCTGTATAAGGCTTGGTCGTGCCTTAGGGTTTCAGAAACCCTTAGTGCACTATTTTGAAAGAATTTGAGAGGAGAAGAAGAAGAGAAGCTAGGTTTTTGCTCAAGCTTGAAGGAGAGATCAAGTCCTTCCTTCCTTTGGTGTTTTTCAACCAATAACTCAAGGTTTTCACATGTTCCAAGCTCTTGGAATCGAAGTTATTGATTTCATCAAGGTAGATACACTCTGTAGAACCCCGTACTTTTTCATGCTTAATGCATAGCACTTTTTCATGCTGCTGTCGTGTTGGCACTCAAGATTTGGCACCATTACCTTTACGGAGTAGAGTTCTATGTGTTCACGGATCACAAGAGCCTCAAGTATCTCTATTCCCAAAAGGAACTAAATTTACGACAACGACGTTGGATGGAATTTTTGAAAGACTATGAATGCACCATCCAATACCACCCGGGTAATGCAAATGTGGTGGCGGACGCTTTGAGTAGGAAACCTCCAGGGTTATTGACTCATATGTTAGCGCAAGAATGGAGATTATTAGAAGACTTGGCTAATCTGGACATCAGTGTGAATGATTCCGTCCGTAGCCCTGTTTTGGCAAATGTCACGGTCCGGCCGTACATTATAGATTTGATCCAAGAGTATCAAGCCACGGATGCTGACTTGTTGGCTTTCTGGGACAAGGAAGTTGCCAAGGGTAGTGAGGACTTTTCTCTCACTAGCCGTGGTGCTATTACATTCAAGGGAAGGCTGTGTGTTCCAGCCGATGCGAATCTTCGAAGAGAGATTTTGGATGAAGCCCACCGATCAAAGTATACTGTGCATCCTGGGGGTACAAAGATGTACCGGAACCTGAAGAGTCACTTTTGGTGGCGGAATATGAAGAGGAATGTTGCGGAGTATGTGGCACGGTGCTTGGTGTGCCAACAGGTGAAGGCAGAGCACTTGAGACCGGCGGGTCTATTACAGTCTCTCCCTATTCCCGAGTGGAAATGGGAGCACATATCTATGGACTTCATTGTTGGTTTGCCAAAGACGGCAAGGAACTCTGATGCTATTTGGGTTGTGTTGGACCGTTTAACAAAGTCCGCTCATTTCCTGCCTTACCGAACCACGTTCAATTCTAGCCAGTTGGCCGCTCTGTACATCAAGGAAGTGGTTAGGCTGCATGGGGTGCCAGTCAGCATTGTGTCGGATCGGGATCCGAGATTCACGTCCAGGCTTTAGAAGAGTTTTCAGGATGCCATGGGTTCCCGACTTGATTTCAGCACTGCCTTTCATCCACAGACGAATGGACAAACCGAGAGGGTGAACCAAATTATCGAAGACATGCTTCGGGCATGTATGTTGGATTTTAAGGGCAGTTAGGAAGAACACTTGCCTTTGGTTGAATTCACCTACAATAACAGCTACCAGGCGAGCATCCAAATGGCTCCATTTGAGGCCTTGTATGGGCGAAGCTGCAGGTTTCCTCTCTACTGGGATGAGGTAGGAGAAAGAAAGGTGTTAGGTCCGGAGTTGATCGAGCAAACTGTGAGTATAGTCAAGATCCTCCCGGATCGGTTGAAAGCCGCTCAAGATTGTCAAAAGAACTATGCGGACACGCGCCATAGGGACTTGGAATTCCAGGTTGGGGATTAAGTCTTTGTGAAGGTATTTCCAAGCAAAGGAGTTATGAGATTTGGCAGGCGAGGCAAGCTTAGTCCTCGTTATGTCGGACCCTTTGAGATTATCACTCGAGTTAGGGAAGTTACTTACAAGGTAGCTCTTCCACCTCACATTGCTGCGGTTCAGAACTTTTTTCATGTGTCTATGCTTCGGAAGTACATTGTGGACCCTTCGCATGTCCTAGAGTTGGAACCGTTGGAAATTCGAGAAGATCTCACATTGGTTGAAAAGCCAGTTCATATCTTAGATTGGAGAGATCAAGTCCTTCGCTTTGGTTCTCGTGCAATGGCAACATCATGCTCGAGAAGAGGCTACGTGGGAGCGTGAGCTGAAGTCAATGTGAAGTACCCCGAGTTGTTCAAATAGACTTTTGTGTATACCATGTAATTTTGTTTTGGCCTTGTAATGCAAGTATCGTCTAAATTTCGAGGACAACATTTTTGTAAGGGGGGGAGGATGTAGAACCCCGAACTTTTTCATGCTTAGTGCATAGAACTTTCGTAGCCAATTTGCCTTTAACGTAGTACAATTAATAAATAAAAGAAAAATTAAAAATTCTAACATGTCAGAAATGTTCCTTTTCGAAGTACGAACCCAACACAAGTTGAATCGTCAAAATCCGACAAACGAGTCAAAAGATTTGGCCAAAACAGTAAAATGGGTTAAAAATCTGCAGAGCACTGATCGCTAGGGATCGATCGGTTCATAACCGATCGCTCGGTCCATTGTAGCGATCAATCGGTCCATAACCAGTCAATCGGTAGCTATCGACTGGTTAACTTTTTTGTATGGGGAAATTTTCCAGAGAGCATGTTTTTGACCGAGAGCTCGGTCAAGAACACCGATCGCTCGATATTTACCACCGATCGATCGGTATATCGCGTTTTGCAGAAATATCAGTAAGGGCTTTTTCATCTTTTGGGCATTAAACCTTTTCCTATTAAGGCTTACCCGAGCCTTTAGGGCTTCATTCACCATACTTAGAGTGTTTTGAGAGATAGAGAGAGAAGAGAAGGGGATTCTAGCCTAGGGCTTGCATTTGAGAAGGAATCAAGGGTTAGAAGACCCTAGATCACCACAAGCTCGAATCTCTTCAAGTTCACGGCTCAAGCAAGCGAAGAGCACGTTCTCCAAAGCTAGGGCAGCGACTCACGCACGTTTTGGAAGGTTTCCCTCATTTTTTAAGGTTGGTACCTTTTCTACCCTCCTAGTTCATATCCTCCCTTTTCTGTTCTTCTTTGTTGTTTTTCTAATGTATGAACCTAATAGGAGACGTGATGGAAGTGGTGTGAGAATGGATGTTGGGCGATGGATGCCGTGTGAATGATGTGATGAATGAAATGGGAAGGGTATTGTACAAATAATAAACATACTTGTGTGTTGTGAATATAAACCCACCTAGAAAAGTATGATGTAGGCTCTAACGAATAATGTACACACTACTTGTTTGATGAAATGCCAAGGTGAACAAAATGGATTATAAATTAAGAAATGCATGCCTAAACACTTATGAAATTGCTAGGGAATATGTTAGTGTGATTCCTCGTTTTCCTTAAATTGTATGATTACTACTCGTTCAATTATTGATATGCTATGTGTTGTTGAAATCCCCAAATGTCATATTTAATTCCAAATGCAACTATGTACACGATCTCACGAGCACAACATGCATGACATGGTTTATCGGCATTTTCAAAAATAAGGTTTAGAGGTGGGACATGTCTTACGACATGTTTTGCCTCGCTTTTGACAAGAACAAGACAAGCATTCATAAAGAAGGGTTTCCCTTCTCTCTCAAGTGCATATCATGAAAGAAGGGTCTCCCTTTTCTCTCAAGGCATATCATGAAAGAAGGACCTCCCTTCCCTCTCAAATGCATCTCACAAGTACATCTTACAAGCGCATCTCACAAGCAAGCAAGCATGACACTACAAGAGATTAGACTTTTAGTGGGGGCCGCGACCGCCGCTAATACAAGCAATATTCGACGCTAAAAGTTTTAACGGCGTCCATAATGGCCGCCACATGCCGACACTAAATGTCTCGACACTAATGCTTTTTGCGGCGGCCATGTGGCCACCGCTATAAACTAAAACTTTTAGCTGTGGCCTTTGGCCGTCCCTGATTCCAAGGTTTCCTACAACATTTGTAGTATTAGTGGCGGCCTTGGGCCGCCACTAAAAGTATTTTTAAAAACTAAAAATCTCTAATTATTGGTATTAGTGGTGGCCAACGACCGTCACTAATGTTTTTTCTTTTAAAATTATTATTAGTATTAGCAGCAATCGCCAGCCGCTGCTAATATATATATATATATATATAGCTAAAATTTTAATTAAATGCTAATCTTTCCTATAATTGACCTGTTTAAAAATATGCAACCAAGTATATACAGAACTATTGTGAAATAGAAAAAAATACAATCAAATTGATCTATTCATTTATTATATATAACTCCATATGTTACAAATAAAATCCATCATCCAATATTACAAATTTTCAAATGAATATAAAAATGACATCCATAGGCCATTTGGAAAGAGACTACTTTATTGATACAAAGCTCGGGGAGAGAGAGAGAGAGCCTGAAGGCGGTGGCAGGGGTTGTTGCGTTGGAGACAATTGATATTGCTTGTGTGTGGTCTAGCGTCTGACTAGGCAGTGGTAAGTAAAGCTCTCGCTGTGGGATATATAGAGGTAGTCTGGTTCTGAGGTAACTGAGTAGGAAGCTGAAATGGAGGCAATGGGTTCTGTTGGGGTTGGGGTTGGGGTGGGAGTGGAGGAGCATTAGAGGAGGGAGAGCAGGAAGTGGTGGTTGAAGAGAAACAGGAAGTGGAATCAGTTGGTGAGATCACTGAGGAGCAGATGTTGCTTGCTACACAGAATCTGTGTGCACAGTGCTGTTTTGATTGTTAAATTGTCGTTCTCCCTTGGACACCGGCAACTTTGCAAACTCCAACTGAGCCTCTGCTATTTCTTGTTTATCTCTCAAAACCCATAAACCAGTTTGTACCTGAAAGGGATTGTTGTTATAAACAGTAATTGGGTATTACAAAGAAAAGAGAAATATGTTGCATAACAAAGCCTAACATGCATAATAAGTTAAATCAACAATAGCCTAATGCAAACTTCTCTTATCCTTCTTCGAAAAGAATGTAAAAAATTTGCCTATTGATGAGTCATGAGTGGAATGTTATATATGAATATCACCTGGTTAGTTCTCCCTCGTCCTCCAACACACCCACACATACTAACACCTCAATCCAGGAAAAAACTACTAGAAGGGTCCAAAATTTGGACTTTCAAAGAACAACTCAGCTTATAAAATGGAAGCAAAATTCATTTTCTATAACATAGCAATTTTGAAATTAGTAGTCAAACCCATTGTTAGCCAAACCTTGTTAAGACATTACTTTTCCCCAAAAAAAAAAAAAAAACAAACAAGAAAAACATGTTAATCATGCAAAATAGTTTGAAATTTTATACATGCAAAAAAAAAAATGTACCTTTTGGGGAAGTAATGTGAAACATGTTTTTTTACGCTTCCAAAAGAAAAGTGAACAGGAATTGGCCTTTCATAATCATAAATTGGGGAAAACTATAGATTTATTCTTTATACAGTTTAGAAGAGGGGGCAAATTATCTTACTTGATCAATCTCGCTTTCATTCATCTATACTACAATAGGAGGGGTTCCATAGTTACTAGAATGATAAGTGAAAGCAAGAATTGGAAAGCGAGGTGCTTAAAAGGGATTTTATTCTTATTTTTTTACTTCTTATTTGGGTTTGGGTTGAAAGATTTCTGGAACTTGAAGGTAGGTTATGTGAAACTTCTGTAAAAGAAGGATTTGGGGATATTTTAGTTTCTTAGTTTATTGTTTTTGGTGGTTTGTAACAATTAAAATCGCTAAAGCAGATTTTCTGGTCATTGCTGGAATGCATCCTTTGGTTGCTTGGAGATTATCTTTAATGCATGTGCGTGTGTGGAAAAAAAAATGACTACTGCAGTGCCTGTCCTAGGTTCAGAATTACATACAAGATATTGGGAGACAGGCAAGCTCTGTCCCCACTCCCCACTGCAATGCATGAAACTCAATATCTAACATCAACCAGAAAATGTGCAAGGAAACATATCAAAGAACCACCAGATCCATGCAAGTTACACTATATAGACATGGACTAAATATTTGTTCGTTAAGGTCAAGTACTAGAAGAGATACAAAATGGATTTTCTGGCGGGCAATACATAAAGCATTCTGTTACCTTTTTTTTTAATTCTTCAATCCAATATTTATTTTATCTTACTCTTTCATCACTTTTTAATTAAACAAAAGATCACATCATACCATCCAATATTTCCCCAAAAAAACAAATATTTAATGACACATGTTGGTCTATTGTGTGGCCCAAAAGCATAAACTAAGAGTAAAATGTAGGCAGTCAAGGGCAAAGGGGAAGAGGAAGATACCTCTCTTAAAATATTCTCCAGCTGCCTCAGTTTTCTATCCAGTCCCCTTTACCATACTTTCTCAGACCCAGTAGAAATCGCATGTAGTTAATTCATCAAAAAACCAGTGTCATGAACTACCTACCTGAAGAACTAAAGATTGAAAACTAGACATCAGCAGTATAGCAATTTTAACTGCAAATCATCACAAATGAATTACTCATAATGGAATATATCGACAAAACATGAAAACAAAAGCCATATATTTCCAGAAGCTCATTATGAAAGTGCCTTAATTTCTCTTTTTTTTTCTCATTTCATATCTTCTTTCCTAGCCTGTGCTTGTGGTAAAGGATCTAACATGGGTTGTGTGAGTACATAGACTTATGATGTGCAGAGTTATAGCCACACATTTGCCGACCGACGAACCAAATTGCAGGAGCGATTGGTGATTCCTACCTGATGGAATCAACAGCAAATATAACTGAGCACTGTTGGATTGCTAATAAAAATCAGATGTAATCCCAAACAGATTTGGTTATCCTAAAATCGACAACTTTTCTTCAAGGATATTACTATTGATCTAAGATATTATAAAGGAATTAACTTCCCCTTACTCCAAACTCTTTCACATCACATAGGTAGTAAGCATTTGGTTTTTGAACTGAACCATCAACATACTTCATATTTCATCTTCCAAGGAGAAAAAACAACCAGCTTGCTTGAATGGGGAACAGATGGTTCAAAACATAAATCAGACAATGGGTATAAAAATGGAAACGATAGTTCGGATAAGAGAAAACCAATATAGGCGAATGGAGTGCAGAGACGTTGCAATGGAAACCTTAGGATCTGATTGAAAGGTACAATAAATAATAGTTATTCTGAAAAATTAGATGCATACAGACAATAAAAATAGAACGAAGAAGAAGAAGAAGAAGAGTAGGGTGATGATGTATCCCTTAAAACACCACCAAACTTTCCTCCAGTAAAAATGCAGGAACCAAAATTTCAATTTAGCTGACATTTCCAGCTAATAGACCATAGAGTTCATATGCCATCTGAACAGATTTTTGGATATTAGATCTATTTGAAAATGTAAAATGATATGTATATTTGGTAGAAACAATTAAACAGTTCAATACAAGCCAACAAGGAAATGAAGAGTAATACCTGAATTTTCATTGGCTTTAGGAATGGGCACTTGCTTGTGGGAAACTAGACATTCTAGAGTTGCTTTCTATTTCTGAGGAAAAAAAATGTAATTAAATTCCATAAGAAGTAAAAACTAAAATTACAGAAGAACTTAATTACCTGAATTAAAATCCATACCAAATGAGGAACATTAATTTTGGTTTACTTTCCATAGTATTGCAGAAGAACTAATTCCCCACTTGTTACTTTAAATTGAAAACTACTTGGAATAGGTGAAACAAAATAAAGCAGAAGAACTAAGCAAAAGAAAGTTGCTCTGTTAGAGACACAAAAATAACATATAGATTCTCACAAGTAATTTAAACAAACAAAGATCAAATAGTATTGTAAAAGATCAAACAGTAATTTAAACTAAGTTACCACCATCACCACCATAAAGTAGTATTGCAAAAGATAAAAAATATATTCAAAACATCTAAGTCACCACCAAGTGGTGAAAAGCATGTGTGATGCAAAAGTTAGGCTCTAGTCTAATGCTGGTCAGACATAATCTGTCGCACCACCTCCATCATCTCGTCCTGCTTCTTCTGCATCTCTTCCTGCATCCTCTGCATCTCCCTCTGCATCTCCTACTGCATTTCTTCTCGCTGCCTTTGAATCACCTCCCGCTGCATTTGGAGCTCCTCTGAATGTTTTGTCTTCAAGTCCTCCATTTGCTCATCAAGTCGAGTACGCATCTCCTCATAATGACCCCTAGATTGACTTGACGTGGAGCCAAAGACAGAAGTCGGCGTCAGACCTAGCCCATAGCCTCGTACACGTCCGTGACGCTCAGGACCCATCACTTGGGTATAGATGTCGTCACCTACAAAACTAGAAGATCCATCCTGGCTAGACAGGGCCAGCAATTCCCTAAATTTTGACTGCATTATATTACAAAAAAAATAATTAGTGAAGCAAAATCAAACATGAAAGCTACCACTCAAACGATGAAAGCTACCAAGTGGTAGCTTGACAATGCAAAGCTACATACTAACGATAATTTATAATTTTTAATATTATTATAAAATTCACAACTTAGGTACAATGATCTCCCCTGAGATATTATCAACAGCTGTCCCATCCTTTCGTAGATGTGTGCGAAAGTACATATCCACTCGGGAAGGTATACTCCCATCAGTCCTACTCCGAGTCTGTCATTGCACAAAGTTAAACACCAGTGCTATGTTGTTAAACACACTAAATTCTTAAATAATTTAATATAGTGAACATATATACTTCTTCGTCCCTATGACAGGCAAAACTCTTCGTGCCACCAGTATGTCTCACTTTTCGGTGACTACAATTGGCTTTATTTCTTGCTGCTATAGCCTACATAGACAATACAACAATTTTAAAACATATGAAAAGGATTAATAACCTTTTATTTTTTTCATATATATATATATATTTACATGTGCCTTCGGACTACTCCAATATTTCACAAGCCATGTCCAATCAGGAATGGACAACTCAGGGGGTGGATGTCGAAGTCGGTCCTCATCCGTTTCCCACTTACAATAGAATTTTTTTTTTCATTTTATTTCTATAGTCCATATATTTCTTATCTAAAGACTGCATCACCCATTTTCTCCTCTCGTCCCCAACATTTGTATGTTCCTAAATTAAAAAAAAAAAAAAATCACATTCTCAACTAAAACAAAAGGAGAATAATATCTATGCCAAAATAGTATTTTACATTTACCTGTATGTTCCGCCACATCATCTCTTTTAAGTGCTCAGAAATCTCAGCCCATTTCTCCAATTGCAATGGAGCAAAATAGGGATTCTTCACAATTCCTCCGCATAGATTAGCAAATTTGGATGCTTCCTTTCCTATTGGCTGGCCGTATTCGTTAAACATCACCACTAGTCTCTCACCAGGTCGCATGGTGAGAATACTAAGGCCTCGAGTGGGCCGTTGTCCCCTCTTCCTCCCAGATAAACCTATTTAGAAAGTTAAAAATAAAACAAAAGAAAAAATATATCATCTAAGAATATAACAGTTACAAAAGAAAAAAATTATCATTATTGAGTATACAACGTTACAACTACTTTAGTAGTTTAAATATCTTACTAGGTCTGTTTTCATCCCCCTCAACCTGTGGAGGGAAAGGCAGACTCTGGTCATCAACTGTCCTTTTCGGTAGTGGGGTCGATGGCTGTGCAAAGGAATTCTGACCCGAGATGCCCCTCTGTCGACGATGCATGGCTAGCTATCTAATTTTTTACAGCATTCATTCAACAAATGTCAACACTAATATGTATTTAAATTAAATAAATGGACAACAAATGAAATGCATATGTCAACAACTATATGAATTTGGATTCACTAAATAGACAATAAATGACATTAATAGTTATTTAATAACATTTAAATACTTACCTTCCAAAAAGTTTGCAGGCATATTTACATCAATAAGCACTCCTTCGATATCATCTCTATTCCAAGTGACATCATCATCATTGACTTCTACTGTATTAATTGAATCTTGGTGCAACTCGGCCTCATTTTGTTGGAACAGATCCACTTCCGATTCCATATTGTATAAGTCCCGGGGTTGTGTCTTTATCACAACACGCCAATCATCATTGATGGTATTTTGGACATAAAAAACTTGTTGTGCCTGGTTTGCAAGAATAAAAGGTTCATTGCTAGTTAAGGTTCGTGTGAAATTGAGGCAGGTGAACCCGTATTCATCTTGCTTGATTCCCCTACCACCACGGTTTATGACATCCCACCAATCACATTTGAATAAAACAATCCGATGTTCGCCGAGATATTGAAACTCCACAATAAGATTTAATACACCATAGTAGCCGACATTGCCTGTTATCGGGTTCGAGTCTCTGGCGTTTGTAAATCTCACTGTCTCTGCAGTTACGAAAACTCCATTATTTTGAGTTTTCCTTTGTCTCTTGCGATCTTTTGTGTGAAATCTCAAGCCATTGATGATATATCCCTTTAAACACCTCATAGCTCGAGCAGGACCTAAACCTAATGATTCGAGTTCTTCATTTATCTGCTCATCATGTAATCGCATTTGTAAAACCTATTCAAATTTCATCAACAGTTATGTACGATGGCTACACTTAATTGAAAAAAAGTGAATTGATATCTAACACTTACATGACGTTCAAACCATCCACCAAACTCCTTAATATGAGTGTGGTCTACATCCCTAGCACTTATGTGACCACTATGCCCATCCTTAATTATCTGTTTGTGTTTCCTGTACAATATATCATTAAATTTTGATCCAAACCTTCCAAAAAAAGTTAAGTTTACTGTCTATATACAATTAACAAGTAGATTGAGCAAGTAGTCTTACTGAACAAATGGGGCAATTTCATCGCAGTTGTTCCAAATATACAATCGAGCCTGTGCCCACTCATCTATACTTAGCATTTGAGGGGTTGCCTTTCCTAAAGCACGACCAGTTCCTACAAAAATGGACAACTTTCCACATGATTCAGCATTATCATCATCGTAATTCTGCTTTGGTCGATTGAACCTTGTCTCAACCCCATGCAAGTACCTCGAACAAAATGTCAAGCATTCTTCTGAAAGATACCCTTCTGCAATGGAACCCTCCGGACGACTTTTATTGCGCACATATGACTTTAGTCCATGCAAATACCTATAAAAATACAAGTATATATGTTAATTAGAATACAATTGTAAAAAAAATTAATATTATCTATAAACTGACCTCTCGATGGGATACATCCATCGATAATGCACTAGTCAACCTTGGCCTCGCTGGCTAAATGAATGGGCAAGTGCACCTTAATGTCAAAAAATGAAGGAGGAAAGATACTTTCCAATTTGCAAAGTGTTAGTGAAATCTGGGATTCAAGTTGCTCCAACTCCCCTACTCTCAACACCTTGGAACACAACTGTTTGAAGAAAGTAGACAATTCAATCAAAACTAAACACACATCCTAGGGTAAGAGTCCACGTATTGCAATTGGAAATAGTTGTTGCATAAGAACATGACAATCATGAATCTTCAACCCCGAGATCCTGCATTGTTTGAGCTGAACACATCGTGAGATGTTTGACGAATAACTATCTGGAACCTTTACCTCCTTCAAGCATTTACAGAACTTCCTTTTCTCATCCAAAGACATTGTGTAGCATGCAGGGGGTATTAATAGCTTGCCTCCTGTCGGTTTCGGATGAAGTCATTCCCTTATACCCATTAACTGCAAATCTAGACGAGCCTTCAAGTTATCTTTTGTTTTCTCTTCCATGTTCAACAATGTCCCAATTACACTATCACACACATTCTTTTCGATATGCATAACATCCAGACAACGCCGCAATAGGAGATCTTTCCAATACGGTAGTTGGAAGAAAATACTCTTCTTCTTCCAATTCTTTGGTAATTTGCAATCATCCCGTTTTCTCTTCATCCCAGTCTTATCCTTTTCCGCCTTGCCAAATATGATTTGATCATATCCACGTAATTGATCGAGCACAGCATCGCCAGTTAGCGGAATTGGCATAGGTCTCAATTCCTTATTGCCATCAAAAGACCTTCTATTATGTCAGAATCTATGATCAAGTGGTAGGAATCGACGATGTCCCAAGTAACATGACTTATGCCCATTTTTTAATCTGACCGAACAGGTGTCATTGTTGCAAAAAGGGCACGCCTTTTCGCCTTTAGTGCTCCATCCTGACAAGTTGGCATATGCAGGGAAGTCATTAACAGTCCACAAGACCGCTGCATGCATCCAAAAATTCTGTTTTGAATAGGCATCGTATGTCTCAAATCCATCTGTCCACAATTCCTTCAATTCCTCTATTAATGGCTGCAAGTAAATATTGATGTCGTTCCCAGGACCCTTAGGGCCAGGAATAAGCAACGACAAAAGAAAAAAAGACTGCTTCATACACATCCACAGAGGTAAGTTATATGGAATAAGAACGACAGGCCATGTGCTGTGAGCAATACTCATAGTACTAAAAGGATTGAAGCTGTCGCTCGCTAACCCAAGTCTAATATTGTGAGGTTCTGAACCAAACAACGGGTGTTTCTTGTCTAAAGCTTCCCATGCCTCAGAATCTGCTGGATCCCTCAACACGCTATCCTTTGTACGGCTCTCAGCATGCCATCTCATGTACTCAGCCATTTTTGAAGACATAAATAACCTCTGAAGTCTCGGCTTCAGAGGAAAGTGACGCAAAATCTTCGCAGCTATTTTCTTATCCTTTGTAGATGAAGTGGAAACTCTTCCATAGATTGATATGAAACTGGTTTCCACCTAGACTCACCACATACGTCACATTCTTTCGCATTTTCATATTCTTTCCAATACAATATACAGTCATTCGGGCATTCATCTATCTTTTGGTAATGCAAGCCAAGATCTCGAAGGATCTTTTTTGATTCATAGTGATTCTTGGGCAACGTTTCACCAATAGGAAGTGCCTCTTTTAACAACTCAAGCAAAATGTTGAATGATTTATTACTCCATCCGTTAAGACACTTCAAGTGAAACAACCATACAAGAAAAGATAGTTTTGAAAATTTAGTGCAACTCGGGTATAGTTCAATCTCGACATCCTCTAACAGTTCATAAAATTTATGTGCATCCCCATTTGGTTCATCTATATTGTGCTCATTCAATTCGTTATCATTCCCACCATCCAAGTTCGACACTCCAAATGCATCATGTAACATTCCTTGCATATCATCGCCCTCATCGGACTCATCACTAATATGTCCTCCATACATATCTTCCCCATGGCTTGTCCAATGGATGTAACGTTCTATTATCCCATTCCATAACAAGTCCCCATGCACTTCTTCTCGATTCTTTAAGACCCTATTGCCGGATTTGATACATGGACACAAGATCATATCATCAAACCTTGTACGAGCAAATGCAAAATTCAAGAACTTGACAACTCCGTCTAGATACTCACGGCTCGCTCTATCCTTTTGCATCCAACTTTTATCCATCGACATTTCTCTTTTAAGATAGCGTCACATTTGCAAGAATATAAACCAAGTGAATATGAAGATGAGATACTAAAGTTAAAAGAATAAAGACTAGATTATTATATAAGCTTTAGGCTTTGGAACCTCAATTGACAAGCAAAGAACATAAAATTATACACTAGATGATTTAAGCTATCTGTTACTCATATTAAAAAGAAAAACAAATAAAATATCCCCTAAATGCTTAAATTTTAGATCATTACCCAGCTTAGCAAAAATATTTTAAGATAAATTGCATTATATCATAACCAAATTGTGAGGAATGGAGCCAAAATCTTAGAGAGAACACTGACCTTACTTGAATGTTTCTCCAACTCCTCAACTAAAATCCACAAAATAGCCTCCTAAACCCCAATTCAAGTAGCTGAATCAAAGAAAACATACATAAATATCTAATAACAGAGCTCATTCTCAAATTCTACACACAAAAGTAAAAATTAGAAGAAAAAAAAACCTCAGCCATAAAGATTAACAAGAACGAAATTGTAATTAAAAATATTACCAAACAGTATAAGGAACCCTCCTCATATATATAATGATCATCATAATCATGATAAACATTTTTACCCAAAAAAAAAGAATTATTGAAAACAACATCAAATAAGAAAAAGGACTTGTAATCATAAAAAATGATAATCTAAATCAAGGAACTGCCAAAACATATCTCAAATTACTGAAAAACTAGGAGCAAATCAGGACTCGAACAAAAGACATGAGAATCATAAGAAAAAAAAACCCTAACTAGAACACAGAACATTGCGCTTGAGATGACATTCGTTTAAACCTCGATACACAAATCTGGCTGCAAAATTTTCTAATAGCTCATCTCTATGGAGAGATAAAAAATAATAACAAAATAACATACCTGATGATCATTGATCTCTCCCTGCAAAATTTTATGAATGTTCAGTTCGATTTAAACCAACAAAACCATTGATGATGAGATCGTGAGAGAGAGGGATAGGGTTTGCCACAAAGAACAAAGAAAACGCGCGAGAGAGTTTTTTTTTTTTTGGGTAATACGCGCGAGAGAGAGTTATTTATTTTTATTATTATTATTTTTTTTTTGGTAATTAGAGGCGTGCATCAAACATGCACCCCATACTGTTATTTCGTAACAGAATAGTAGGCGGGTGCTTGTTTGGTGCAAAAACTCCCCCCAAATACCGTGCAAATTTGGAATTTTGGATATTAAATTAAAAACTTAGTGGCGGCCATCCATGGTTGACACTAAATTCTTTATTTAGTAAGTAAAAAAAAATACTATTCCAAGGCCGCCAAAATATTTGCGCCAGTTTTTAACGGGATATAGTGGGGGCCAACGTAAGCCGCCTCTAAATGAAGCTTATAGCATCGCATTATGGTGGCCACCACTAAAGTTTTGACATTGATAGGCTTTTTAGCATCAACCAAATATGGCCGCTTCTAAATGTACCTTTTAGTGTTGTATTTAGGTGGCCGTCGCTAAATATTCGACACTAAAAAAGGTTTTTCTTGTAGTGTGACATGGCACGCTCGACAAGATCAAGCAATATAAACATGACAAGTTTTCAAGCACGCAACGGGTATTTCAAGTCAAGTGCATGAAGATTTCAAGAGTTTTATCAGCGTTTATGTGATGCAAGCATGAATATAAACTGCTTTACTTCCTTGATTGTTATATGAATTGTTGCCTACGTTACAATATGAATTATTTTCTGCTTTATATATTGCTATTGTTATGCTATGACTGTTGGTTAGTATTTGGTACCTGCTGAGTATTCCATGCTCAGCCGTACTTCTTATGTCGGCAGGTGATAGCGGAGCGGTTGCTCATTTTGATATCTGTGCTCCGAGCCCTTGGGTGGAGGAGGAGTATGTCGAGGAACCTCCAGTAGAGGGTTACTCTTAGGTGGTGATAGATTCTGAGTGAGTGGCTGTGGGTGAGCTTGAGAGTTATGTTCACGTATTTTGGTGGGCCTGTTCGCACTTTCTTTATTTAAATTTCCTTTTTGTATCAAACTTGGATCACTGTATATACATAGAGGTTTGTAGACTTCCGCTGTGCCATGTTCGAGTATGTGTCCTCTATTTTGTCCTCTTTGTATATGCTCTGGGTGTTTTTGCAGGATGGTTTGTCAAGCAAGTCAATTAAGTCATGGTAAGTCGTCCAAGATTCACTCTAACTCCTAGGGTGGGTTTTGGGTCGCGACACACTCTACTACCAATCTTGTGATACTACTAGTTACCACATGATGTTCTTCTTATTCCATACATAAATCTTGATTGTTATGAAGTGAAAGGTTATTTTTATACTTGGATGTGAGCTATCACTATTATGCACTCTATGTGTTTGGTTTAATGCCTCTAAGGGCTTTTGGGTGTTTAAACATGTTAGTACTCTCATATGGTCATATGTTCGCATGTCTCGCATGAACTGAGGTTTTTCTAAGGATTTCTCAAAGTTACGGAAAGGGTTTTGAATAAGTGACTCATATGAATGATTCTAAGCAACTCCATGATATCTCTAAGATCAGTTGACAAGCTCTAAAGGATCATGATACACTCACAAGAACTCTATGATAATGTCTAACATCTTCTCATAAACTCAAAAGGATCATAAGTGAAATTGCTCTAAGATCTCTATGGTATTGGCTCTATGGTTTTGCTCTATGGTATTGCTCTATGTCTCTATGGATCATAATTAACTCTATGAACTCCAAGAACTGACAAGGCTATGATTATCGCAAGACTCACATGGTTTTGGTTTCAGATTTCATTATATGTGTTATTTCACTGTTTCCACACTTTGATATGTTTTAAGGATTTCATTCTCCATGATTCGCATGCTCTATGCTATTATTGCTTTATTTTAGTAGTATGTATACGCTGAGTACTTCACGCTCAGCCGATATTTTTTATCATCGGCAGGTGCTCAGGTTCCTTTCGATTTGTACGGTACGGAGCCTTGGGTAGAGGAAGAGTATTACGAGCCAGAGCCTTCTATGGACCACTACCAGGATGATGGCCCACTAGATAGGCATCACAATTTTGACTTATGTTGACTCTGTTAGTTAAAAGACATGATATTTTGTTAAGTGAGAGTGGGACTTGTCCACTCCGCATTTTGGATACATATACATGCGTATATTTTGTTGGTTCACACTTGGACCAAGTAATAGGAGTGTTCAGTTATATTTTTGGCTTCCGCTATGTTAGTTATATTTTGCTTCTGCTGTACATGTATAAATCTTTTCCACTATGTATATCTGTATGCTCTAACAAGTTTCTATGTGTGCTTATCATAGGGGAGGTATGATACGGCGGTCACGAGTCAAAGTATCCCTAACTCCTAGGGGGTAATTTGGGTCGCAACAGACTTGGTATCAGAGCTATAGGGATCGGTTTCCCTTGGGCTAAGCGGAAGTAAGTTCTCTGAGTTTAACTTAGAACTCAGATGGGCTTGTTGTGTTAGGCTTGTTAACACGACATAACCAGTATCAAGCGAATCCTTAGGTCGGTCTAGGATCCTATTTTAGGTGCTAGTTTAGACTATGTCCTTAGTCTCATCCCAGAAGGATAGAAGCCCAACACTAGAATCTTAGCTACGCTAGAAAATTCTAAGTTAAAATTGTGTTATTGTGTGTATACTTTGATGTATACTATATGCAGTATTAGCATTTCATGTTTATTGAATTGCTATATGTTGTGTGAGGGTTGGTATCCATGTTAGACTCATGTTTTGCCAATTGATCTCAGGATTTTACATCATGAGATACGGCAATCGAGGTCTTGGTTACCATACTTGGAGATCCGAGGGTGAGGTTTCGAGAGAAGAGGAGCTGCTTTACTTCACGAATGCTATGGATTTTATAGCCGAGACTTTGGCTTTACTAGCAACTAAACCTGCTATGGCTACTCCTACCCCATCGACTACTCTTGTACATCCGCAGGTGCATCACACCGCGGGGCTTGAAGCTTTTCGGAGACTATGGCCTCCTACATTCTATGGTACTCTGGACCCGATGGTGGCAGAGGCATGAATTATGCAGTTGGAGAAGAAATTTCGGGCTCTCCTATGTACCGAGGAACAACGAGTTGAATGGGCTTCCTTCGCGCTGGAGGGTGAAGCCAAACATTGGTGGAGAGCTGCCCAAAGGCAGAGGGATGTTGAGAAGGCAGGGGAACCCTGGACATGGGCGGAGTTCCTGGATTCCTTCCGTGAGCAGTATTTTCCCAGATTTATTCAGGAACAGAAGGCAAGGGAATTTATACTTTTAGAGCAGGGAGTGATGAACATAGTCTAGTATGAGGCTAAGTTCACCGAGTTGTTGAGATTTGCTCCACATTTGGTTACTACTGAAGACCTGAGGGTCAGAAAGTTTGAAATGGGGTTGAAGGCTTTCATCCATGATAGGCTGTCCATCCTCCAAGTAGAATCCTGGAGAGAGATAGTAGGAAAGGTGAAGATCGCCGAGAAGAATGCAGAAGAGTTTATTAGGAGAAGAGATAGTGGCTTCGAGAAGAGCATGTATCGGGGTCAATCTAGTAGTTCTTCAAAGTCTGAGAAGAGGACCAGGACTGCACCATACTAGTTCTCTCAGTCGATGTCGGCTCAGAGGCCTCCTTTTGTGCCTCAGGCACCACGCCCTATGACGTCACAGGCTACGAGGGTTACGCCTCCGGCTTCCTCCGCATCGTAGGCTTTTGAGGAGTGCACCGCATGTGGTCGTTGGCACAAGACTGGGGATTACTGAAGATTGTCAAGGTGGATGCTTCCACTGTGGTGAGGTTGGTCACATGATACGGGACTGCCCAACAAAGCAATCACAGACTGGGCCACGGGGAGTCCGACCTCCAGGCAAGCAGACTTTGCTTAAGGAGTCTTCATCTCAGGCCTCTAGATCCTTGCGCTCACCCAGCAGCCTCGTCAGGCTAATCAGGGCAGGGTCTTTGTCATGATCGACAGAGACGCATAGGCATCTGATGATGTTGTGCAAAGTATGCGCAAGTTTGAGATTGTTAAAGTTCTAGAGTTGCCATATTGTGTTGTATACATATATATGTATGCTACTATGTAATACTTATTGTTATGTGTGTGTCAATATGTATTATACATGTAGCAAATTATAACTTGAGTAGCGATAATTCACAGGATCGTTGCTAGTAAATGAGTGTTTAGCAAGGGTGTTCATCGACACGGGATCCACTCATTCATTCGTCTCGCCTAGTTTTGCCGAAGGCTTTATGTCCAAGTCAAGTAAGTTATCTCGAGAGTTGTTCATTTTGACTCCACTGGGTAAGTCTGTTGAGGCAAATAAAGTGTATCTAGGCAGTGTTGTTCAAGTCATGCAGCATGAGTTGCCAGTCGACCTGATCATTTTGGGATTTCAACATTGGGATTTCGATGTTATCCTAGGTATGGATTGGCTCTCAGCTCACCATGGGCATGTGGCGTGTTTCGAGAAGGTGGTGAACTTTAAACCCGTTGGGTTGAAGCCATTTCATTTTAGGGGACTTCAGAGGAGAGACATTGCTCGTTTTGCAGCTCTCAGTCTCGCGAATGTAGAAGTACAAGACTCCACATCCATTCCGGTGGAATGTGAGTATATGGATGTATTTCCAGAGACCTTACCAGGATTACCTCCTGATCGAGCAATTGAGTTTGCAA
The DNA here is from genome assembly GCA_015143295.1 of Tetracentron sinense. Classification (NCBI taxonomy): domain Eukaryota; kingdom Viridiplantae; phylum Streptophyta; class Magnoliopsida; order Trochodendrales; family Trochodendraceae; genus Tetracentron; species Tetracentron sinense. The sequence continues at coordinate 37,948,248 of CM026551.1, read as the reverse complement.
TTGAGCTAGCTCCAGGCACGGCTCCGATTTCTAGGGCTCCCTATAGAATGGCCCCTATCAATCTTAAGGAGTTAAAGGACCAGTTGGTAGAATTATAGGGCCTTGGCTTTATCCGGCCAAGTGTCTCACCTTGGGGACCTCCGGTGCTCTTCGTGAAGAAGAAAGATGGGTCAATGCGGATGTGCATTGACTATAGGCAGCTAAACAAGGTCACTATCAAGAACCATTATCCATTGCCTCAGATAGACAACTTGTTTAACCAGTTGAAGGGTGCAAAGTTTTTCTCAAAGATTGACCTTCGATCTGGTTATCATCAGTTGAAAATCAAGAAAGAAGACATCCTGAAGATGACATTCTGAACTCGATACGGTCACTTTGAGTTTTTGGTTATGTCTTTCGTTCTGACTAACGCGCTGGCTGCATTCATGGATCTGATGAACCGGGTGTTCAGATTGCCTCTCGATTAGTGTGTGATCTTATTTTTGGATGATATCCTTGCGTATTCACAGACACAGGATGATCACATGAGAGATCTTTGCCTTGTATTGCAGACTCTTCATGAGCATTGCCGATATGCTAAGTTGAGCAAGTGTGAGTTCTGGCTGGACAAGGTGTCTTTTCTTGGTCATGTGGTGTCTGCCGAGAGTATCTATGTCGATCCTGCTAAGATTGAGGTAGTGATGAATTGGGAGAGGCCAAAGAGTGTTACCGAGATTCGTAGTTTTCTCGGCCTGGTAGGATACTATAGGAGGTTCATGGAAGGATTTTCCAGCTTAGCGGCACCGTTTACCTACCTCAGGCGAAAGAACGCTAAGTTCACTTAGAGTGACAAGTGCGAGGCAAGTTTCTTGGAGTTGAAAAAGAAGTTTACCCTAGCCCCTGTTCTCACGGTTCTATCTAGAAGCAGTGGTTTCGAAGTCTACAGTGATGCTTCACTTGTTGAGCTTGGGTACATTCTTATACAGCATAAGCAGATGGTTGCCTACGCTTCTCGTTAGTTGAAGGAGCATGAGCAGAACTACCCCACGCATGATCTAGAGCTCGACGCAGTTGTCTTTGCACTGAAGATTTAGCATCACTAACTCTATGGTGAAGAGTTCGTGGTGTTCATGGATCACAAGAGCTTGAAGTATCTCTTCTTGTAGAAAGAACTGTATATGAGGCAGCGTCGATGGATGGAGTTCATGAAGGACTACGATTTTTCCATTCAGTACCATCCGAGAAAAGCAAACATAGTAGCCGATGCTCTTAGTAGGAAACCTTAGGGGGTTATGGCTCACTTGAGAGTACAAGAGTGGAAGTTATTGAATGATATGTGTAACCTAGACACTACTCTCAAGCACGTTACCTATGGGTCGGTGATGTCAAACATCTCAGTTAGGCCATATATCTTGGACCGGATCAAGGGGTTACAGAATTTAGATGTTGAGTTGCTTGCTTATCGAGACAAGTCGGTTAGTAGTGGCAGTAAGGAGTTTGCTTTGAATGGTGATGGTGTCATCACATTCAGGGGCACATTGTGCGTTCCCGCTGACGTAGCGTTGAGGAGTGAGATCTTAGATGAGGCTCACCGATCCAAGTACACGGTACATTCAGGAGGTACCAAGATGTACCAAAATCTCAAGAGGCACTACTGGTGGCGAAATATGAAGATGAAAGTCGTCGAGTATGTTTCTAGATGTTTGGTGTGCCAGCAGGTGAAGGCCGAGCATCAGAGACCAGTAGGTCTCTTACAATCTCTCCCTATTCCGGAATGGAAATGGGAGAATATCTCGATGGATTTCATCGTGGGCTTACCACGGACGGCGAAGGGCTCCGATGCTATTTGGGTGATAGTTGATAGATTGACAAAGTCTGCACACTTTCTTCCGTACCGGACTACTTTCAATTCAAATCAGTTGGTGGCTTTGTATGTTAAAGAGGTGGTCCATCTGAACATGGTGCTAGTTTCCATTCTATCTGATCGAGACCCTAGGTTTACTTCCAGGTTCTGGAAAACTTTTCAGAGTGCTGTGGGTTCTCATTTAGATTTCAACACCGCCTTTCATCCTCAATCCAATGGGTAGACTGAATGGGTAAATCAGGTTGTAAAGGATATGCTCCGAGCTTGTATGTTGGACTTTCAATGCAGTTGGGAAGAACACTTGCCGTTGTTGAGTTTGCCTACAACAACAGTTACCAGGTAAGCGTCCAAATGGCGCCTTTTGAAGCTTTATATGGTCGCAGTTGTAGATCTCTTCTATACTGGGACGAAGTTGGTGAGAGGAAGGTACTGGGTCCTGAATTGATCGAGCAGACCGTAGAAATGGTCAAAATCATCAGGGAAAGATTGAAAACTGCTCAAGATAGGCAGAAGAGCTAGGCCGACACTCACCGTAGAGATTTGGAATTCCAAGTTAGGGATCGGGTCTTTGTGAAGATTTCGCCGAGCTGAGGAATCATGAGATTCGAGAAGAAAGGAAAGCTCAGCCCTAGATATGTGGGGCCATTTGAGATCATCACTAGGGTTGGTGAGGTTGCTTATAGGGTAGCCCTACCGCCTCACATGGCAGTGGTCCATAATGTATTTCACGTTTCCATGCTTAGGAAATACATTTTTGATCCTTCCCACATCATTGCTCTCGATCCTATGGAGATTTGAGAGAATCTCACTTTGGTTGAACAACCAGGTCAGATTTTGGATCGTTGAGATCAAGTCATGCGTACCAAGGCTATCTCGTTAGCCCTTGTGAAGTGGCAACATCATTCCAAGGAAGAGGCTACGTGGGAGCGTGAAGCTGAAGTGAAAGAAAAGTACCCTCACTTGTTTGTATAGTTTCCTTGTTGGATTTTTGGTATTTTGTTCTTGTTATGGTTTTGGTGTCATTCTAATTTCAAGGATGAAATTCTTGTAAGGGAGGGAGGATGTAGAACCCCGAATCTTCATGTCGCTAAATAGTGAATAGTTTGTGAATAGTGCTCAAATAGAGTCTTGTACACTAATGGACTTTATGCTAATATACATGTTTGGATATTTGGCGTGAATGTTTTGATAGGTCTATATGTCCTTGAGGAGTATGTTTTAAGCATAAAAGGGTGTTAGAATTGGATTGGAGAAGATTCAAGTAATGGAAATAGGGTTTTGTAGCAAAACAGGGGATCACTGATTGCTCGGTGATAACCACCGATCAACCGGTTTCTACCGATCGCTCGGTAGCTGTCGACTGGTTAACTAATTTGTATGGGGAAAAATATCAGAGGGGGTGTTTTCAACCGATCGCTCGGTTGAAACCACCGATCGCTCGGTAAGCCACTGATCGCTCGGTCTTGACCACCAATCGATCGGTTATACGTAGATTTTCTTCATTCAGGGTCTTTAAGTCTTTAACCCACACCCCTTTGCCTATATAAGGCTTGTTCGTGCCTTAAGGTTTCAGAAACCCTTAGTGCACTATTTTGAAAGACATTTGAGAGGAGAAGAAGGAGAGAAGCTAGGTTTTTGCTCAAGCTTGAAGGAGAGATCAAGTCCTTCCTTCCTTTGGTGTTTTTCAACCAAGAACTCAAGGTTTTCACGTGTTCCAAGCTCTTGGAATCAAAGTTATCAATTTCATCAAGGTAGATACACTCTACTATCAATCTTGTGATACTACTAGTTACCACATGATGTTCTTCTTATTCCATACATAAATCTTGATTGTTATGAAGTGAAAGGTTATTTTTATACTTGGATGTAAGCTATCACTATTATGCACTCTATGTGTTTGGTTTAATGCCTTTAAGGGATTTTGGGTGTTTAAACATGTTAGTACTCTCATATGCTCATATGTTCGCATGTCTCGCATGAACCGAGGTTTTTCTAAGGATTTCTCAAAGTTACGAAAAGGGTTTTGAATAAGTGACTCATATGAATGATTCTAAGCAACTCCATTATATCTCTAAGATCGGTTGACAAGCTCTAAAGGATCATGATACACTGACAAGAACTCTATGATAATGTCTAAGATCGCCTCATAAGCTCAAAAGGATCATAAGTGAAATTGCTCTAAGATCTCTATGGTATTAGCTCTATGGTTTTGCTCTATGTCTCTATGGATCATAAATAACTCTATGAACTCCAAGAACTCACAAGGCTATGATTATCACAAGACTCACAGGGTTTTGGTTTCAGATTTCATTATATGTGTTATTTTACGGTTTCCACGCTTTGAGATGTTTTAAGGATTTCATTCTCCATGATTCGCATGCTCTATGCTATTATTGCTTTATTGTTAGTAGTATGTATACGTTGAGTATTCCACGCTCAGTTAATATTTGTAATCATCAGTAGGTGCCCGGGTTCCTTTCGATTTGTGTAGTATGGAGCCTTAGGTAGAGGAAGAGTATTACAACCCGGAGCCTTCTATGGACTACTACCAGGATGATGGCCCACTAGATAAGTGTCACGACTTCGACTTCTGCTGACTCTGTTAGTTTGAAGACATGATATTTTGTTAAGTGAGAGTGGGACTTTTCCACTCCACATTTTGGATATATATACATGCGTATATTTTGTTGGTTCACACTTGGACCAAGTAATAGGAGTGTTCAGTTATACTTTTGGCTTCCGCTATGTTAGTTATATTTTTCTTCCGCTATACATGTATAAATCGTTTCCACTATGTATATTTGTATACTCTGACAGGTTTCTATGCGTGCCTTATGTATCTTACGGGAGGTATGATACGGCGGTCACGAGTTAAAGTATCCCTAACTCCTAGGGGGTATTTTGGGTCGCGACAAAAGCTCAAGCATGCGTGGAGTTCCTTCTCCAAGCTCGGCAGCGTCTTCCATGGGATTTGTCAAGGGTTTTCTTCCCTTTTTCAAGGTCGGTACCCTATGCTACCCTTCTAGTTCATCTTCTTCCCATTTTTCTTCTTTTTGTAGTTTTTCCCCAAATTTCAAGCATGAGATTGCGATGGGAAGAATGGATGGAGAATGTGATGGGTGATGGATGTCATATGGTTGTTCTAATGAATGAAATGGGAAGGGTATTTCATCAATAATGAACACACATGGATGATGGATGGATTGTGAAAAAATTGATTCGATTCGGTGAACCTCAAATCTATGTTTGAGTTGAGAATCTACAAGTTTGAGGGGATGGTTAGGGCCTCCTATAATAGTCTGTCTATCCTTTTTAATGATTTTAAATTCAGTTATTAAGTTAAGGGATGATGTTCTTTAAGTGCGGAAAATAGAAAGCGAAGCAAACCACAACAACTGGATTTTTACGTGGAAACCCTTTCGGGAAAAACCACGGGACCTAGTCCAGCCATAAGAATCCACTAAGACAAAGTAAACAAGAACTTACAAGACTCGAACTTTACTCCTTCGGACTCGACACCATGATCCTTCAGTTCTTAGTCCTCCACGCCTTGAAAAGTCCTCACGTACTCACAAGTCTCGTGATCAACCACAGCCGCTCGTACTTCTCTTTGTGTCTCGAAAAATAGTCCACGATCTTCAGATCGATCTCCGTCAATGACGGCTTTGAAATCCATCGACCAAATCACTCTACCACGATCCATCTCAGATCGATCTCCTTCACAAACGCTCCAGAACACTCCGGCCAAGGTGTTCTATCCAGAAGATTTTCCAGCCTGGCTAAATCCCAGAAGCCGGGTTGATGGTTTGATAAGAATCATCACCTGGATGGACTCCTTCAATGCACAAGTCCAAACAAGCTAATATAGAGCTTTGGGCTTGCAAACTCTAGGTTTAATGCACTAACAAAGGGGGCAGAGAATACCAATTTCCATAGGTTCAATAACCTCTGGATAAACTTAAAAAACCTCTCCACACACTCCCAAGGTCGTACTCCACGAAGTAGAAGGGTTCCCCACTTATAGGGAACTCAAAACAGTACTTAGAAGTTGCTAAAAAGGTTTAAAACCAAAGAGGGAACCAAAAAACTCGATTTGGAAAGTTTCCCATATCAGGGTTGACCCCCAAGGATAGTTGGGTCAACCAAAATGTACACTTGGGTCGACCCAACTATCCTCCAAGGTCGACCCCCAAAATTTGAAGTTCTTGGAAATTTTGCCTATAGTAATTTTTTCCTATTCAGGGTCGACCCTAAATGCCCAGGGTCCACCGTGAGGTTAAAAAAGATTTTAAAACTTCGTTTTTAGCTCTTAGTCCCTTCACAAAAGTTGTAGCCCTTTTTGACGCGGTCGATTTGACATATTATAGAGCAAAATATGAGCTATGGTTTGTCAGATATGCCTCTCATAAGAAACCTTGATTTTTTGAAAAATTTCAGCATTGTTAACTTGTTTTGCACTACTTATCTCATCACCTATGGTCCGTATGATTAGAATAGGATACTTACCACCTAAGGCAACATGTTAGGATTATTATAGGTCAAATCCCACCTATGGTCACATGGTATCTAGGTCACTTACCATCCTATAAAGAAAATGATCATCCGAGTGGATCAAGCGATTCTTCAACGCGCTTCAACTTCACTTGTTGTGGATGCTTGACGGCAATGACACAAGAACCACTCCTAGATACCTAGACTCACTTGTTTTGACACCGGAATATGCCATTACAAAAACCTGGACTTTACAGATTGGATGGATCATTGATCAAGAAAAGCATGATTTAAGGCATATGAAATTTCTAGGGTTTCATGATAGTGTGTTACTTGTTTTTCTATAACGGCATGAATATTCTTATGTGTTGAAATAATGCTATTCCATGTATTATTATCTCCAATGTCATGTTTATTTCCAAGTACACGACCTCACGAGCATGGCATGCATAAAAAAGTCAAGCATGGTTTATCGGTTTTGTTTCAAGAATAAGGGTTTTATTCTCGATTCACAAACACCATGACAAGGCCAAACGTAAGGGTTGCTATAAGAGGTAGGGCATATCTTACGATATGTTTTACCTCGCTTTGACAAGAACAAGAACACGTCAAGCAAGATGTTAGTGCGCCTCCAAGCATGCATGTTTACTTTATTACATTTTTGCAAAAGGAGTTTACACTTCCCTCCCTTCAAGTTGTTTTATTGCATTTTCGCAAAAGATGGAGGTTTACACTTCCCTCCCTTCAAGTTGAATATTTCATATCTCAAAAAAAAGGGGTTTACACCACCCTCCCTTCAAGTTGTTCAAGGGCACTAACATCCCAAGCGCATGAGCATGTTTAAATTCCAAGCAAGCAAGCAAGACAGAACATGACAAGACAAGCAAGACATAACACAACAAGACAAGCAAGCAGAATATGACAAGACAAGTTTTCAAACACAAAAAGAGTATTTCTAGTCTAGTCAAGCACACAATAACTTCAAGATTTTTCTGGGCTTTGATGTGATGCAAGCATGATATACAACTGCTTAACTTTTTTTCAATTATATGAACTGTTTCCTGCTTTATTTTCATTATTATGTTGCTATGACTGTTGGTTAGTTTTTGGTACCCACTGAGTGTTTCAATACTCAGCCGTACATTTGACGTTGGCAGGTGTTAGTGGAGAGATCGTTCCTTTCAATATATGTGCTCCCGGCCCATGGGTGGAGAAGTATGTTGAGGAATCTGAGGAGGAGCCTCACGTAGAGGGCTATTATTAGGTGTTAGATTCTAAGTGTGTGTGGGTGAGCCCAAGAGATTCTGTACCCATGTATTTTGGCGGGCATGTCCGCACCTTCTTTCTTTCGATTTCTCTTTCGTACAAAACTTTGATTATATAAATACATAGAGGGTTTTGTTAGACTTCCGCTATGCCATGTTAGTATATGCTTTCGCTATTTTGTCCTCTATTGTATATGTTCTATGTGTTTTGTAGGATGATTTGTCAAGTATGTCATACAGGTCATGATAAGTCGTCCAAGATTCACTCTAACTCCTAGTGTAGGTTTTGGGTCGCGACATCTTAGGTCCAACAACATTAACCTTAGGAGAGGAAGTTCTTTTAGGAACCCATTCTTGCCTTACCCTTTTGTTTCCAACAAAAGTATATATATTCTTTGTAGAGCAAGGGGTAAAAAAAATTTCATAATCTTTTTGCTTAATCTTCGAGTTATAGCCTAATCCGGCCTTATTAAACACACATGTTTTGTAGAGCCCCGAAATTTCATTTCACTAAGAATGAATAGTGTGTGAATAGTGCCCAAGTGTGGTTATGTACACTTATGGGTCTTATGTTAATATATGTGTTTAGAATTATGGCGTATATGTTCCAATGGGTCTATATGTCCTTAGGGAATGTGTTGAAAGCATAAAAGAGTGTTGGAAGAGCATTGGGGAAGATTCGAGTGGTGTAAACAAGGTTTTTCAGCAAAGCAGGGGTCGACCGATCGCTCGGTCATTACCTGCGATCGATCGGTCAACTACCGATCGCTCGATAGCTGTCGCACGGTCAACTTTTTTGTATGGGGAAAAATTCCAGAGAGTGTGTTTTTGACCGATCTCTCGGTCTTAACACCGATCGACCGGTAAGCCACCGATCGCTCGGTCCATACCACCGATCGATCGGTCATACGCAGATTTTCATCATTAAGGGTGTTTAAGACTTTAACCATCACCCTTTGCCTATAAAAGGGCTGGGTTCGTGCCTTAGGGTTTCACAAACCCTTTGTGCATTGTTTTTGAGGGATTTGAAGAGGAGAAGGAGGAGAGGACCTTGGTGATCGTTCAAGCTTGTGGAAGATCAAGTTCTTCCTTTCCATTTGGTGTTTTCCAACCAAGAACTCACTGTTCTTGCTTGTTCCAGCCATTGGGAGTCAAACTCATTGATTTCTCTAAGGTAGATACACTCTACTACAATCTTGCAACCCTACTAGTTACTAATTATGATTCTTCTTATCTATGCCCTATCTATATGTATTGATTTTATGTATGAAAAGGTGTGATTATATACTTGGATGAAGGTTACTATTATTGTAGCACCCCGGACTTTTTAATCTTTAATGAATGGCACTTTCATAGCTAATTGGCCGTTTTCGTAGTCTAATTAATAAATACGAGAGAAATTGGAAATTTCGAAACGTCAGAAATGTGCGTTTTCGAAAGACGAACCCAACGCAAGTTGAATCGTCGAAATCCGACGAGCGAGTCAAAAGATATGGTCAAAACAGTCCAGACATACAGAGCACCGATCGCTCGGTCCAGTCAGCGATCGATCGGTCCATAACCGATCGATCGGTAGCTATCGCACGGTCAGAAATTTTGTATGGGGAAATTTTCCAGAGAGTGAGTTTTTGACCGATCGATCGGTCATAAACACCGATTGCTCGGTAGGCAACCGATCGATCGGTCATAACCACCGATCGCTCGGTCTTCGCGTTTTTGCAGAAATTTCAGTAAGGGCTTTATCGTCTTTTGGGGGTTAAACCCTTTCTCCTTAAGGCTTGCCCGAGCCTTAGGGCATCATTCACTATACTTAGAGAGATTTGGGAGATAAGAGAGAAGAGAAAAGGGTTTCCTAAACCTAGGTTGCTTTTGGAGAAGAAATCAAAGGGATGAAGACCCTAGATCGTCCCCAAGCACGTTTTCTTCAAGATTTCAACTCAAGCTCGTGTGGAGGTGCATTCTCCAAGCTAGGGCAGCACTCACTCACGTTTTGAAAGAGGTTTCTTCTCCCAACTCAAGTCCCCTTCAAGCAAAGGCTTCCTCCTTCCAAATAGAGCTTCTATTTCAAGGTTTCTTCAAGATCAAACCTTGATCTAAGGTTAGTACACCCTACTAACTTACCCTAGCAATAAATCTAGGTTTTCCTTATGAAATGTGATTTATGCTATTATGTTTGCCTCCCATATGAAATGTATCATCTCCAATGAACCTAAATAAGATAAGAAAAAGGTATGGATGTGTGTGGGTGTTGATGTGGCGATTGGATGCCGAGGTGTATGTTGGGTGATGTGTGTGATGGAAATGGTGGATGGGTACTTTACCAATAATGAACATACCTTGATTTTTGGATGGAAAGTAGGCACTAAAAAGAAGAAGATGAACCATTAAGGAACCTTGCATGCTATGTGTTTGACAAAATGCCTAAACTAGGAATAAATGACATAAATGAAGAAAATGAAAGTAGACCTTATGCATGTGTTCTTATGAAGGATGAACTATTCAAATGTCATGTAGATTACTCAAATTCCTATATGGTTATACTGTGGATTGAATTGCTATACACTACTCTCCATGTCACATTGTCATCATGATATTACAAGTGTTACACACACCACAGATGCATGCATGAAACCGGGTTTTTCCAAGATTGTAATTGTATATGAAATGAATCAAGAACATGACAAGGAGGTTGGTAGCCCAAGGAAGGGTGCTAGCCTCTGGCTCACAAGTGAAATGCAAGAGAGAACATGACAAGGAGGTTGGTAGCCCAAGGAAGGGTGCTAGCCTCTGGCTCACAAGAGAAATGAATCAAGAACATGACAAGGAGGTTGGTAGCCCAAGGAAGGGTGCTAGCCTCTGGCTCACAAGAGAAATGAATCAAGAACATGACAAGGAGGTTGGTAGCCCAAGGAAGGGTGCTAGCCTCTGGCTCACAAGAGAAACAGAACAAGAACATGACAAGGAGGTTGGTAGCCCAAGGAAGGGTGCTAGCCTCTGGCTCACAAGAGAAATGGAACAAGAACATGACAAGGAGGTTGGTAGCCCAAGGAAGGGTGCTAGCCTCTGGCTCACAAGTATACAAGTCAAGAACAAATCAAGACATGAAATACAAGACAAGACACGATACACATACATGATTTGACCGAGACACGAAAAAGGTTTCCGAGACATGAGTTTTACCGAGGTTTTTGCATTCATATACGCATGTCAAGATATGGCTATGTATCTTATGCTTTCACTATTGCTTTAAATTAATATCTTGTACTGCTCACTGTTGTTATGCGTTCGTTATTGTTATGGTTAGCTAGTAGTTTGTACTCGCTGAGTATTCCATGCTCAGCCGTACTTTTATGTCGGCAGGTACCGTGGATGTCCTCGACCCCGAGCCTTGGGTCGAGGAGGAGTATGTAGAGGAGAGGGAGCCACCTATCCCATGGCAGTCTCAGGAGGATGAGGACTTGGATGTGTGGCCGTATCTCGACTACTGTTGAGAGGAGAGGGTTAGAGAGTCCCTTTTTGTATTTTGATAGGTGGGCTTGTCCACCTTTACTTTGACTGTATTTAGTATATGTTAACTTGGAATACTATATGGAGTAATAGAAGAAAAGAAAAAGTTGGCTTATGCTTCCGCACTTATGTTTAGTTTCCGCGCTCTGATTATCATTGTATTATATTATGTTTAGCCTCTTGCATTACAGGATGGTTTGGCAGGTACACGTAGTCACCTCTAAAGTATCCCTTAACTCCTAGGGGGTATTTTGGGGCGTGACAGAAGTGGTATCAGTGCTCTAGGCATTAGAGTCCCTAGGGTTACTTAGATGATTGAACAAGGTATTAGAATCACCTTAGAGAGTTGTATTCCAAGTATAGACTAACAAGTTAGTCTTAGTCAAAATGGGTTGAACTTCAACCGAACATAGAGTCCTACACTAGGAACACGGATTGTATGTTATGCTATTGTGTTATATACCATGTGTACATTATTGGTGTTGTACTTATTAAATGTGCTTGATGAATATGTATTGAGTGAATTGCGAAAAATTGTACTAAATGCGTATCCAAGTTAGACTCATGCTGTATTGTCGTTCTCAGGAGAAATCATGAGACGCAATACCCGGGGTCGCGGGTACAACACGAGGGGTAATGGAGGTGATGCTCCATCGGGTGATGATCAGCCCGACTTTGCCCAAGCATTCGCATCCATAGCCGAGACTTTGGCTATGTTGGCGGCAAGGCAACCGGCCACCCCGCCTAATGCGGCACTTATACCGGCTCCTCCTAACCGAGCCCAAGCCGGGATAGAAGCTTTCCGGAGGATGAGGCCTCCAACTTTTTGTGGAAGCATTGATCCACTTATTGCCGAGGGTTGGATTCGGCAACTTGAGAAGATATTCTCGGTTTTGGCACCTACGGAAGTAGAGAGAGTCACATGGGCTGCCTTTATGCTTGAAGGCGAGGCCGACCATTGGTGGAAGTCTGCGCTTCGGACCCGAGAGTTGACCCGACAAGGCCAAGAATGGACATGGGGAGAATTCTTGGACGTTTTCTACAAGAAATACTTTCTGGTTGGGATGAAAGAAAAGAAAGAAATTGAATTTATTACCTTGGAGCAAGGTAATATGTCTGTAGCGGCTTACGAAGCCAAGTTCTCAGAGCTATCTCGATTTGCTCCACACATGATAGCTACCGAGGCTATGAAGGCCCGGAAATTCGAGAGGGGGTTGAAGGCCTACCTCAAGGATCGTGTCTCAATGTTCCGACATGAGACATATTCAGAAGTTGTGGACAAGGCATTGTTGGCCGAGTCGAATTCCGAAGAGTTCTTTAAGAGAAGAGGAATAGAGAAGGGACAGTCTAGTAGTTCAGGGGAGAAGAGAGCTAGGACTATGTCTTATCAGTTCGCAGGGCCGGCTCAGTCACAGAGGATGTACTCGGCATCACAGGCTCTCCGCCCTTTGGCTCCACCGGCCTTTCGCCCGGCTACCTCGTATGCTCCTCGCCCCGCAGTGACTCAGGCTACGGGTTATACTCCTCCCACTTATTCACATGATGTCTGCACCCTTTGTGGAAGGAGGCATCCAGCAGGGGAACGTCGGAAGGCTACAGGAGGCTGTTTTCATTGTGGCGACCAGGGCCACATGATTCGTGTAGAGCCCCGGACCTTTTCACATTTATGCATGACCCTTCGTAGCCATTTTTCCTTTAAAGTAATGCAATTAATAAATAAGGAAGAAATTGGAAATTCCGAAACATCAGAAATGTTTGTTTTCGAAGTACGAACCCAACGCAAGTTGAATCGTCAAAATCGGACGAACGAGTCAAAAGTTATGGCCAAAACAGTTTGGACCTGCAGACCACCGATCGCTCGGTCCATGGAGCGATCGATCGGTCCAAAACCGATCGCTCGGAGGCTATCGACTGGTCAAGATTTTTGTATGGAGAAATTTTCCAGAGAGTGAAATTTTAACCGATCGCTCGGTTATGTAACCGATCGATCGGTAGGCAACCGATCGATCGGTCATTAACACCGATCGCTCGGTACTCGCGTTTTTGCAGAATTTTCACTAGGGGCATTTTCGGCATAAGGGTGTTATACCTTTTCTTATATAGGATTGCCCGAGCCTTTAGGGCTCATTCTAAACACTTAGAAGAATTGGGAGATTAGAAGAGAGGAGAAAGGGTTCCTAAACCTAGGGTTTCCATTTTGAAGAGAAATCAAAGGGGTTTGAGACCCTAGATCATCCTCAAGCACGTTTTCCTTCAAGATCTCGGCTCAAGCTCGTGTGGAGCTCGTGTTCCAAGCTAGGGCAGCGACTCACGGTCGTTTTGGAAAGGGGGATTTCTTCCCCACTTGATCAAGGTCGGTACTTCTTACTACCCTCCTAGTTATAGCTTCTCTTTTCCTTTATTTCTTCTTATTTTCCTTCACTTATATATGTGTTATGAGATTGGTGGTATGAATGGTGAATGGAGGTGGATGTTGGCGAATGGATGCCGTGTGGATGATGTGATGAATGAATGGGAAAGGGCATTGTACCAATAATGAACATACAAGTGTGATGTGAGCATAACCCACCTAGAAGAGCATGATCTAGGTTAAGTAAAAAAAAAAAAATGAGCACACCCTATGTTTGATGAATTGCCAAGGTGAACAAAATAGAGGATAAATTAAGGGAATACATGTTTAATTATTCATGAAATTGTTAGGGCATATGATAGTGTGTTTCTTACATTTCTCAAATGTGCGACTTATTACTTGTTCAAATCGTGATATGCTATGCTTTGTAAATTACCCAAATTGTCATATTTAATTCCAAATGCAAGTATGCACACGATCTCACGAGCACACATGCATGACATGGATTACCGACGTTTTTCAAGAATGGAATTTAGAGGTGGGGCATATCCTACGATATGTTTTACCTCGCTTTTGGCAAGGACAAGTAAATCATGCATTATCATAAGAAGGGTTTCCCTTCCCTCGCAAGTACATCTCACAAGGACATCTCACAAGTGAAAGGACATGACATGGGCATTTAGAAAGAAGGGTCTCCCTTCCCTCACAAGTAGTTTACTCTTCCAAGCATGATACAAGCATGACATGACACGGCATGACAAGCATGAGCATCTTAGGAAGAAGGGTCTCCCTTCCCTCACAAGTAGATTACTTTCCCGAACAAGCAAACATGACAAGACATGGCATGACAAGCATGGGCATTTAGGAAGAAGGGTCTCCTTTCCCTCACAAGTAGTTTACTTTCCAAGCAAGCATGACATGGCATGACACGCATGATATGATAAGATAAGACAACATGACAAGTTTCAAGTACGGAAATGGTATTTCCAATCAAGTCAAGTGCACGGTGTTTTCAAGGGTTTTATCGGCTTTTATGAATTCAAGCATGATTATATACTCCTTTACTTTATTGTCATGATATGAATTATTCCTGCTTTATATGCTTGAATTGTTTCCTGCTTTATATATGTGAAATGCTTCCTGCTTCCTATACTGCTATGACTATTGGTTAGTATTTAGTACCCGCTGAGTATTCCATGCTCAGCCGTACTTCTTATGTCGGTAGGTTCTGAGGGAGCTGCTGCTCCATTTGATGTCTGTGCTCCTAGCCCTTGGGTGGAGGAGGAGTACGTCGAGGAACCTTTGGAGGAACCTCCCGTAGAGGGTTATCAGTAGGTGGTGTTAGATTCTAAGTGGTTTAGCTGTGGGTGAGCATGAGCGATTATATCCATGTATTTTGGCGGGCATGTCCGCACTTTCTTTGTTTTGTTTTCTTTTGTATTAAACTTGGACCATGTGTATATATACTTAGAGGTTTGTTAGACTTCCGTTGTGTTTTATAGTTATGCTTCCGCTGTTATCCTCTATTGTATATGTTCTGTGAGTTTTGCAGGTTGGTTCGTCAAGCAAGTCATGTAAGTAATGATTAAGTCGTCCAAGATTCACTCTAACTCCTAGGGTGGGTTTTGGGTCGCGACAGAAGTGGTATCAGAGCTTAGGCTTTAGGTCTCTAGGGTCACTTAGAATCTTATACCACGGCTTGACAAGAGCATATGTTAGGAAACAAGTTAGGAAGGAAGTGAGTCGGGAGCGAGTCTGGTTCCAAGTGTAAGACTAAACTTTAGTCTTAGTCATAATGGTTGCTTTAACCAAGTATGGGTCCTAGGTACGCTAGAACACTAAAGTATAAGTATAATGTGATGAATACTTTGATGACTTGATGTGCTGTATATTAATATTATACAACTAATACAGATTGAATTATTGCGAAATGACATTGAAAGAAACTGTGGTTTCAAGTTAGACTCATGTGGTGTTATTATTCTCAGGACTTTAGTCATGAGACGGAACACACGGGGTCGTGGGCCACATACCAGAGCTTCCTCTTCTTCACGGGATGAGGATGAGCAGCCGGACCTCTCTCAGGTCTTAAGCTCTATTGCCGAGACACTCGCCATCCTGGCGGCTCGGCAAACTATACCGGCATCAGCGGCACCTACTCCACCGCCCGCAGCTCCAGTACATCGTACAGCTGGAGTTGAGGCATTCAGGAGATTGAGGCCTCCATCTTTCCACGGGAGTGTGGACCCTCTTACTGCGGAGGCTTGGATCCTCCAGGTTGAGAAGATATTTGCGGTGCTCTCTCCTACAGAGGAAGAGAAAGTGGCATGGGCAGTTTTTATGCTAGAGGGCGAAGCCCACCATTGGTGGTTGTCCGCATTGAGGACACGGGACTTGACCATGCAAGGTCAACCGTGGACTTGGGAGGAGTTCAAAGATACTTTTTACAAGAAGTATTTTCCGATCGGTGCACGGGAAAAGAAAGAGAGAGAATTCATCAACCTTGAGCAAGGTTCGATGTCTGTGGCCGCTTATGAGGCCAAGTTTTCAGAATTGTCGAGATTCGCGCCTCATATGGGTGCTACTGAGGCAATGAAGGCGAGAAGATTTGAGCAAGGGCTCAAGGATGTTATTATGGAGAAGGTTTCCATTTTCAGGCATGCTACCTACCCTGAAGTGGTAGACAAGGCCTTATTGGTCGAGGCCAATTCTGAAGCGGTGTCTAAGAAGAGAGAGTTGGCGAGAGGCCAAGCCAATAGTTCAGCACCTCCAGAGAGGCGGGCCCGGACTGGTCCTTATCAGTACACATGGCCAGCACCACAGATGAGGCCGACTTATGCTCCTCCAGCACCCCGGCAGTACGTGCCACAGGCACCTCGACCTCAGGCTCTTCCAGCCCCACGGCCAGTTACCCCTCAGGCAGCGAGGTATACACCACCTCCGGTCCCTCCAGCCTACACATATGAGGTCTGCACTTCATGCGGCAAAAGGCATCCGGCAGGAGATTGCCGAAGAGCATCTGGTGGATGTTATCATTGCGGTCGCCAGGGCCACATGATCAGGGATTGCCCTAGCCGGCATTTACCAGGCCAGTCTCAGGGTAGTAGGCCCCCGACACGCCCAGCAGGATCATACCAGGCGTCATCTCAGACTACCCGGTCTACACCTCAGTCTCGCCAGGCGAACCAGGGGCGTGTATTTGCTTTGACAGAGGGTGATGCACTTGCATCTGATGATGTGGTGCAAGGTACGCGTTTGGAGTTATTTTCTTTATTCGTGATTGTTATGTTATGCTATATTTTTGTGTACGTACTCGGCATGTTCTATATGTATATAAACCTACACGTATATGTTGTTGATGCATGGATTAACTCCGCTAGTTAAAATTTCAGGAACCCTACTAGTCAATGAGTATTTGGCTCGAGTGTTGATTGATACCGGGTCTACTCATTCGTTTGTCTCGCCGAGTTTTTCAGAAGGCTTTTCTGTGGAGCCTGGTCAGCTAAAACCGGAGTTAGCCATTTCGACTCCGCTCGGCAAAACAGTATTGGCAGATAAAGTGTATAGAAATAGTGCGGTCCAAGTTGGAAGCCACGAGTTGGCGGTTGACCTCATCGTCCTTGGATTCCAAGACTTTGATATTATATTGGGAATGGATTGGTTAGCAGCACATCATGGGCATGTAGCTTGCTTTGAGAAGATGGTACTCTTCAAGCCGGTAAAAGGAAAACCATTTCACTTTCGGGGGTTAAAAGTAGAGACATTGCCCGTTTTGCGGCGTTGAGCTTAGCTAACCCCGAGGCAAAGGACTCATCGACTATTCCGGTTGTGAGTGAGTTCCTGGATGTATTTCCAGAGGAGTTGCCAGGATTGCCTCCAGACAGGGAGATTGAGTTTATGATCGAGCTTGCACCAGGCACAGCTCCTGTATTCAGAGCTCCATATAGAATGGCCCCTATTGAACTCAAGGAGTTAAAAACTCAGTTGGAGGAATTGCAAGGCCTTGGCTTCATTCGACCAAGTGTCTCACCATGGGGTGCCCCGGTGTTGTTTGTTAAGAAGAAAGATGGCTCGATGCGGATGTGTGTCGATTACAGGCAATTGAACAAAGTCACTATAAAGAATAGGTATCCCTTGCCTAGGATTGATGACTTGTTCGATCAGTTGAAGGGAGCGAGATTTTTCTCAAAGATAGATCTTCGATCGGGTTATCACCAGTTGAAGATTAAGGCGGAAGATGTTCCCAAAACTGCTTTCAGGACTCGATATGGACATTACGAGTTCTTGGTGATGCCTTTTGGACTCACGAACGCGCCGGCAGCCTTTATGGATTTGATGAACCGGGTGTTCCGGCCATATCTTGATAGGTGCGTGATTGTATTTGTTGATGACATTTTGGTTTATTCCCAGACACGGGAAGATCACACACGCGACCTGCGCCTTGCTTTGGAAATGCTAAGAGAGCACAAGCTATACGCCAAACTTAGCAAGTGTGAGTTTTGGTTGGAAGAGGTGGCATTCCTAGGCCACGTTGTATCGGCGGAAGGCATTTCGGTGGATCCAAAGAAGATAGAGGCAGTCATGAATTGGGCGAGGCCCAAGAGTGTCACGGAGATACGCAGTTTTCTTGGGTTGGCAAGCTACTACAGGAGATTCGTAGAGGGTTTCTCCAGCCTTGCAGCACCGCTCACTTACCTGACAAGGAAGAACGCTAAGTTTGTATGGAGCGACAAGTGTGAGATCAGTTTCACGGAACTGAAGAAGAGGCTTACCACAGCTCCTGTCCTTACGGTGCCATCCGGACCTTATGGGTATGAGGTGTATAGTGATGCCTCACACGTTGGACTTGGGTGTGTACTCATGCAGCACAAGAAAGTCATTGCCTATGCATCAAGGCAGTTGAAGGAGCATGAGAAGAACTATACTACGCACGACTTGGAGCTGCAGGCGGTCGTTGTTTGCATTAAGATTTGGCGTCA
>CM026551.1:37796408-37929713 GCA_015143295.1 Tetracentron sinense | reverse complement strand
TTTCCAATCAAGTCAAGTGCCCAAAGGTTTTCAAGGGTTTTTAAACGGCTTTCTCTTCTACGAAATACAAGCATGATTATAAATTGCGGGGTGGTTAACGTGGGGGGGGTCCTTGTATGATATGATATTTCTTCCCCTAACTTATAAGACTGTTCCTGCTTTATTTGCTATTCTGTATCTATGACTGTTGTTAGTGCTTGTACGCGGGGGGGGCCAGCGAGGGGGGGGTAGTGGGGGGGGGGTGCCGTTGCTCACCGTACTGGGTAGGAGCTTATGTCGGCAGGTTATTGGCGGAGCAGCTCTCCGGTTGGATCATCTGTGCGCCGACCCTGTTGGAGGAGGATCACATTCTGGGATCCTTTGGAGGAACCTCCGTAGAGGTTTTAACCATTAGTGGTTGTTGATTCTGCGTTGAATAGTTTGTTTGGTGAGTAGAGAGAGTACATCATGTATTTTGGGCGGGTCTGTCCCGCCCTTCTTTGGTTACTTTTTGTATAACTTGGATTTGCGTATGTATATTCATAGAGGTTTGGTTAGACTTCCGCTGTGTTTTATAGTTATGTTTCCGCTATATTGTCCTCTATGGTATATGCTCTGTGGGTTTTGCAGGTTGGTTGTCAAGCAAGTCATGATTAGTCGTCCAAAGTTCACTCTAACTCCTAGGGTGGGTTTTGGGGCGCGACAGAAGTGGTATCAGAGCTTAGGCTTTAGGACTCTAGGGTCACTTAGAATCTTGTACCACGGCTTGCCAAGAGCATATGTTAGGAAACAAGTTAGGAAGGAAGTAAGTCGGAAGAGAGTCTTGATCCAAGTGTAAGACTAAACTTTCGTCTTAGTCTAAAATGGTTGCTTTAACCAAGTACGGTCCTAGGTACGCTAGGACGCTAAAGTATAAGTATAATGTGATGAACACTCTGATGACTTGATGTGATGTATATTAGTATTATACAACTAATACAAATTGAATTATTGTGAAATGAAATTGAAATAAACTGTGGTTTCAAGTGAGACTCATGTGGTGCTATTGTTCTCAGGACTTTAGTCATGAGGCGGGGCACACGGGGTCGTGGACCACATACCAGAGCTTCCTCTTCTTCACGGGATGAGGATGAGCAGCCGGACCTCTCTCAGGTCTTAGGCTCTATTGCTGAGACACTCGCCATACTGGCGGCTCGGTAGGCTATACCATCATCGGCGGCACCTACTCCACCGCCCGCAGCTCCAATACATCGTACCGCAGGAGTTGAGGCATTCAGGAGATTGAGGCCTCCATCCTTCCACGGGAGAGTGGACCCTCTTACTGCAGAGGCTTGGATCCTCCAGGTTGAGAAGATATTTGCGGTGCTCACTCCTACAGAGGAAGAGAAAGTGGCATGGGCAGTTTTTATGCTAGAGGGCAAAGCCCACCATTGGTGGTTGTCCGCATTGAGGACGCGAGATTTGACCATACAGGGTCAACCTTGGACTTGGGAAGAGTTCAAAGATACTTTTTACAAGAAGTATTTTCCTATCGGTGCACGGGAAAAGAAAGAGAGAGAATTCATCAACCTTGAGCAAGGTTCGATGTCTGTGGCCGCTTATGAGGCCAAGTTCTCGGAGCTATCACGCTTCGCGACACATATGATTGCCACCGAGGCAATGAAGGTGAGAAGATTTGAGCAAGGGCTCAAGGATGTTATTATGGAGAAGGTTTCCATTTTCAGGCATGCTACCTACCCTGAAGTGGTAGACAAGGCCTTATTGGTCGAGGCCAATTCTGAAGCGGTGTCTAAGAAGAGAGAGTTGGCAAGAGGCCAAGCCAGTAGTTCAGCACCTCCAGAGAGGCGGGCTCGTACCGGCCCTTATCAGTATACATGGCCAGCACCACAGATGAGGCCGACTTATGCGCCTCCAGCCCCACGGCAGTACGTGCCACAGGCACCTCGACCTCAGGCTCTTCCGGCCCCTCGGCCAGTTACACCTCAGGCAGCAAGGTATACACCACCTTCGGCCCCTCCGGCCTACACATATGAGGTCTGCACTTCATGCGGCAAAAGGCATCCGGTAGGAGATTGCCGAAGAGCATCTGGTGGATGTTATCATTGCGGTCGCCAGGGCCACATGATCAGGGATTGCCCTACCCGGCATCTACCAGGCCATTCTCAGGGGATTAGGCCACCAGCACGCCTAGTAGGATCATATCAGGCGTCATCTCAGACTACCCGGTCCACACCTCAGTCTCGCCAGGCAAACCAGGGTCGAGTTTTTGCCTTGACAGAGGGTGATGCACTTGCATCTGACGATGTAGTGCAAGGTACGCAGTTGTAGCTTATTTAATTATCCATAAATTAAACTGTTAAGTATTCATTGATTGTGTACATACTTGGCATGTTATATATGTATATATACCTACATGTATACACTGTTGATGCATGGATTAACTCCGCTAGTTAAAATTTCAGGAACCCTACTAGTCAATGAGTATTTGGCTCGAGTGTTGATTGATACCGGGTCTACTCATTCATTTGTCTCGCCGAGTTTTTCAGAAGGCTTTTCTGTAGAGCCAAGTCAGCTAGAACCGGAGTTAGCCATTTCGAATCCCCTCGGCAAAACAGTATTGGCAGATAAAGTGTATAGAAATAGTGTGGTCCAAGTTGGAAGCCACGAGTTGGCGGTTGATCTCATCGTCCTTGGATTCCAAGACTTTGATGTTATATTGGGAATGGATTGGTTAGTAGCGCATCATGGGCATGTAGCTTGCTTTGAGAAGATGGTACTCTTCAAGCCGGTAGAAGGAAAACCATTTCACTTTCGTGGGTTGAAAGGTAGAGATATTGCTCGTTTTACGGCGTTGAGCTTAGCTAACCCCGAGGCAAAGGACTCATCGACTATTCCGGTTGTGAGTGAATTCCTGGATGTATTTCCAGAGGAGTTGCCAGGATTGCCTCCAGACAGGGAGATTGAGTTTGTGATTGAGCTTGCACCAGGCACAACTCCTATATTCAGGGCTCCGTATAGAATGGCTCCGATTGAACTCAAGGAGTTAAAGACTCAGTTGGAGGAATTACAAGGCCTTGGTTTCATTCGACCAAGTGTCTCACCGTGGGGTGCCCCGGTGTTGTTCGTTAAGAAGAAAGATGGTTCGATGCGGATGTGCGTCGATTACCGGCAATTGAACAAGGTCACTATAAAGAATAGGTATCCCTTGCCTAGGATTGACGACTTGTTCGATCAGTTGAAGGGAGCGAGATTTTTCTCGAAGATAGATCTTCGATCGGGTTATCACCAGTTAAAGATTAAGGTGGAAGATGTTCCCAAAACTGCTTTCAGGACTCGATATAGGCACTATGAGTTCTTGGTGATGCCTTTTGGTTTCACGAACGC
The DNA here is from genome assembly GCA_015143295.1 of Tetracentron sinense. Taxonomy (NCBI): domain Eukaryota; kingdom Viridiplantae; phylum Streptophyta; class Magnoliopsida; order Trochodendrales; family Trochodendraceae; genus Tetracentron; species Tetracentron sinense. The sequence continues at coordinate 37,926,350 of CM026551.1, read as the reverse complement.
GCCGGTAGCCTTTATGGATTTGATGAACCGGGTGTTCCGACCATACCTAGATCGGTGCGTGATTGTATTTGTTGATGACATTTTGGTCTATTCCCAGACACGGGAAGATCACGTGCGCGACCTTCGCCTTGCATTGGAAATGTTAAGAGAGCACAAGCTATACGCCAAAATTAGCAAGTGTGAGTTTTGGTTGGAAAAGGTAGCATTCCTAGGCCACGTTGTTTCCGCGGAAGGCATCTTTGTTGATCCGAAGAAGATAGAAGCCGTTATGAGTTGGGCGAGGCCCAAGAGTGTTACGGAGATACGCAGCTTCCTTGGGTTGACAGGCTACTACAGGAGATTCGTAGAGGGTTTCTCTAACCTTGCAGCACCGCTTACTTACCTGACAAGGAAGAATGCGAAGTTTGTGTGGAGCGACAAGTGTGAGATCAGTTTCACGGAACTGAAGAAGAGGCTTACTATAGCTCCTGTCCTTACAGTGCCATCCGGACCTCTTGGGTATGAGGTGTACAGTGATGCCTCACACATTGGACTTGGTGTGTGCTTATGCAACACAAGAAGGTCATTGCCTATGCATCAAGGCAATTGAAGGAGCATGAGAAGAATTATCCCACGCACGACTTGGAGCTTGCGGCGGTCGTGTTTGCACTTAAGATTTGGCGTCATTACCTTTATGGGGTGGAGTTCTATGTGTTTACCGATCACAAGAGTCTCAAGTATCTCTTTTCCCAAAAGGAGTTGAATCTAAGGCAACGGCGTTGGATGGAATTTTTGAAGGACTCTGATTGTACCATTCAATACCACCCGGGTAAAGCAAATGTAGTGGCTGATGCTTTGAGTAGAAGACCTCAGGGGTTGTTAGCACACATGTTGGTTAAAGAATGGAAGCTACTTGAAGATTTGGCAAATCTGGACATCAGTGTGAATGACTCTGTCCGTAGTCCTATCTTGGCAAATGTTACAGTTCGGCCGTACATTATAGATTTGATCCAAGAATATCAAGCCATGGATGTGGAATTGTTGGCTTTCCGGGACAAGGAAGTTGCCAAGGGCAGTGAAGACTTTTCTCTCACTAGCCGAGGTGCTATAACGTTCAAAGGAAGGCTGTGTGTTCCGGCCAATGCAGATCTTCGACGAGAGATCATGGACGAAGCACATCGTTCGAAGTACACAGTGCATCCTGGGGGTACAAAGATATACCGAAACCTCAAGAGTCACTTTTGGTGGCGGAATATGAAGAGGGATGTTGCGGAGTATGTAGCACGATGCTTAGTGTGCCAACAGGTGAAGGCAGAGCACATGCGGCCGGCAGGTCTATTACAGTCCCTTCCGATTCCCGAGTGGAAATGGGAGAACATATCCATGGATTTCATAGTTGGCTTGCCAAAGACGGCAAGGGGCTCAGATGCAATATGGGTTGTAGTGGATCGTTTGACGAAGTCCGCTCACTTCTTGCCTTACCGAACTACTTTCAACTCTAGTCAGTTTGCCGCTTTGTACATCAAGGAAGTGGTGAGGTTGCACGGAGTGCCCGTTAGTATTGTGTCAGATCGGGATCCAAGATTCACATCGCGATTCTGGAAAAGCTTCCAGGAGGCTATGGGTTCCCGACTTGATTTCAGCACAGCTTTTCATCCACAGACGGATGGACAAACCGAGAGAGTGAACCAAGTCATTGAAGACATGCTTCGGGCTTGTATGTTGGATTTCAGAGGCAGTTGAGAAGAGCACTTGCCTTTGGTTGAATTCGCCTATAATAACAGCTATCAGGCGAGTATCCAAATGGCACCATTTGAGGCCTTGTATGGGCGAAGTTGTAGGTCTCCTCTATATTGGGATGAGGTAGGAGAAAGGAAAGTACTTGGTCCGGAGTTGATTGAGCAAACTGCAAACACAGTTAAGATCATTCGGGATCGATTGAAAGCCGCTCACGATCGCCAGAAAAGTTATGCGGACACGCGCCGTAGGGACTTGGAATTTCAAGTAGGGGATCAAGTTTTTGTGAAAGTATCTCCTAGTAAAGGGATCATGAGATTTGGAAAGCGAGGCAAGCTCAGTCCTCGGTATGTAGGGCCTTTTGAGATTATCACACGAGTTGGTGAGGTTGCTTACAGGGTAGCTCTCCCACCTCATATGGCCGCAGTTCACAACGTTTTCCATGTGTCTATGCTTCGGAAGTACATTGGGGACCCTTCGCATGTACTAGAATTGGAACCGTTGGAAATTCGAGAAGATCTCACGTTGGTTGAGAAGCCGATTCACATATTGGATCAGAGAGATCAAGTGCTTCGCAACAAAACTATTCCTTTGGTTCTAGTGCAATGGCAACACCATGCTCGGGAAGAAGCTACATGGGAGCGTGAAGCCGAAGTCAAAGCGAAGTACCCAGAATTAATTGAATGAGTTTTTGTATAAGTTTGTATATGACTTGTAATTTTCTTTTTGGTTTGTAATACATGTAGCGTCTAAATTTCGAGGATGAAATTTCTGTAAGGGGGGAGGATGTAGAGCCCCGGACCTTTTCACATTTAATGCATGACACTTTCGTTGCCATTTTGCCTTTAAAGAGGTATAATTAATAAATAAGGAAGAAATTGGAAATTCTGAAACATCAGAAATGTTCCTTTTCGAAGTACGAACCCAACGCAAGTTGAATCGTCAAAATCCGACGAGCGAGTCAAAAGATATGGCCAAAACAGTCTGGACCTGCAGGCAACCAATCACTCGGTTCATGGAGCGATCGATCGGTCCAAAACCTGTAGCATCCCGGACTTTTTCATCCTTAATAAATAGCACCTTCGTAGCTAATTGGCCGTTTTTGTAGTCTAATTAATAAATAAGGGAGAAATCGGAAATTCCGAAAGACGGATCCAACGCAAGTTGAATCGTCGAAATCCGACGAGCGAGTCAAAAGATATGGTCAAAACAGTCCAGACATAACAGAGCACCGATCGCTCGGTCATTACCTGCGATCGATCGGTCAACCACCGATCGCTCGATAGCTGTCGCACGGTTAACTTTTTTGTATGGGAAAAATTTCCAGAGAGCGTGTTTTTAACCGATCTCTCGGTCATAACACCGATCGACCGGAAGCCACCGATCGCTCGGTCCATACCACCGATCGATCGGTCAGACGCAGATTTTCTACATTAAGGGTGTTTAAGACTTTGGCCATCACCCTTTGCCTATAAATAGGCTGAGTTCGTGCCTTTGGGTTTCAGAAACCCTCTGTGCCCTATCTTAGGAGATTTTGAGAGAGAGAAGAAGGAGAGGAACTACTTGTTGATCAAGCTTGTGGAAGATCAAGGTTCTTCCACTTCCCTTGGTGATTCTCAACCAAGAACACAAGGTTATTGCTGGTTCGAGCCTTTGGGAATCAAAGTCTTTGATTTCACCAAGGTAGATACACTCTACTACAATCTTGCAATCCTACTAGTTACTAATTATGATTCTTCTTATCTATGACCTATCTTTATGTATTGATTTTATGTATGAAAAGGTGTGATTATATACTTGGATGAAGGTTACTATTATGATGCACTCTAAGTGTTTGCTAAAATACCTCTAAGGGATTCTATGCTTAAATGTGATGATTTCTCTTATTAAGTGCATATGCTCGCATGTCTCGCATGAACCGATGGTTTCCGTGGATTTCTCCAAGTACAAACAAAGGTTTTTCACGAAAAGACGAATAATGAATGATTCTAAGTAACTCTATGATTTCTCTAAGATCGTTTCACAAGCTCTAAGGATCATACCATGCTCACAAGGAAACTCTATGATAATGCTCTAAGATCGTCTCACAAGCTCCACGGATCAGAATGAAATGCTCTAAGATCTCTAAGGTTATGCTCTATGGAAATGCTCTAAGGTCATTGCTCTATGCTCTATGTCTCTACGGATCATAATGACTCTAAGTAACTCCATGAACTCACAAGAACTCATAAGGTTATGATTATCGATTGACTCACACGGTTACAGTTTTATTATCTCATATACGTTTTCACAGTTTCCATGCTTTAAGGAATTTACGGATTTCATTCTCCATGTCTTGTATGCTCCATGCCTAACCGCTTTATTGTTATTAGTTTGTATACACTGAGTACTCCATGCTCAGTCGATATTGTTATGATCGGCAGGTGCTCGGGTTCCATTCGATTTGTGTGGCGACGAACCTTGGGTCGAGGAAGAGTACCGTGACCCGGAGCCTTCCATGGATCACTATCATGATGATGGTGCTTTAGATAGGAGTCGTGACTTCGATTTCTGTTGATCGACCGGCTTAGAACTTGTGTCTTTTGTTATGTGAGTGTGGGGTTTGTCCACTCCACTTTTGTGTTTCTCACGCATGTACACTTGTTGGTTCTTACTTGAGCCAAGTTATAGGAGTATTCATTTTGCTTCCGCTATGTTTAGTATTTTGTTTTCCGCTGTGCATTGTATTTTGTTTCCGCTATGTATATTCAGGTACTCTGACAGGTTTCCACGTGTGCCTTATGTATCATACTGGAGGTATGATACGGCGATCACGAGTCAAGGTACCCTTAACTCTTAGGGGGTATTTTGGGTCACGACAAAACCGATCGCTCGGAGGCTATCGACTGGTCAAGATTTTTGTATGGAGAAATTTTCCAGTGAGTGAAATTTTAACCGATCGCTCGGTTATGAAACCGATCGCTCGGTACTCGCGTTTTTGCAGAAAATTTAGTAAGGGTGTTTTCGTCTTTTGGGCGTTTCACTCATACCTTAAAGGCTTTGCCCGATCATTTGAGGGTTTATACACAACCCTTAGAGTCTTTTGAGAGATAGAGAGAAAGGAGAAGGGTTTCCAAAACCTAGGTTTTCATTTGGGAGAAATCAAAGGGGTTAAGACCCTAGATCAACCCCAAGCCCGTTTTCTTCAAGATCAAGGCTCAAGCATTCGAGGAGCTCGTGATCCAAGCTAGGGCAGCAGCTACACGGTCGTTTTTGGAAGGGGTTTCTTCCTCATTGTTCAAGGTCGGTGCTTCTTGCTACCCTCCTAGTTATAGTTCTTCTTTTCCTTTATTTTCTTTGTGTTCATTTATACATCCATGTATTATGAGATGGGTTGTGAATGGTGAATGGTGAATGATGAATGATGAATGGAGATGAATGTGGGCGATTGGATGCCGTGTGTATTGATGTGATGGATGAATGGGGAGGGCATTGTACCCATAATAAACATACATATGTGATGTGAGTAAAACCCACCTAGAAAAGCATGTTGTAGGGTTAATAAATAATGAACACACTATGTTTGATGAGATGCCAAGGTGAATAAAATGAGTGATAAATTAAGGGAATACATGTTTAGTTATTCATGAAATTGTTAGGGCATATGATAGTGTGTTTCTTACATTTCTCAAAATGTGCGATTTATTACTTGTTCAAATCGTGATATGCTATGCTTTGTAAATTAACCAAATTGTCATATTTAATTCCAAATGCAATTATGCACACGATCTCACGAGCACGCATGCATGACATGGATTACCGACGTTTTTCAAGAATGGGATTTAGAGGTGGGGCATATCCTACGATATGTTTTACCTCGCTTTTGGCAAGGACAAGTCAATCATGCATTATCATAAGAAGGGTCTCCCTTCCCTCGCAAGTACATACATATCATAAGAAGGGTTTCCCTTCCCTCGCAAGTACATCTCACAAGGACACCTCACAAGTGAAAGGACATGACATGAGCATTTAGAAAGAAGGGTTTCCCTTCCCTCACAAGTAGTTTACTCTTCCAAGCATGATACAAGCATGACATGACACGGCATGACAAGCATGAGCATTTTAGGAAGAAGGGTCTCCCTTCCCTCACAAGTAGATTACTTTTCCGAACAAGCAAGCATGATACATGACATGACAAGCATGGGCATTTAAGAAGAAGGGTCTCCCTTCCCTCACAAGTAGTTTACTTTCCAAACAAGCATGACATGGCATGACACGCATGATATGATAAGATAAGACAATATGACAAGTTTCAAGCACGGAAATGGTATTTCCAATCAAGTCAAGTGCACAAGGTTTTCAAGGGTTTTAACGGCTTTCTACGAAATACAAGCATGATTATAAATTGCTTTTACTTCCTTGTATGATATGAATTATTTCCTTCTAACTTATAAGAATTGTTCCTGCTTTATGTATGCTATCTGTATGCTATGACTGTTGGTTAGTGCTTAGTACCCGCTGAGTATTCCATGCTCAGCCGTACTTCTTATGTCGGCAGGTGATGGCGGAGCAGCCGCTCCATTTGATATCTGTGCTCCGAGCCCTTGGGTGGAGGAGGAGTACGTCGAGGAGCCTTTGGAGGAACCTCCCGTAGAGGGTTACCATTAGGTGGTTGTGGATTCTGAGTGAATAGCTGTGGGTGAGATGAGAGATATACATTCATGTATTTTGGCGGGTCTGTCCGCACTTTCTTTTGGTTACTTTTTGTATAACTTGGATTTGCGTATGTATATTCATAGAGGTTTGGTTAGACTTCCGCTGTGTTTTATAGTTATGTTTCCGCTATATTGTCCTCTATGGTATATGCTCTGTGGGTTTTGCAGGTTGGTTGTCAAGCAAGTCATGATTAGTCGTCCAAAGTTCACTCTAACCTCTAACTCCTAGGGTGGGTTTTGGGGCACGACAATTTAATTCTCAACTTCTAATCTGAATTCTTTGAACTTTTCAAAGGTGTCAGATTTGTGTTGCATCAAATAAATATATCTATATCTGGAATAGTCATCGGTAAATGTTACAAAATACCGATATTAACCTCGTGCAACAATGTTAAATGGACCACATACATCACTATGTATTAGTCTTAACTTTTCTTCTGCTCTTCTTACCTTTTTAGGGTAAGGCTTCTTAGTCATCTTCCCTTCGAGACAAGACTCGCATATAGGGAGTGGTTCTACCTTGAGGAAGTCAAGGGGACCATCTATTACTAACCTCTTGATCCTATCAAGATTAATATAACCAAGTCTCTTATGCCAAAGATAAGTAGACTCAGTGCAATGTCTCTTCATTCTAGACATTCTAGATGATGATACATTGTCACTTTGTAGACATTCATTATTTACCAATGGAAATATCAAATAACAACCATTAATTAGATTACCAGTTATCAAGACCATTCCATCTTTCTTAATTTCAACAATTGAATTAAAATTAATAGAGAATCCATAAAATAAGAGTCTAGATACTGAAATCAAATTTCGATGTGCTGAAGGCACATAAAAGTAGTCTTCTAAAATTAATGTCTTTCCATTAGGTAAATAAAGAGTAAACAAGCCGATTGACTTCACTGCAACTGTAGAGCCCTAGACTTTTTCATGCTTAATACATGACATTTCCGTTGTCATTCTGCCTTTTTAGAGGTATAATTAATAAATGAGGAAGAAATTGGAAATTTCGAAACATCAAAAATGTTCCTTTTCAAAATACGAACACAACGCAAGTTGAATCGTCAAAATCGGACGAACGAGTCAAAAGATATGGCCAAAACAGTCTGGACCGGTAGGCAATCGTAGCTCGGTTAGGCACTAAGGACGTAGCTCGGTTAGGCACTAAGGACGTAGCTCGGAAGGCGCTAAGGACGTAGCTCGGTTAGGCACTAAGGACATAGCTCGGTTAGGCGCTAAGGACGTAGCTCAGAAGGCACAGACAACGCATAGACAACGTACTCTGATAACGTATACGTTGTGCATCCGTTGTGCAACAGACAACGGTACGTCGTACAGCAGACAACGTGTACATTGTACAGCACAACGGGCACGTTGTACATAAGACAACGGACAATGAGCTCAGCACTATGCACAACACAACGGAAACGTGTTCGGCACTATCCACAACGGACAACGTGTTCAACAATGTTCACAGCACAACGAGTTGGTGCTGTTCACAGCACAACGAGTTCGACACTCGTGTTTTTACAGAAATTCAGTAAGGGTATTTTGGTCTTTTGGTCGGTTCACTCTTACCTTAAGAGTTTAACCCGAACCTTTAGGGCATCATTCGACACTTAGAGAGATTGGGAGTTAAGAAGAGAGGAGAAGGCGATTCCTAAACCTAGGGTTTCCAGTTGGAGAGAAATCAAAGGGTTTTGAGACCCTAGATCACTCCCAGTCCGGTTTTCTTCAAGATCTCGGCCCAAGCTCGTGCGAAGCTCGCGATCCAAGCTAGGGCAGCAACTCACGATCGTTTTGAAAGGGGGTTTCTTCCTCACTTGATCAAGGTCGGTACTTCTTACTACCCTCCTAGTTATAGATCCTCTTTTCCCCTCATTTCTCTTTATTTTCTTTCACTTACACATGTGCTATGAGATGGATGGTTGTGAATGGTGAATGGAGATGGAATGGGCGATTGGATGCCAATGGTCGTGTGTGATGAATGAACGGGGAAGGGCATTGTTCCAATAATGAACATACATGTATGATTGAGTAAAACCCATCTAGAAAAGCATGTTGTAGGGTAAATCCATAATGAACACACCATGTTTGATGAAATGCCAAGGTGAATACAGTGAGCTGTAAATTAGGAAATGCATGCCTAATAAATTATGAATATTGCTAGGGACTATGATAGTGTGTTTCTTGCTTTCCCTAAATGATATGAATGTTACATTGCTCAATCATTGATGTTATATGTGTTGTGAAACTACCCAAATGTCATATTTAAATTTAAATGCAAGTATGTACACGGTTTTCACGAGCACGGCATGCATGACATGATTTATCGAGGTTTTCAAGAATATGGTTAGAGGTGGGACATATCCTACGATGTGTTTTACCTCGCTTTTCACAAGAAAACAAGAACCAACATTCCACGAGGGGTCTCCCCTCACTCACAAGTGCATATCATGAAGAAGGGCCTCCCTTCCCTCTCAAGTGCATTGCATAAAGAAGGGTCTCCCTTCCCTCTCAAGCGCATCTCACAAGTGTATCTCACAAGTTACATGATCACAAGCAAGCATGCATGACATGACACAACATACAAGAACCAAGCAAGATAGACAAGACAAGCTTTCAAGTACGAAAATGATATTTGAAGTCAAGTCAAGTGCACGATGTTTTCAAGAGGTTCTATCGGCTTTCTACGAAATACAAGCATGATTATAAATTGCTCTGCTTCCTTGTATGATATGAATTGTTTCCTTCTAACATATATGAATTGTTCCTGCTTTATGTATGCTATCTGTATGCTATGACTGTTGGTTAGTGCTTAGTACCCGCTGAGTATTCCATGCTCAGCCGTACTTCTTATGTCTGCAGGTGATGGCGGAGCAGCTGCTCCATTTGATATCTGTGCTCCGAGCCCTTGGGTGGAGGAGGAGTACATCGAGGAACCTTTGGAGGAACCTCCAGTAGAGGGTTACCGTTAGGTGGTTGTAGATTCTGAGTGGATTAGCTGTGGGTGAGATGAGAGTTAGATTTATGTATTTTAGCGGGCATGTCCGCACTTTCTTATGGATTCCTTTTTGTGTAAACTTGGATTTAAGTATGTATATACATAGAGGTTTGTTAGTCTTCCACTGTGCTATGTTAGAGTATGTTTCCACTGTTTATATCCTCTATTGTATATGCTCTGTGGGTTTTTGCAGGTTGGTTTGTCAAGCAAGTCATAAATCCATGATTAGTCGTCCAAAGTTCACTCTAACTCCTAGGGTGGGTTTTGGGTCGCTACAGCAACATTTGCACCGGAGCCAACTTTAAGCTTCTGCTCTTGTTTGGTTGGCTTTCTGGTTTCCTTGAACACCTGCAAAGAATTGCAAATGTGTACAGTAGATCCAGAATCTACGCACCATGACTTAGGAGGACCGTCTAGAAAGTTAGACTCAACAGTAATATGTACTTCAAAGTATCTCATACCTTGAATACTTCTACTACCCTTCTTAAGAGTTGCGAGGTAAGTCCTGCAATTCCTCTTCCAGTGGCCTATTTTACCACAGTGGAAACACTTTCCATTGCCTTTGTTTTCCTTGCCAGCTGTCCCTGAAGAACCTTTGGCAACTCTTGCCTTACCCTCATTGTCTTTAAACTTTCATTTGCCTTTCTTCCCTTTTCTAAACTTTTTAGATTTCTTGGAGGTATCAGGTTTATCGACGATTAAAGTTTCACCTTTAGTTGACATTTTGATCAAATCTTCTGCAGCCACAAGTGAGTTCATAAGCTCACTTAGTGACATTTCACTCTTGTTCATGTTATAATTTAACACAAACGAATTGAAGGACGGAGGGAGTGACTGTAGAACAGTGTCAACTTGAGTGATGGCATCAATCTCTCCACCAAGAATTTCCAGTTCATTCAAAAATCCCATCATCTTTATGATGTGTTCCCTGACTGAAGTTCCCTCAGCCATCTTAGTGTTAACAAAGGATTTCAACTTTACTTGTCGAGGTGACCTATTTTGCTCACCAAACATCTCATGAAGGTTTTGCAAAATGTCAGAAGCCTTATCCATGTGTTCATGCTGGCTTTGCAAAATGTTAGACATCGAAGCCAGTATGTAACACTTGGTCATCTGATTGGACCTCTCCTATTGCTCTAACTCAGCCTTTTGGGCTGGTGAAGCATCTAGAGGAATTTCGGGCTTAGGTGTCTTAAGACATAGGTCAAGGTTATCCATGGCAAACACAATTCTAATCTTTCTTTTCCAGTCTACATAGTTAGTTCCTACTAACTTTTCATCATGAAGAATTTCAATTAATGGGTGTAGGCCTGTCATGATCTAATCAAATGACAAATAAGGCAATATTAGGGATCTATTGTATTCATTAATACCAATTAGATTATGGGTCTGTTTCTAATGGTATTGCCAATTTGGGAAGAATTAATTGGCATCGAAAACCTAGACACTGGCTTAATATGATCCTACCTTTGGGCATATCATCACATCGCCTTGAATAGGCAGATAGAAACTTTCTTCTCCAATTTCACAGATCTCATCTTGTGAATTCTGGAGTATTCGATCTACTGTCTGATATATAAGGGATGTTATACTCACGCTTTGGCGTTATTGTATAATATTTCTTATTCATGTGCCCACCTACCATGAACCTAATAAACCCCTAATGAAAGCTCACGCTTTGGTGTTATTGCTCCACTATCTTCTTATTTAGTTTTCACCATGTTCACTCATAGGTGAGAGGGATTGGGCCTGGCTTTGGCCTATCAACTTATTCACACTCCCCATTATAGGATCACATAGTGTATGGTAGAAGATCATAATACTTAGGGACTTGTCCCCAGTCTTATATACACATGATATATCAAGAGCAATTATTTCAACAGAATAATTAAACATATAAATAGATATCATCTCATGATAAATAAACAGCAGTTATCATCTTATGATAATAAAACATTAGTATACAAGATTAATTGTTATGGGTCAATAAATTAAAATGCATGGATGCAAGGGAATGTGATAAGAACAAAGGTAGCTCGCAAACTCCTTCGCAATCCCTTCCTTTGTCATCTTATCTAGATCACATTGCAACATCCTCCTTCGTAGCATCTCCACCAATGCATTAAATAGAATTTAAATGGTATTAGGAAAACCAGTATTCTATTCGTCCTTTTCAGAGAAACCGAATGAATTTGTCCTTTACAGATTGCTAAAACCTACTACATATTAACCTCTAGTATGAATGCATGAATGATAAACAATTTATCATATATAATGACCCATAACTATAATTTCATATAAAAAAGATGCTACATGGTGATGGAGTACTTTTTCTTATTTTTAAAAGGATTTAAAATTTGATAACAATTATCAAATCGCCCAATAAAAATCTATATCTTATATAGATGAAACCTCGGAAAACAAAAACAATTATATTTTCCATAAAACAATTTTCACAATCAAATAGTGCAATTTAGGAAAATTTTGAAAGCCTTTTGAAAAATTAATTTAGAAAACTCCTTTTCCCATTTTAGATTTTCGACTCAAGTTTTGACCCTCAAAAGGATTGATTCTGGAAAAACTATTTGCACAAAAGTTGTAGATCTTTTTGACGGCTTCGAAACGATATACTGATGGACCTAAATCGGACTTACGGTCATAAATTTATGGCCAAAATACCGAAACTGTATCGATTCTTCTAATCAAATACAAATCCGAAAATCCATGTATCAATTTAAATCGAAATAAGCTTTAATCTCAAAGAACGCTTAGGCAAGGGTGTCAAACACCATGGGATTTATCAATTAATGACCAAATCATTTAAAAGGAATTTCAAAATAAACTCTTTGTTTTGAATTTAATTATATCACATATAATACTAGTTTTTAAAATTTATTTAATTATCAAATCTCATTCAATAATATAATAAATATTTATTTATTCATCTTACGAACAAATAAAATAATAAAAACTATGAACAATATTAAATAGATCTAAATTAATTCATCTCATGAATTAAATCATCCATTTAATTACCTTATCAAAATAAACAAAAAATACTCCTAACCATGTGCTCTGATACTAATTGAAGGGGAATCCGGATAAAAATTTATGCGGAAACTGGATCCCCTAGATCTTAACACCATAAAAAGAATCAAAATTATCTAAGAGTTTTAGTCATATCACCTCGGTAAATGTTTTTCACTGGTGAAGCTTAATCCACTCAAACCATCAAAACTCTTTGTAGAGATTTCTCCGAAAAAATACTAGAAGGTCGATCCTTGTTCTTAGCTATCTCCACGAAGCTTTAGAATCTCCTTTCGAATTATAGAAGCAAGAGGAAGAAGATGGATCAATGATGTAGACCTTCTATCACCAATAATACTAAGGTTCAAAACCCTAGATTTGCAAAACCCAACTAGGACCACCAATATAGCTCACGAAAATCCCTAGGGGTCTCCCCTAGGGCTCACGGTTTGGAGAGAGGGAGGAGAGGAGAGAAAAAATTCTGGAGAATTCTACTTAATGGTCTAGGGTGTTGGGGTTTTTATAGACTAGGATCTTATCCTAATCCTACTCCAACTTGATCTTATCTAGTAGGATTTACTAATTAACAATAACTCTTATTATTAATTAAATAAACACCTACTTAATCTATAACTACTTTAGTTATAGTAATCCTATTAATTAAAGAGTCCCTATTATAAGAGGATTCCTTAATTAAAAGGGATAAGTCAAACTAGGAATCCACAAGGGGGGGCGTGAGCTTTTATGGGGCGTGGGATTCGAGGAAGTTAAAACTCCTTATTGTAATCTAATTACAATAACATCTTAATCCTAATTGCAATCCAACACTTGGATTTTAATTCCATAATAAAAGGAATTATATTTCAATAATTATTCAATTAAACAAATCCTAATCAAATTAGGATTCCTCAAGTGGACCCCCCACCCTAGGGTTTAAACCCATGGGCTTTGGCCCATATTAAAGGTCCATTTTAATGGGTTTATGGATATGGGTCAAACCCATTTCCCCTTTTATTATGTTCATCAAATAATTACTAAAATAGTCCCTTAGTTTAAATTAACAATTAATTTAAACAATAGATTAACTATTAATCTATTTAATTAAATGATTAACTTTTAATCACTTAAAAATAATCGATTAACTTTAATCAATTATTGAGCTTGTATTTCTTATGTGAGCACCTCCACAGATTGTCCTATGACATTCTTACCCTGACTTATCTAATGTTATCTCATTGACCCTAAATGGGAATTACATCGAAATTACAAGTGACGTGAGATATCCATGTTGCCATTGAATCCTAGTGTATAAACATTAACTATTACAGATCCCACCACATGAACTTTTAAATTCGATTTATCCTTCCAAATACATTATCCCTAATGGGCCTTCGAGATTGACATACTATCTAACCCATAGCCCATTGCAAATCATCCGGGTTTCCAAGACTTATAATTAAGCCATGAGAAACAATTTCTCATGAAAAATATTTTGAAAAAATACTTTTATAAGTATAATACCTTTAATAAAAGTATATTTCAAAACTTATTTTGTTTTCAAAATCACCTGCGCAGGATTTGAACTTAATCAACTGTCTTACCCGGAACTTAGATAATCTCTCAAATTAATGAGCATGGGTTTCTTGTTTGAAATTCATCATGACTCAAGCAACTTTCTGACTATCCAACTGTCACTGTATTGTATTCCCTAAGTTAAAAAATGCGTTGGTGGAATCAAAGTAGTCAGATCACTGCCCAGTCATTGATGAACTCATCAGATCTAAGGATCATCGAAACCGTTCAATGTGAATGAGAGACCAACTATCTAATAGTATGTTTATGCAAGAAGTCTCTCATTGAATGCAATCAGTCAGTGTACATTTAAGCACCCATATGCTGATGTGTAGTCTCCACTACAATAGTTCGAGATAGAACTACATCTCAACTATTGAGAACATCTTAGCATTCTAGCAGCCATATAAGTGAAGTGCCCAGCTTCACCCATAGCTGTGATAATATAAGGTATAAGGAACCGGAAAGTTATTGTCGCGACCCAAAACCCACCCTAGGAGTTAGAGTGAACTTTGGACGACTAATCATAGCTTACATGACTTGCTTGACAAACAACCTGCAAAAACCCACAGAGCATATACAATAGAGGATATAAACAGCGGAAACATACTCCAACATAGCACAGCGGAAGTCTAAACAACCTCTATGTATATACGAATCCAAGTTTACACAAAAGGAATCCAAAAGAAAGTGCGGACAGACCCGCCAAAAAACATGAAGGTATATCTCTCATCTCACCCACAGCTATTCACTCAGAATCTACAACCACCCAATGGTAACCCTCTACTGGAGGTTCCTCCAAAGGCTCCTCGACGTACTCCTCCTCCACCCATGGACCAGGAGCACAAACATCAAATGGAGCAACAGCTCCCTCATAACCTGCCGACATAAGAAGTACGACTGAGCATGGAATACTCAGCGGATACTAAATACTAACCAACAATTATAGCATAACAATGGCAATACATAATTAGGAGCAATTCATATATGTCAGACAGAAGCAATTCATATCATACAAGGAAGTAAAGCAATTTATAATCATGCTTGTATTTCGTAGAAAACCGATAAAACCTCTTGAAAACATCGTGCACTTGACTTGGCTTGAAATATCTTTTCGTACTTGAAAGCTTGTCTTGTCTATCTTGCTTGTGTCGTACGTGTCATGTCATGCATGTCATGCGTGCTTGCTTGTGATCATGTGACTTGTGAGCTACACTTGTGAGATATCCTTGTGAGATGCACTTGAGAGATGCCTTGAGAGGGATGGGAGACCCTTCTTTATGCAATGCACTTGCGAGGGAAGGGAGACCCTTCTTCATGATATGTATGTACTTACGAGGGAAGGGAGGCCCTTCTTCATGATATGCACTTGTGAGTGAGGGGAGACCCCTCGTGTAATGTTGGTTCTTGTCTTCTTGTGAAAAGCTAGGTAAAACATATCATAGGATATGTCCCACCTCTAACCATGTTCTTGAAAACCTCGATAAATCATGTCATGCATGCCGTGCTCGTGGGAACCGTGGACATACTTGCATTTAAATTTAAATATGACATTTGGGTAATTTCACGATACATATAACATCAATGATTGAGCAATGTAATATTCATATCATTTAAGGAAAGCAAGAAAACACCCTATCATAGGTCCTAGCAATATCCACAATTTATTAGGCATGCATTTCACAATTTCCAACTCATTGTATTCACCTTGGCATTTCATCAAACATAGTGTGTTCATTATTCATTATTCATTTAAACCTAAATCCTGCTTTTCTAGGTGGGTTATGCTCACATCACACTTGTATGTTCATTATTAGTACAATGCCCTTTCCCATTCATTCATCACATCATCCACACGGCATCCATTCGCCCATTTCATCTCCATTCACCATTCACCATTTACAACCATCCATCTCATAGCACGAGTGTAATTAAAGGAGAATAAAGAGAAATAAAGGGGAAAGAGGAACTATAACTAGGAGGGTAGCAAGAAGTACCGACCTTGATCAAGTGAAGAAGAAATCCCCTTTCCAAAACGACTGTGTAGCTTCTGCCTTAACTTGGAGAACGCTCTCCACGAGTGCTTGAGCCGAGATCTTGGAGAAAACCCGGACTGGAAGTGATCTAGGGTCTCAAAACCCTTTGATTTCTCTCCAAAATGGAAACCCTAGGTTTAGGAATCGCCCTTTCTTCTCTTCTTATCTCCCAATCTCTCTAAGTGTCGAAATGAAGCCCTAAAGGCTCGGGTTAAACTCTTAAGGTAAGAGTGAACCGACCAAAAGACCATAACACCCTTACTGAAGTTTCTGCAAACACACGAACACCCAACACGTTGTGCTGTGAACAGTGCCGAACACGTTGTGCTGTGAACAGTGCTGAACACGTTGTGCTGTGAACAGTGCCGAACACGTTGTGCTGTGAACAGTGCCGAACACGTTGTGCTGTGAACAGTGTTGAACACGTTGGGCTGTGAACAGTGCTGAACACGTTGTGCGTTGTCTTATGTACAACGTGCCCGTTGTTAGCTGTACAACGAACCCGTTGTTGTTGCACAATGTACCCGTTGTTGCTGTACAACGTACCCGTTGTTGCTGTACAACGCACTCGTTGTTGCTGTACAACGTACCCATTGTAGCTGTACAACGTACCCGTTGTAGCTGTACAACGTACCCGTTGTTGTTGTACAACGTACCCGTTGTTGTTGTACAACGGATGCACAACGTATACGTTATCAAAGCTCGAGCTACGTTCTCAGAGTACGTTGTCTATGCGTTGTCTGTGCCTTATCAGAGCACGACCTTAGTGCCTTCCGAGCTACGTCCTTAGCGCATAACCGAGCTACATCCTTAGCGCATAACCGAGCTACGACTGTCTGCAGGTCCAGACTGTTTTGGGCCATATCTTTTGACTCGTTCGTCCAATTTTGACGATTCAACTTGCGTTGGGTTCGTACTTCGAAAAGGAAAATTTCTAACGTTTCAGAATCTCCAATTTCTTCCTTATTTATTAATTATACCTTTTTAAAGGCAAAATGAAAACGAAAGTACCATGTATTAAGCATGAAAAAGTCTGGGGCTCTACAGTTATATCTACCTGTGATAATCTAATCACATAAATTTCCTACAATATATCCTATAGATCTTTATCGATATCTCATATCGTATAGATCATCTCATGATCATGGTCAATTAACCATAATGAATACACAATAGATTAAGAAGAAGCATTTATTAGTCAAATTAATAAGGTTCTAACAATCTAAATAACTTTTCTGGGCATCATGTCCAACAAAAATACCCCCTAAGAGTTAGGGATTCTTTGGCTCGTGATGTGCAAATATCCAATACCAAACCATCTTGTAATAACATACAAGGCATACTAAAAAGCGGAACTAAAAATTTCTTTATAACATAAACTTGAGATTTGTATTCCAAGTTCGAACCAACCGATTATACAAAATATAAAGTCTAAAGTGGACATTCCCCACTATCAAAATACACAACCCTCTCCCTCACATCACTCAACAATAGTCTAGATAGGGCCTACTATCTAGAGCTCCATCATCATGGTGATGATCTATGGCAGGCTCCAGCTCGTAGTTCTCCTCCTCTATTCAAGGCTCAGGAGCACGTGCATCCCCAAAACCTGTCGAAGTCAATAATTTGGTTGAGCATGGAATACTCAGCGTATACAAACTACAAACTAGCATTACTATAAATATCATATGGATTTATCAGAGTGAAACAGGCAAAAGAAAAGCAGAACGAGTATATAACTTAGAGCAGTTCATAAAACAGATAGCATGTGAGCATTTCTTTACAAGGCACATATCATTGAGCATTTCACTAACCATATACTTTGAGCCATAATAAACCCGATACTTAGAGTGATTCACAAAACCGATAACAAAGTAATACTTTACAAGCTAGGAGGTAAACTCCCTTGAGTTCAAAACAAAGTGGTACTTTATAAGCAAGGAGGTAAACTCTGTTGAGTCTGAAAATCAAAGCGATACTTTACAAGCAAGGAGGTAAACTCCCTTGAGTCCGAAAATCAAAGCGATACTTTACAAGCAAGGAGGTAAACTCCCTTGAGTCTGAAAATCAAAGCGATACTTTACAAGAAGGCCTAAGCCCTTGAATTCAAAAATCATTCTTTGAAACCTTAACTGAGAATAAAACCCTTTTGATCCAAAACCTTAACTTAGAACAAAACCATGCTTTTCAACATTTATTCTTATACAAATCCAATCATACAATCACACTAGTTCATGGAGTATTTGTGAGTAATTCAATAACCATATAACACCATCAAGATCATGGTAATATCCATAGCATGCAAAACATGATTATCAAATGCAATTTCTATCTAGAACATAACTCAAAATCTACTATTCATTTACAACTCCTAGCAAAGCAATTTAGTAGAGTGGAGCTACTATTTGTCTTATCAAAATCATGCTTTATGTCTTACTTATAATATGGAAATTAAAAACATGGCCAAAACATCCTAAATTTCATCAAAACCATTTATTTAAACCATAGAACCAAACTACACATCAATGAAGTATAGAAAGGCAAGTTAGTAGATTGTTCTACCTTTGGAAGGATTGATCTCCTTCAATTTCAGAGCTTTTAGAAAGCTTGAAGAACAAGATTCAAGATTGAAGAGCAAGATCCAAGATCCGCCTTTAATCACAAATCCAAGCTAAGAACAACCCAAGAAAACCCCAACCTTCTCTTCTTCTTCTCTTCTCTCTCTTTCTCTTTTTACCTTACTTTGAGCTCAAGGGTTTGTGCAAAGCCTTGGGTACAAAATTGGGGTTTTTATAGACCCCTTTGGATCTATGGAAACACCCAAAAGGCCCTCAAGTTCACTGGAGGTCGGTTACAGCACAAAAAAGGCTAGGTTCGGGCGACCGGTTTTTTGTTCGGTCGACCGGTTTGGTCCCCATTTTTCCCCGCTTTTCCTCTTTTGTAGTTTGACCATAGCTTTTGACTTGCTTATCGGATTTTCACGATTCAAATTGTGTTGGACTCTTCATTTAAAGGAAAACAATTTTGTCTCTAATAGCCAAATCCTAATTCTGTGTTATTAATTGTCTAAATGGGCCCACAAGTGGACTAGTCCAAAATGACTATTGAATCGATAACAGACCACCTTTCTGAAACCTCACATTTGACATAACTTACCCTCAAAATCTAAAAAAGTGTAAAGCATGAACCTCAAAGAGAGCTTCGATATATTTCCAAAAATTCAAGAACCACTCAATTCCAATAAGCGACGACAAAACTAGAGCTCCAACAAGTTGAGGGAATGTAAAGACATTCCTCTTTCTCGACACTAGTACGTTATACTCTTGTTTCTTTATCCCAAATACCCAACAACTACACTTAAACTAATTTAAACTATTCTTATCATGTCTCATAAACCAAGTTACATAAATGACCCTTGGCCTTTACAAGACTTGTACCTAAGGCACTATTCACAACATTGTGAAATGGGTTCTACGTTCACACTTAGGGTATTTTATACTCTAGATACTTGAGTATTGTTTTACTCTTGTTTTGAGACTCAACATACACATGTAAAATCCTCACTTCACTTTCCCCAATATCAAGAACACATGGTAGGCCTTAGGCCTTTATACGCACCATTCAAGGACACTATTCACGGACACTATTCATAGCACAGTGAACCCGGATTCCGGGGTTCAACATCCTCCCCCCCCTTATAAAAATTCCATCCCCTTAATTAGGACGACACACAATCAAGTGGGGATACTTTTCCCACACTTCACCTTGGTCATCTGAGCATACTGGCTGGACAACATTACACATGAAAAAAGGATGTATCAATCCCATATTGACCAATCCCCCTAACTAGGCACATGTTACACCCAATAAATTCAACAATGCATAGCAATTACACATAGAACATACGTAACATGTCCGTACACACATATAAACATATATCACATTCTATAGATAATTTACAGTTCAACAACTCTCACTTGAGCGTACCTTGCACAACATCTCCAGATGCATGTGCACCTTGTTTGGGTAAGGCAAAGACCCTGCCCTAATTCACCTGTTGAGGTGGTTGTATGGGCTGTGGGGGACCATGCTCTTTGCACATAACAATTCAATGAGCATATATTGCTTATCTAGTGCATCATATAGATCAAGTATACACAAAAATAGTATATTATGCCCTTTGGTTTCCTAGCAAAGCTACGTTCTAAAACTCGGTTAAAATACTAACCGATTAAGACCAAGACTAATGATTAGTCCCTACTGTAAGCACCCAATTTTTAAACCCCCACCTCAACCATGGTTAAAATTTTTACCATGATTATCCCTAGCTAAACCCTAGCCAAGTCCTAGGTAAAACCCTAATCCCTAGCCAAACCCAAAGTAAAACCCTAAGTCGAACCCTAAGTCAAACTCTAGGCTTAACCTTAGGTAAACCATGGTTAAACCCTAGGTAAACCCTAAGGTCTACCCAAGCCCTAAAATTCAAAATATGGAAGAAATTAGATTACTGCCATTACCTGATCTTTTGCAAATTCGTATCAGGCTCTCTCCTGAACCACCTGGCTCCTTTCCCTTGTGTCCCCCACGCCTGAGATAATGCCAAAATTACCCCAAGTGTCGCCCCCCAAAATACCCCCTAGGAGTGAAGGGATACTTTTAGGTGTGACTATACTTAACCTGGCAAACCATCCTATAATGAACAAGGTATAACATGCTCTAATAGAAATATAATACAGAATGCGAAAGCTAAAATATGGAAGAAACACAACCAACTTTTCCCTTTTAATTAACTTAACAAGTATTCCAAGTTTTATACAAAAAAAATCAGTAAAGGTGGACATGCCCACCTATCAAAAGACAAAAGACATAATACGACTCTATTTCGCTCAATAGTCACCCCGTGGGGCCAATGGTCTAAGTCTCTCGCTCCCTCCTAAGGGTCAACTGCCGATTCCTCATATGGTTCTTCCTCGCCATAGTCTTCCTCGACCCAAAGACCCGGTGCACAAATGTTAAAAGGGACTCGTGTACCTGCTGACATAAAAGTACGACTGAGCATGGAATACTTAGCGAGTACAAGCTTCTAACTAACAATAATAATAACGAACAAAACATCATATGCAAGTACTGGAAAGATACAATTCATAATTATTTAAAACAACATCATACATAACCATTTATTAATTCACAATTCTAATGAAAACCAAACCATATCCATGAAACACATTAGTCCTTATGAGTTTTTCTTTCCATATTTCTTATGAGCCAAAGGTTAGTACCCGCACACCCTAGGTTACCAACCTCCTTGACAGTACAATACTTTTGAGTCTTTTCTTATAAGCTAGGGGTTAGCACTCGCACAACCCTAGGCTACCCACCCCCCTGACAGTACAATACTTTTGAGCATTCTCTTATGAGCCAGAGGTTAGCACCCTTAAACGGGGCTACTAACCTCCTTGACATTCCAATACCTTTCTTATGAGCCAGAGGTTAGCACCCTTAACCGGGGCTACCAATCTCCTTGATAGTCCAATACCTTTCTTGTGAGCCAGAGGTTAACACCCTTAATCGGGGCTACCAACCTCCTTGAAATTTCCTCCATATACGTGCGTGCTCGTGCATAGTTATTTGTGAAACATGATGATATATATGATTTGAGGAGTAGCATGTAACATTACAATTCTTATCACAATCATATGAGAATTTAGACGGGCATATAGAATATGGGTCACAATCACCATTTTGCATGAATCATGCCTTTCAAACCATCATTTAATTCAAAGTATTCTCATTCATGCACTTTACCAAGCAAGTAGTGTTCTACATTTTCTTTAGTCCTTTAAAACTCATAATTTCTTTCTCAAGCATCATATGTGCATTCATTATGTGTACAATACCCTTCCAGCATTTTCCATCATTCAACCCAGCACAACATGGCATCCCATCGCCTTAATCCCCTCCTCCATCCATACATTTCACCATTCATTCATATTATCTTGTTTATGTTTTAGGGATTTAGCATATTTCAACACAAGGAAGAAATGGGGAAGATTCAATACACCATATTCACAAGAAAATCTAGGTTATTACTATAGTAGCTAGGAAGGGTGTACTAACCTTAAAAAGGAGGGAGGAAAACCCTTGAGAATGCCGGGGAAGACGTTGCCCTAGCTTGGAGAATGAGCTCCTCACGTGCCCCGCCTTGGATTTGAAGAATCTAAGCCTTTGGGGTGCTCTTGGGTTTTCAAAACCCTTGATTTGCTTCAATGATGCCCTAGGGTTTACAATCCCTTTATACTCTCTCCCTTTCTCTCAAAAACTCTAAGTGTGATGAAATGAGGACCCAAGGCTTGTGCAAGCCATATAAGCAAGGGTTAAATACCCCAAAAGATGAAAAGACCTTAATGAAATTCTGTAAAAACGCGAAGGACCGAGCGATCGGTGTTTATGATCGATCGATCGGTGCCCAACCAAGCGATTGGTGTTTTTGACCGAGCGATCGGTTGCAATCACCCTCTTTGGAATTTTTTCCCATACAAAAAAGTTAACCAGTCGATAGATACCGATCGATCAATTTTGGACCAGTTGATCGCTAGTTTCGACCAATCGATCGGTTGTGGACCGATAGATCTCTAGCGATCGGTGCTCTGTAGGTTTTTGTTGTTTCAGCCATATCTTTTGACTCGTTCATTGGATTTTGACTATTTAAATTGCGTTGGACTCATTATTTGGAAATGAACATTTCTAGCATTCAGAATTTTCAATTCCTCCCTTATTTATTAATTAGACTACGTGAAAGGCCAATTAGCTATGTAAGTGTTATTCATTAAGTACGGAAAAGTCTGGGGTGCTACACCAAGCCTCTCCCTTCATCCTATAAATCCCCCACCTTCTCCAATTTCAAACCACTCCAAAAACTCCATACCAAAACGCTGTAGCATTTCGGCCAGCCCTCTCCACCTACCTCAAAGCTCTGCCTCAATCTTAGGTAGATCCCCAGACCTCCCAGGAGCCACACCAGACCTCCTTCAACCTCCCAGCTGCTCCACCATCGTGTGCTAGTCCTTGCCACCATGCATAGACCCCCCTTCCGCCACTATTGTAGCCCAATAGTAGGGTATAACCCCTACCCTTTTCCTTTCTTTCTGCTTACATTAATTGTAAGGACCCCGAGTCCTCATCCAAGGGTCCATTGTCTTTTTATTTCAAGTGTATAGTGTAGCTACAGCCAAGGACAGGCCCCCCCGGCTTTCTCATAGGATCGGGAGGAATCCCTTGAGGCCTAACTTGGGTTCAACCCCCTCTTCCGTGCATGGCATCCCCCCTAAGGCTCTGGGGGCCCTCAGTCCATGAGGGATCCCCTAGAAGTTCACTAGTGCAGTCTCTAATAGGGGAATATTGTTTTCTGAAAACTTTAGGGAATAGCGGTAGAATAACTACCGCAATTATTGACCCTCCACTGTTGCAAGCTTTTAACCATAGTTAGGTTGGGCCCTGGTTCGCTGGCCTTCCTCTTCCTAGATTAGTCCTTTTAGACCCAACCCTTGACCTTAACTGTGGTTAAATTGCCTCTAAATCCAGAGTTAGTTAATGGTGATAGATCATCTACCGCCATTAAAGTCTGAAAAGCACAAGGTCTTTGGTCCACTGTGGGGCCCACTCTAGACCTAGCCAAGGGCCCAAAAACTTCCCTGGACTTCAGGCTACATCCCTGTGGTCGCAGAACCCTCTGAGTCAGTCCCTAACCATAGTTAAAATCTTTGTAAATTCTGGTTAAAATGAAACTGTAATGGAGGTAATCCCATTACCTCCATTTCTGGTTTTCTCTTTTAATGGGCTTTGCACAGGACCCAGACCAGAAAGGAGGCCAGTTTAGGCCCTGTCATGCTCTCTGGACCCAATCCTAACCAGACCAGACCCTTAACCATGGTTAAACAGACCCCCGATTAACTTTTAATCATGGTTAAGCAACCATTGACCATGAAAATTCTAGAAAAATCAATAATATTCTGAGGAACCCCAAATGATTTGTTGTGGTCATTTTTACCATGGTTAGCACCCCTAACCATGGTAGACCTACCCATTTAATCATGGTTAAGCAATCCTTAACCCATAAAATTCTAGAAAAATCCTAAAAACATTCAAAAAATCTAAAAAGATCAAAAATTCAGTTTTTGGACCTTTTTACCATAGTTAGTACCCCTAACCATGGTTAACCATGCTTTTAACCCCGATTAGCAATCTTAACCCTTGGTTAACATCTTCTGGCCTACCAAGCCTAATCCCTTAGCCTACCGGACCCAATCTCAACCTATCGGGCTTAACCATACTTCTTTTAACTGTAGTTAGAAATCCTAACTATAGTTTGTTTGACCTAACCCTGTTTAGCAACTCTAACCTTGGTCAAACTTTGCCTTAGCCTACCGGGTTCTCTCTTGGCCTACCGGGCCCCAAACCTTAGTTTATTGGACTACCCCTTGACCTACCAGGCCCATACCATGCACTTGACCAACCCCGGTCAACAAAACCCTAACCTCTGAGTTAGATCCATTAGTCACTCTTGGTGCACACACACACACCCCCTAACCTTGGTACGGGCTCATGTGCCAGAACTACGCTCAGTCTGATCTCATCCCAATGTGAGTACGCAGGCAACCCAACCCGGATTCGACCCCAATTTAGTTTTTCTTTCTTAGATTAGTCTTATCTTAAACACTTAGTTATTTTAACAAACTTTGACATTTATTGGCTTAAACCTAGGGAGTAGGGAACCATTGAAAAATGGAAGCCTCGGGGTGCCTAACACCTTCCCCGGACTTAACTGAACCTCTTACCCTAATCTCAATCCTAGACGAAGACCTCATTCAAACCCCGGGGACTTATCCTATAGAGCCCTGGAACTTTTGGCATATGTCTTGGAATGTGTAGATATTTTAGTAGTAGCCCCTCGTGCAATAATGGCATGATGTCTTTTCCCAAAAGGAGGCTAATCTAAGGCAACGGCGTTGGATGGAATTTTTGAAAGACTATGACTGCACCATCCAATACCACCCGGGCAAGGCAAATGTGGTGGTGGATGCTTTGAGTAGAAAACCTCCGGGTTTGTTGGCCCACATGTTGGTGCAAGAATGGAAGCTATTGGAAGATTTGGAAAATCTGGACATCAGTGTGAATGATTTCATCTGCAGTCCTATTTTGGCCAATGTCACGGTTTGACTGTACATTGTAGATTTGATCCAAGAATATCAAGCCACGGATGCTGAATTATTGGCTTTTCGGGACAAGGAAGTTGCCAAGGGTGGTGAAGACTTTTCTCTTACTAGTCGTGGTGCTATTACATTCAAGGGAAGACTTTGTGTCCCAGCCAATGCGGATCTTCGGAGGGAGATTATGGATGAATCCCACCGTACGAAGTACACAGTGCATCCTAGGGGTACTAAGATGTACCGGAACCTCAAGAATCACTTTTGGTGGTGAAATATGAAGAGGGATGTTGCGGAGTATGTAGCACGGTGCTTGGTGTGCCAACAGGTGAAGGCAGAGCACTTGAGGCCGACGGGTCTATTGCAGTCTCTCCCAATTCCCGAGTGGAAATAGGAACACATCTCCATGGACTTCATTGTTAGGTTACCAAAGACGGCAAGGAACTCAGATGCGATATGGGTTGTGGTGGACCGTTTGACAAAGTCAGCGCATTTCTTGCCTTACCGGACTACTTTCAACTCTAGTCAGTTAGCCGCACTATATATCAAGGAAGTGGTTAGGCTACACGGGGTGCCAATCAGTATTCTGTCAGATCGGGATCCAAGATTCACATTAAGATTCTGGAAAAATTTTCAGGAAGCTATGGGTTTCCGACTTGATTTCAGCACCGCGTTTCATCCACAGACGGATGGACAAACCGAAAGTGTAGCACCCCAGACTTTTTCATCCTTAATGAATACCACCTTCATAGCTAATTGGCCGTTTTTATAGTCTAATTAATAAATAAGGGAGAAATCAGAAATTCCGAAATGTCAGAAATGTTCGTTTTCGAAAGACGGATCCAACGCAAGTTGAATCGTCGAAATCCGACAAGCGATTCAAAAGATATGGTCAAAACAGTCCAGACATACAGAGAACCGATCGCTCGGTCCAGTCAGCGATCGATCGGTCCATAACCGATCGATCGGTAGCTATCGCGCGGTCAGAAATTTTGTATGGGGAAATTTTCCAGAGAGTGAGTTTTTGACCGGTCGATCGGTCATAAACACCGATCGCTCGGTAGGCAACCGATCGATCGGTCATAACCACCGATCGCTCGGTCTTCGCGTTTTTTTGCAGAAATTTCAGTAAGGGCTTTATCGTCTTTTGGGGGTTAAACCCTTTCTCCTTAAGGCTTGCCCGAGCCTTTAGGGCTTCATTCACAACACTTAAGGGATTTTGAGAGATAGAGAGAGAGGAGAAGGGGATTTGCAAATAGGGTTTTCCATTGGAGAAGAAATCAAAGGAGTGAAGACCCTAGATCGTCCCCAAGCACATTTTCTTCAAGATTTCAACTCAAGCTCGTGTGGGGTTCCATTCTCCAAGCTAGGGCAGCAACCCAAGCACGTTTTTGAAAGGGGTTTCTTCCCCAACTAAAGTCTCCTTCAAGCAAAGGTGTTCTTCCTTCAAGTTGGAGCTTCAATCAAGGTTTCTACCAAGGATCAAGCCTTGATTTAAGGTTAGTACACCCTACTAACTTACCCTAGCAATAAATCAAGGTTTTTCCTTATGAAATATGATTCTTGTTAGTATGTTTTATTCCTTACAAAATGTGTTATCTATAATAAACATAAACAAGATAAAGAAAGGGTAGGGATGCTTGGATGGAGGTTGGATACGGCGATTGGATGCCGAATGTATGATGTATGATGTGTGGGTTGTGGATTGGAAAATGGAGGATGGGCATTGTACAAATAACAAACTTACCATTGTGTGATTGAATGGAAAACATGCATTTAAAAAGAAGAAGATAAACTACTAAGGAATAATGTATGAAAGTGTTTGACAAAATACCTAAACTATGAATAAATGATCTCAATGAAGAATATAGAAATGGGTTTTATGCATGCGTTCTATAAATTGATCAAATGTTATGCAAACTACTTATGTTGCCTATGTTCATATCATGAATTGAATTAAAATGTCATATCTTGGTTATTCCCGCTATCATGATTGTCACTATGGACACGTACACGAGCACGCATGATAGCATGAACCGTGATTTCAATAGCATGTGCATATAATAAAAACAAGAAAATATTGCATTGTCAAGGAGGTTGGTAGCCCAGGGAGGATTCGGGTACTAACCTCTGGCTCACAAGGAAACCATGCATTTCATAACAAGGAGGTTGGTAGCCCAGGGACATTCGGGTGCTAGCCTCTGGCTCACAAGTGCATTGCATAACAAGGAGGTTGGTAGCCCAGGGACATTCGGGTGCTAGCCTCTGGCTCACAAGTGCATTGCATAACAAGGAGGTTGGTAGCCCAGGGACATTCGGGTGCTAGCCTCTGGCTCACAAGTGCATTACATAACAAGGAGGTTGGTAGCCCATGGAGGATTCGGGTACTAACCTCTGGCTCTCAAGTGCATTGCATATCAAGGAGGTTGGCAGCCCAGGGAGATTCGGGTGCTAGCCTCTGGCTCACAAGTTTACAAGATGGAGGTTTACAAGATGATGATCATGCATTCATGCATGCACGCATCCATGATTTCTACGAGGCATACCGGGACATGACAAGGGTTTTCAAGCATGAGTTTTATCGGCATTTTCGCATTCATGTACGCACGTCAGGGTGCTTGTATTGTGTCATGCCCTATACTGTTTCTTTGTGATGTTTCTATTGCTGTTTGTATGATATTACTATTATGTGTTTTTATTATTGTTATGGTCTGCTAGTAGCTTGTACTCGCTGAGTATTCCATGCTCAGCCGTACTTTCATGTCGGCAGGTACTGAGGGAGCCCTCGACCCGGAGCCTTGGGTCGAGGAAGAGTATATAGAGGAGAGAGAGTCGGCTATCCCATTACAGTCTCAGGCGGACCGAGACCTCGATGCGTGGCCATACCTCGACTACTGTTGAGGGGAGAGTATGAGAGAGTTTGGTGTATTTTGATATTTTGATAGGTGGGCCTGTCCACCTTAGGCTTAGACATGTCTTGTATTTATGTTAACTTGGAATACTATTTTGGATCATCAGAAGAAATGAAAATTTGTTTACGCTTCCGCGTATATGTTAGCTTCCGCGCTCTGATTATCGTTGTTAGTACTGTATTTTATCTTGTGCATTACAGGTTGGTTTGATAGGTTCGCAGTGTGACACCTAAAATATCCCTAAACTCCTAGGGGGTATTTTGGGGCGTTACAGAGTGGTATCAGAGCTCTAGGCATTAGAGTCCCTAGGGTCACTTAGGTGATTGAACAAGGTATTAGAATCACCTTAGAGAGTTGTATTCCAATTATAGACTAACAAGTTAGTCTTAGTCAAAATGGGTTGAACTTCAACCGAACATAGAGTCCTACGCTAGGAACACGGATTGTATGTTATGCTATTGTGTTATATACCATGTGTACATTATTGTGTTGTACTTATTAAATGTGCTTGATGAATATGTATTAAGTGAATTGCGAAATTGTACTAAATGCGTATCCAAGTTAGACTCATGTTGTATTGTCGTTCTCAGGAGAAATCATGAGACGCAATACCCGGGGTCGCGGGTACAACACAAGGGGTAATGGAGGTGATGCTCCATCGGGTGATGATCAACCCGACTTTGCCCAAGCATTCGCATCCATAGCCGAGACCTTGGCTATGTTGGCGGCAAGGCAACCGGCCACTCCGCCTAATGCGGCACTCATACCGGCTCCTCCTAACCGAGCCCAAGCCGGGATAGAAGCTTTTCGGAGGATGAGGCCTCCAACTTTTTGTGGAAGCATTGATCCACTTGTTGCCGAGGGTTGGATCCGGCAACTTGAGAAGATATTCTCGGTGTTAGCACCTACTGAAGTGGAAAGGGTCACATGGGCCGCCTTTATGCTTGAAGGCGAGGCCGATCATTGGTGGAAGTCTGCACTTCGGACCCGAGAGCTGACCCGGCAAGGTCAAGATTGGACATGGGAGGAATTCTTGGAGGTTTTCAACAAGAAGTACTTCCCAGTCGGGATGAAAGAAAAGATGGAAGTCGAATTCATTACCTTGGAGCAAGGTAATATGTCCGTAGCGGCTTATGAAGCCAAATTTTCGGAGCTATCTCGATTTGCTCCACACATGATAGCGACCGAGGCTATGAAGGCCCGGAAATTCGAGAGGGGGTTGAAGGCCTACCTCAAGGATCGTGTCTCGATGTTCCGACATGAGACGTATTCAGAAGTTGTGGACAAGGCATTGTAGGCCGAGTCGAATTCCGAAGAGTTCTTTAAGAGAAGAGGAATGGAGAAAGGACAGTCAAGTAGTTCAGGGGAGAAAAGGGTAAGGACTAGCTTGTATCAGTCCGCAGGGCCGGCTCAGTCACAGAGGATGTATTCGGCACCACAGGCCCCTCACTCTTTTGCTCCACCGGCCTTTCGCCCGGCTACCTCATATGCTCCTCGCCCCGCAGTTACTCAGGCTACGGGATATGCTCCTTCCTCCTATTTGCATGATGTTTGCACTCTTTGTGGGAGGAGGCATCCAGCGGGAGAATGCCGGAGAGTTTCAGGAAGTTGCTTTCATTGTGGTGACCAAGGCCACATGGTCAGAGATTGTCCTCGGCGTCAATTGCCAACTCAGTCTTCAGGGAGCAGGCCCCCGGTTAGGCAGACATCTCAGCCTAGCTCTTCTCAGGCTTCGAGGGCCTCACAGTCTACCCGGCCTCCTCGCCCAGCCACACAGGGCCGAGTCTTTGCCTTATCCGAGAGAGACGCACGTGCATCCGACGATGTCGTGCAAGGTACGCAACAATTCTAGAGTCTAAGTTGTGTAAAATTTCTATGATTTATTATGTGATTATTTATACTAAGGGTTACCTATATATGATGCTTGTCGTTGTTTGAAATCTACTAATAGTAATTACTTAATCGCACAGGCGCTTTGTTAGTGAACGAATGTCTTGCCCGAGTGTTGATCGACACAGGATCCACTCACTCCTTTGTGTCGCCTAGTTTCGCAAAGGGATTTTTGACTGAGGCTACTCCGTTAAAGCAGGAGTTGACCATTGCAACTCCACTCGGCAAGTCAGTTGATACGGACAAGATATTCGGGGATAGTGTGGTTCAAGTGGGGGAGAATGAACTGTTAGCCGATCTCATCGTCCTAGATTTTCAAGACTTGGATTTTGATGTCATCTTAGGGATGGATTGGTTGTCAAACCATCACGGGCACGTTGCGTGTTTTGAGAAGATGGTGAATTTCAAGCCGGAAGGGGGTAAGCCTTTTCACTTCCGAGGATTAAGAGAGAGGGACATTGCTCGCCTCGCAGCCTTGAGTGTAACAAACCTAGAAGCACAAAACTCCTCGGCCATTCCGGTCGTGAGTGATTTCTTGGACGTGTTTCCGGAGGAACTTCCCGGGTTACCTCCGAATCGGGAGATTGAGTTCGCTATAGAGCTTACTCCGGGCACCGCTCCAATTTCAAGAGCCCCATATAGAATGGCCCCGATAGAGCTTGAAGAATTGAAGAAGCAAATTGAGGAGTTACAACAACTTGGTTTCATCCAACCAAGTGTGTCACCGTGGGGAGCTCCGGTCCTTTGTAAAGAAGAAAGACGGGTCGATGAGAATGTGTATAGACTACCGTCAGTTGAACAAGGTAACTATCAAGAATCGTTATCCCTTGCCAAGGATCGATGACTTGTTCGACCAACTGAAGGGAGCGAGATTCTTCTCCAAAATTGATCTTAGATCGGGGTATCATCAATTAAGGATCAAGGCGGAAGATGTTCCGAAGACGGCCTTCAGGACTCGGTATGGGCATTACGAGTTCCTTGTCATGCCTTTTGGGCTGACGAATGCACCGGCGGCATTCATGGATTTGATGAACCGGGTGTTCCGATCTTACTTGGATCGATGCGTGATTGTATTCATTGATGACATTTTGGTGTATTCCCAGACACGGGAAGATCACGCGCGAGACCTCCGCCTTGCTCTAGAGATGTTGAGAGAGCATAGGCTATATGCCAAATTGAGTAAGTGCGAGTTCTGGTTAGAGAAGGTCGCATTTCTTGGACACGTGGTGTCGGCCGAGGGCATTTCGGTAGATCCAGCCAAGGTTGAGGCAGTCATGAGTTGGGAGAGGCCCAAGAGCGTCACGGAGATACGTAGTTTCCTCGGATTGGCAGGCTACTACCGGAGATTTGTGGAGGGATTCTCCAGTCTGGCTGCACCTCTCACCTACTTGACCAGGAAAAATGCGAAGTTCAGTTGGAGTGACCGATGTGAAGTAAGTTTCCAAGAGTTGAAGAAACGCCTCACCACAGCCCCTGTCCTTACTGTGCCATCTGGACCTTTTGGGTATGAGGTGTATAGTGATGCCTCGCACGTCGGACTCGGGTGTGTCCTAATGCAACACAAGAAAGTCATTGCCTATGCATCAAGGCAGTTGAAAGAGCATGAAAAGAACTACCCCACTCACGACTTGGAGCTTGCGGCGGTCGTGTTTGCACTTAAAATTTGGCGACATTATCTGTACGGGGTGGAGTTCTATATGTACACGGACCACAAGAGCCTCAAGTATCTCTTTTCCCAAAAAGAGTTAAACTTACGACAACGGCGTTGGATTGAGTTCTTAAAGGACTACGAGTGCACTATCCAATATCACCCGGGAAAAGCAAATGTGGTGGCAGACGCTCTGAGTAGGAAACCATCGGGGTTGTTGGCTCACATGTTGGTGCGGGAATGGAGACTGTTAGACGATTTGGCAAATCTAGACATCAGTGTGAACGATTCTGTCCGCAGTCCGGTTTTGGCAAATGTTACAGTTCGGCCGTACCTTATAGACTTGATCCAAGAGTATCAAGCCACAGACACTGACTTGTTGGCTTTTCGGGATAAGGAAGTGGCCAAGGGTAGTACGGACTTCTCTCTCACTAGCCGAGGTGCTATTACATTCAAGGGAAGGCTTTGTGTCCCAGCCAATGCAGACCTTCGGAGAGAGATTATGGACGAAGCTCACCGGTCTAAGTATACAGTGCATCCCGGGGGGACAAAGATGTACCGGAACCTCAAGAGTCACTTTTGGTGGCGAAACATGAAGAGGGAGGTTGCGGAGTATGTGGCACGGTGTTTGGTATGCCAACAGGTGAAAGCAGAGCATTTGAGACCAGCGGGTCTTTTGCAGTCTCTCCCTATTCCCGAGTGGAAATGGGAACATATCTCTATGGACTTCATCGTGGGATTGCCGAAGACGGTCAAGAAGACCGATGCTATATGGGTAGTTATTGATAGACTCACGAAGTCCGCTCATTTCTTACCATACCGGACTACATTCAACTCCAACCAGTTAGCAGAACTATACATCAAAGAAATAGTCCGATTGCATGGGGTGCCAGTGAGTATTGTGTCGGATAGAGACCCAAGATTCACATCCAGGTTTTGGAAAAGTTTTCAAGGTGCAATGGGCTCCCGGTTAGACTTTAGCACAGCTTTCCACCCACAGACCGACGGGCAAACCGAGAGGGTGAATCAGGTTATTGAAGATATGCTCCGAGCATGTATGCTAGACTTCAAGGGAAGTTGGGAAGATCACCTACCTTTGGTGGAATTCGCTTACAACAATAGTTATCAAGAAAGCATACAAATGGCGCCTTTCGAGGCTTTGTACGGAAGGAGTTGTAGATCCCCGTTGTATTGGGATGAAGTGGGAGAAAGAAAGATTTTGGGCCCCGAGTTAATTGAACAAACCGCGGATAGGGTCAAGCTTATCCGGGAGAGGTTAAAGACCGCACAAGATAGACAGAAAAGCTATGCCGACAACCGAAGGAGGGATCTTGAATTCCGAGTCGGTGATTTTGTGTTTGTAAGGATTTCACCGACCAAAGGTGTTATGCGATTCGGGAAGAGAGGCAAGCTTAGCCCGAGATATGTGGGTCCGTTCGAGATCATTACTCGAGTTGGCGAGGTGGCTTACCGGGTTGCTTTGCCCGCTCACATGGCGGCGGTCCACAACGTGTTTCATATCTCCCAGCTTCGGAAGTACATCCCGGATCCTTCTCACGTCATCGAGCTTGATCCGGTTGAGATTCGAGAGGATCTCACTTTGGTTGAGAAGCCGGTTCATATTTTGGATCGAAGAGACCAAGTACTTCGCAACAAGACTATTCCGCTAGTTCTCGTGCAATGGCAACATCACGCTCGAGAAGAGGCTACATGGGAACGTGAGGCCGAAGTCAAGGCGAAGTACCCCGAGTTGTTTGAATGATTCTATGTATGACTTGTAATCTTGTTTCAAATTGTTATGCTAAGTTGTTTAAATTGTAAAGCACACATTGTCCAAATTTCGAGGACGAAATTTTTGTAAGGGGGGGAGAATGTAGCACCCCAGACTTTTTCATCCTTAATGAATACCACCTTCATAGCTAATTGGCCGTTTTTATAGTCTAATTAATAAATAAGGGAGAAATCAGAAATTCCGAAACGTCAGAAATGTTCGTTTTCGAAAGACGGATCCAACGCAAGTTGAATCGTCGAAATCCGACAAGCGATTCAAAAGATATGGTCAAAACAGTCCAGACATACAGAGAACCGATCGCTCGGTCCAGTCAGCGATCGATCGGTCCATAACCGATCGATCGGTAGCTATCGCGCGGTCAGAAATTTTGTATGGGGAAATTTTCCAGAGAGTGAGTTTTTGACCGGTCGATCGGTCATAAACACCGATCGCTCGGTAGGCAACCGATTGATCGATCATAACCACCGATCGCTCGGTCTTCGCGTTTTTTTGCAGAAATTTCAGTAAGGGCTTTATCGTCTTTTGGGGGTTAAACCCTTTCTCCTTAAGGCTTGCCCGAGCCTTTAGGGCTTCATTCACAACACTTAAGGGATTTTGAGAGATAGAGAGAGAGGAGAAGGGGATTTGCAAATAGGGTTTTCCATTGGAGAAGAAATCAAAGGGGTGAAGACCCTAGATCGTCCCCAAGCACATTTTCTTCAAGATTTCAACTCAAGCTCGTGTGGGGTTCCATTCTCCAAGCTAGGGCAGCAACCCAAGCACGTTTTTGAAAGGGGTTTCTTCCCCAACTAAAGTCTCCTTCAAGCAAAGGTGTTCTTCCTTCAAGTTGGAGCTTCAATCAAGGTTTCTACCAAGGATCAAGCCTTGATTTAAGGTTAGTACACCCTACTAACTTACCCTAGCAATAAATCAAGGTTTTTCCTTATGAAATATGATTCTTGTTAGTATGTTTTATTCCTTACAAAATGTGTTATCTATAATAAACATAAACAAGATAAAGAAAGGGTAGGGATGCTTGGATGGAGGTTGGATACGGCGATTGGATGCCGAATGTATGATGTATGATGTGTGGGTTGTGGATTGGAAAATGGAGGATGGGCATTGTACAAATAACAAACTTACCATTGTGTGATTGAATGGAAAACATGCATTTAAAAAGAAGAAGATAAACTACTAAGGAATAATGTATGAAAGTGTTTGACAAAATACCTAAACTATGAATAAATGATCTCAATGAAGAATATAGAAATGGGTTTTATGCATGCGTTCTATAAATTGATCAAATGTTATGCAAACTACTTATGTTGCCTATGTTCATATCATGAATTGAATTAAAATGTCATATCTTGGTTATTCCCGCTATCATGATTGTCACTATGGACACGTACACGAGCACGCATGATAGCATGAACCGTGATTTCAATAGCATGTGCATATAATAAAAACAAGAAAATATTGCATTGTCAAGGAGGTTGGTAGCCCAGGGAGGATTCGGGTACTAACCTCTGGCTCACAAGGAAACCATGCATTTCATAACAAGGAGGTTGGTAGCCCAGGGACATTCGGGTGCTAGCCTCTGGCTCACAAGTGCATTGCATAACAAGGAGGTTGGTAGCCCAGGGACATTCGGGTGCTAGCCTCTGGCTCACAAGTGCATTACATAACAAGGAGGTTGGTAGCCCATGGAGGATTCGGGTACTAACCTCTGGCTCTCAAGTGCATTGCATATCAAGGAGGTTGGCAGCCCAGGGAGATTCGGGTGCTAGCCTCTGGCTCACAAGTTTACAAGATGGAGGTTTACAAGATGATGATCATGCATTCATGCATGCACGCATCCATGATTTCTACGAGGCATACCGGGACATGACAAGGGTTTTCAAGCATGAGTTTTATCGGCATTTTCGCATTCATGTACGCACGTCAGGGTGCTTGTATTGTGTCATGCCCTATACTGTTTCTTTGTGATGTTTCTATTGCTGTTTGTATGATATTACTATTATGTGTTTTTATTATTGTTATGGTCTGCTAGTAGCTTGTACTCGCTGAGTATTCCATGCTCAGCCGTACTTTCATGTCGGCAGGTACTGAGGGAGCCCTCGACCCGGAGCCTTGGGTCGAGGAAGAGTATATAGAGGAGAGAGAGTCGGCTATCCCATTACAGTCTCAGGCGGACCGAGACCTCGATGCGTGGCCATACCTCGACTACTGTTGAGGGGAGAGTATGAGAGAGTTTGGTGTATTTTGATATTTTGATAGGTGGGCCTGTCCACCTTAGGCTTAGACATGTCTTGTATTTATGTTAACTTGGAATACTATTTTGGATCATCAGAAGAAATGAAAATTTGTTTACGCTTCCGCGTATATGTTAGCTTCCGCGCTCTGATTATCGTTGTTAGTACTGTATTTTATCTTGTGCATTACAGGTTGGTTTGATAGGTTCGCAGTGTGACACCTAAAATATCCCTAAACTCCTAGGGGGTATTTTGGGGCGTTACAGAAAGGGTGATCCAAATTATCGAAGACATGCTTCGGGCATGTATGTTGGATTTCAAGGGCAGTTGGGAAGAGCACTTGCCTTTGGTAGAATTTGCCTACAATAACAGCTACCAGATGAGCATCCAAATGGCACCATTTGAGGCCTTGTATAGGTGAAGCTGCAGGTCTCCTCTCTATTGAGATGAGGTAGGAGAAAGAAAGGTGTTAGGTCCGGAGTTGATCGAGCAAACTGCGAGTACAGTCAAGATCATTCGGGATCGGTTGAAAATCACTCAAGATCGTCAAAAGAGCTATGCGGACACTCACCGCAGGGACATAGAATTCCAGGTTGGGGATCAAGTCTTTGTGAAGGTATCTCCTAGCAAATGGATTATGAGATTTGGCAAAAGAGGCAAACTTAGCCCTCGATATATTGGTCCATTTGAGATTATCACGCGAGTTGGCGAAGTTATTTACCGAGTAGCTCTTCCACCTCACATGGCCGCGGTCCACAATGTTTTCCACGTATCTATGCTTTGAAAGTACATTGCGGACCCTTCGCATATCTTAGAGTTGGAACAGTTGGAAATGCGAGAAGATCTCACGTTGGTTGAAAAACCAGTTCATATCTTGGATCGGAGAGATCAAGTGTTTCGCAACAAGTCTATCCCTTTGGGTCTCATGCAATGGCAACATCATGCTCGAGAAGAGGCTACATGGGAACGCGAAACCGAAGTTAAAGCAAAGTATCCGGAGTTGTTTGAATGATTTTTGTATGTGGCTTGTAAGTTTTTTTTGGGTATTGTAATGCAAGTATTGTTCAAATTTCGAGGACGAAATTTTTGTAAGGGGGGAGGATGTAGAACCCCAGACTTTCCGTACTTAATGAATAGCACTTTCATAGCCAATTGACCTTTAACGTAGTACAATAAATAAATAAGGGAGAAATTAAAAATTCTGAAATGTTAGAAATGTTCCTTTTTGAAAGATGAACCCAACGCAAGTTCAATCGTCAAAATCCGACGAACGAGTCAAAAGATATGGCCAAAACAGTAAAATGGGTCAAAAATCTGCAAAGCACTGATCGCTAGGGATCGATCGGTTCACAACCGATCGCTCGGTCCACATTAGCGATCGATCGGTCCATAACAAGTCGATCGGTATCTATTGACTAGTTAACTTTTTTGTATGGGGAAATTTTTTGGAGAGAATGTTTTTAACTGAGAGCTCGGTCAAGAACACCGATCGCTCGGTAGGCGACCGATCGCTCGGTATTAACCACCGATCACTTGGTATTAACCACCGATCGATCAGTATATCGCGTTTTGCAAAATTTCAGTAAGTGCTTTTCCATCTTTTGGGCTTTAAACCCTTTCCTATTAAGGCTTGCCCGAGCCTTTAGGGCTTCATCCACCTCACTTAGGTTATTTGAGAGCTAAGGAGAAAAGATAAAGGAGATTCTAACCTAGGGTTTGATTTTGAGAAAGAAATCAAAGGGGTTAAGAACCCTAGGTCACCACAAGCTTGTACTTCGTCAAGTTCATGGTCCAAGCACTCGAAGAGCACGTCTCCAAGCTAGGGTAGCGACTCCACGAACGTTTGGAGGGTTTTCCTCGCTTCTATAAGGTCGGTACCTTTTGCTACCCTCCTAGTTCATTCCTTTTTTTCCTTTCTTCTTTGTTATTTCCCTAATGTATGAACCTAATAGGAGATGTAATGGAAGTGGTGTGAGAATGGATGTTGGGTGATGGATGCCGTGTGAATGATGTGATGAATGAAATGGGAAGGGTATCGTACAAATAATAAACATACTTGTGTGTTGTGAATATAAACCCACCTAGAAAAGTATGATGTAGACTCTAACGAATAATGTACACACTACATGTTTGATGAAATGCCAAGGTGAGTAAAATGAGTTATAAATTAAGAAATGGATGCCTAAACACTTATAAAATTGCTAGGGAATATGATAGTGTGATTCCTCATTTTCCTTAAATGGCATAATTATTACTCATTCAATTTTGATACACTATGTGTTGTTGAATTCCCCAAATGTCATATTTAATTTCAAATGCAAGTATATACACGATCTCACCAGGACAGCATGCATGACATGGTTTATCGGCATTTTCAAAAATAAGGTTTAGAGGTGGGACATGTCTTACGACATGTTTTGCCTTGCTTTTGACAAGAACAAGACGAGCATTCATAAAGAAGGGTCTCCCTTCCCTATCAAGTGCATATCATAAAGAAGGGTCTCCCTTCCCTCTCAAGTGCATATCATAAAGAAGGTTCTCCCTTCCCTCTCAAGTGCATCTCACAAGTGCGTCTCACAAGTACATGAACATGTTAAAGTCCAAGCAAGCACGCATGACACGCATGACATGGCACGCTCGACAAGATCAAGCAAGATAAACATGACAAGTTTTCAAGCACGCAACGAGTATTTTAAGTCAAGCCAAGTGCACAATGATTTCAAGAGATTTATCGGCTTTTATGTGATGCAAGCATGAATACAAACTGCTTTCCTGCCTTGATTATTATATGAATTGTTCCCTGCGTTACAATATGAATGGTTTTCTGCTTTATATATTGTTATTGTTATACTATGACTGTTGGTTAGTATTTGGTACCTGCTGAGTATTCCATGCTCAGCCATACTTCTTATGTCGGCAGGTGATAGCGGAGCGGCTGCTCCTTTTGATATCTGCGTACCGGGCCCTTGGATAGAAGAAGACTATGTTGAGGAACCTCCAGTAGATGGTTACTATATATTAGGTGGTGGTAGATTCTGAGTGAGTGGTTGTGGTGAGCTTGAGAGTTCTATCTATGTATTTTGGCGGGCCTGTCCGCACTTTCTTTTGCATATCTTTTGTACTACTTGGATCATGTATATATATATACCTAGAGGTTTGGTTAGTCTTCCGCTGTGGTTTGTAGTTTATGTTTCCGCTATTACTGTCCTCTATTGTATATGCTTTAGGTATTTTGCAGGTTGGTTTGTCAAGCAAGTCATGCAAGTCATGATAAGTCGTCCAAGATTCACTCTAACTCCTAGGGTGGGTTTTGGGTCGCGACATTGTCCGCGCCGACAGTCACGAATACAGTCTCAGGAGAACAAGCCCCAAGTTCTAAAGGCCATGCAACAGGGGTCTTCTTAGACTTACAGACCCCCGTAACCCATCCAACTGCCTCAACAGGCAAATCGAGGCAGAGCCTTCGCCTTATCTGGGAGAGTCGCACATGCATCTGAGGATGTTGTGCAAGGTACGCCCATTTAATGTTATCATGGATGAATGTGTAATGTTATATGATGTATGTTGTTATGGGTGTAAGAACCTGCTACGTATAAAGCTTATGTGCTGCTATGCATGGTTTGATGTATCGTTTAACTGGTTGTCTATAGTAGAGTATAGTAAGGTGTGGGCAAAAGTATCCCTGCTTAATTTTTCTCTCGCTTTCATTTCACGGACAAAATTTCTTTAAGGGGTAGAGGATGTAGAACCCTGGAACTTGGGATCATTGCAGAGTGAATAGTGCTGTGAATAGTGTCTATGAACGGTGTATGTAAAGGCCAAGTTTTCCATGTGACCATGGTGTTTGTTTGAATGGAAATGAGGTGTCTCATGTTAAAATGAGTGTTATGGTGTTAAAGTGGTAGGTGCGACATAGATGTATGATGTATGGGGGTTTGTGAACCAAAACGAGAGTATAGAATACTCTAAGTGTCAAAGAGTGTGGATTTCTTACCATTCCCTCAACTTGTGAGATCTATAGTTTCATCGTCTCTCAACGGAATTGAGTGATTCTTGAACCATTGGAAAGGTATTGAACCCTCTTTAAACTTCATTTTTATCCCTTTTCCAGATTGTGAATAGAAGTTAAGTCAAATATGGGATTTCCGGAGGGTGGTCTGCTCTGAGTTCAGCAATTAGTTTGGACCAGTCCACTTGTGGGCCCATTTGGACCACACAAATCTCAGAATTGGGATCCGTGCAAAACATGAAAGTTGTTCCCCTTTCAAAGAAGTTTACCTCCTGGCTTGTAAAGTATCGCTTTGATTTTTGAACTCAAAGAAGTTTACCTCCTTGCTTGTAAAGTTCGCTTTGTTTTGAACTCAAGGGCGTTCTTATGGGACCGCCTTGCTTGTAAAGTATCGTTTTCGTTTTGAACTCAAGGGAGTCTATCTCCTAGCTTGTAAAGTATCGCTTTGTTATCGGTTTTGTGGATCACTCTAAGTATTGGAATTGTTATGGCTTAAAGGATATGGTTAGTGAAATGATCAATGATATGTACCTTATAAAGAAATGCTCACATGATATCTATTTTATGAATTGCACTAAGTCATATGCTTGTTATGCTTCACTTTTGTCTGTTTTACTCTGATAAATGCACATGCTATCATTGATATTTATGTAATGCTATTTAGTAGTTTGTATACACTGAGTATTCCACGCTCAGCCGAATTGTTGACTTTGGTAGGTTCTGTGGATGCACACGCTCCTGAGCCCTGGATAGAGGAGGAGTACTACGAGCCGAAGCCTGCCATGGATCATCACCAGGATGATGGAGCTCTAGTTAGGAGGCCCTATCTAGACTATTATTGAGGGATGTGAGGAAGAAGGTTGTGTATTTTGAAAGTGGGGAATGTCCACTTTAGACTTTACATTTTGTATAAACTGTTGGTTCAGACTTAGAATACAAATTGCAGGTTTATGTTATAAAGAAATTTTCAGTTCCACTTTTTAGAATGCCTTGTATGCTATTGCAGGTTGGTATGTTAGCCTTATGTGTCATGACCGGATGGTATGACACAGTGGTCATGAGCCTAAAGTATCCCTAACTCCTGGGGGGTATTTTGGGTCGTGACATGTTCTTGACTTGTTCGTGACTTGACTTGCTTCTATACTTATGAGCCAGAGGTTAGTGCCCTTAAAGCGACTTGTGAGCCGGGAATGTAAATTCCCTTCAGCAAAATATATGTATATATAAAAAAGGCACACCAACCTCCTTGTCTTTTTTTCTTGTGAGCCAGGTATGACATATCTAGCGATATGCCCTACGCTTGACCAGTCCGTTGTCTGGCTTTATCATTCATGCTTGTTTTCCTTGTGAGGTAGGTATGACATATCATAGGGATATGCCCTACCCTTGACCGGCCCGATGTCCAACTTTATCATTCGTATCATGAATCACAATTCTTGTTATTGTTGTTTCTTGTGTACATATACTTTAGAAAAACCGATTCATGTATGCATGTGTGCGTGTGTGTAATAATTGTAGTAAACATGATGACATGCTTAAATGAAAGGATCACATGAGTATAGCATTTCCATTTCTAATAGAAGTATATGGGAAAGTAGATAACATGTAGAGCATTTGATCAACTTATCACTTTTTTGAAAAATTACATAAAGCCTATTTCCATTTTCTTCATTAGATCCATTAAATTCTCGTTTAGGTATTTTATCAAACACATGGCGTGCAACATTTCTTAGTCATTTCCTTTCCTCTTTTCAGTGCATACATTTCATCAAAACGTCCAGGTATGTCCATTATTTGTAGAATGCCCTTCCACCATTTTTCTATCACACCACACATCACAACACATCCACACGGCATCCAATCGCCTCAAACACATCCATCCATACATCCCACACTTTTCATTTTTCTTGTTTATAATTAAGAAAAATGATATATTTCAAGAAAGGGAAAGAACATAGGAATCATTCATCATTTTCAAAAGAAAAAAAAAACCTAGGTCATTGCTAAGTGAGTTAGTAGGGTGTACTAATCTTGATGATCAACTCTTCATTTTGAGAAAACCTTTTTAATTTGGTGTTCAAGCTTGAGGAGGGAGCACACTTAAGGATCAATGCTTGATCTTAACTCTTGGGTGGAAAATCCCCAACTTTGATAGAGGAGAATCCTTGCTTGGAGAATGCTTGAGTTCCCCTTGATCAAGATCTCCCTTCTCTTAATCTCCCCTTTTTGGTTTAGGTCAAGCAAAAAGCCCCAGATGGGAAGCCCTATTTATAGGCAAAGGGTTTAAAACCCTTAAATTCGTCTTCAGCAACCGCATACGATTGATTGCACACTAACTGCGATTGATCGCGGATCTGAGTGCGATCAATCGCACCCATAGGCGATCTGTCGAACCCGAACACTTTTGTCTGATTTTCACCCGCATACGATCGATCCTACACTCTTGCAATCGATTGGAGATCCCTACGATCTGTCGTACCTGGCATCCCATCTATCACATATGGTCCAGAATGTTTGGGGCCAATTTCACCTACATGCGATCGATTGCACCTAACTTGCGTCGATCGCACTCCCCAGATTTTGTTGTTTTCCCTCATTTTTCCCCATTTTAGTATTTCAGCCATAAGTTTTGACTCATTTGTCGGATTTTGACGATTCAACTTGCGTTGGATTGGTCATTCGAAGAGGAACATTTTTGACATTTTAGAATTTTCCAATTCTTCTTTATTTATTAATTAGACTATGTGAAAGGCCAATTGGCTATGAAAACACTATTCATTGGGTGCGAAAAATTCTGCAGCGCTACAGGTCTGGATAAGAAGGAAAGCTACTATCCTTTGGAAAAAGATTGGATTTTGGAGAATTGAGGAGAGCTGGCTCTAGAGATCAGCAAGGTCAGAAGATGGGTTCTTCAAGTTCTTCGAGTTCTTCATCGAAAGCGGTGTCCCTTACTCTCAGCATGAGCTAATTCTTCTGTTCTAGGGTTTAGATGAAACCCTAGCCAAGTAACTATGTTTCTCTGTATTTTTATTTTAGTTTATTCAGTTGTAAACAATAATTGCACAATTGGAGGGTTATTCATAACAAAAGTTCATTCCTTTTATTCGATTTCAGTGTGATTCTATCCTTGTCTTAGGTGTTATTATATTGAGATTGAAATTGTCCATCTTAATTTTCTGTGACTTTTAATGTGGACTTTATGCAGTGGTATTACTGTCGAGGAGTTGAATCATAAGATATTTTATTCTAAGGGAAGACGAGTGATTGCACAACCCTAATTTAGCGTGTATCACTCGTGCTAACCAAAGATAGGATATACCTAGGGTTTAATCTCTTGAATCATTTTAGTTAAATGAGTGGAGTCTTGGAGTCACTCTCATCCCTATTGTTTACATTGTGATGAACTTGAATAAATGTATTAGAAACCAGTTATAAAGCTAGTGGTGGATTCAAACACTCTAGATCTTCTCACATTTACATCACCAAAAGCTTTTAGTTTAATTAGGATTATTAAAATTCATTAGTTTAAATTTCACTCTTAGGTTAAATTCAATCAACTCAACCAACTTTGTTACTCATTTATTCAGACTTAATCTTGAGAAAAAGACAACAAAATCAGCACAGTCCTCTGTGGTTCGACACCCCATACTAGTCACTATTCTACGGAATTGTAACCACTACGAGGTTTAATAAATTGACGATCCATTTTTGACGCCGTTGCCAAGGACTGCTGGAACGGTTTAGTTGTTTTATTTTAGAGATTAAGACTAATTATTATTATTTGAACAGTTATAACAACATCCTTACAGATCCTCACTTGTCTATGTTTCAGGTACCGATTGCTTGACTCAAAAACAGTGCTCTGCT
Source organism: Tetracentron sinense (assembly GCA_015143295.1). NCBI lineage: Eukaryota > Viridiplantae > Streptophyta > Magnoliopsida > Trochodendrales > Trochodendraceae > Tetracentron > Tetracentron sinense. Next base: position 37,882,743 of record CM026551.1, on the reverse strand, counting down.
AAAATTTTAAGGCTGCTATCTACAAGAACATAAGTCATCCAACCATTCATTTTCTGAAAGTACTGTAAGTATTCTCTCATCTGGAGTGAATTATTTTGTAAATTGGTATTTGTCAAACATAGAGTTTTCCTCTAGGGTGTATGCACGGTAAACAATCTTGTAAACCAAAGTTAATCCCTATCAATTCAGAGTTAGAGCATACCACTAGGTTTATTAAGGCTTTGGCCCAATTCTACTCCAACCCAGAGACTACTCCTTTCTTTGCAATGGCAGAATAACAAGATCCAAACAAGTCCCTGAGGAAATACTTTATTCCCTCCACTTACTCCTCACCGTCGTGCATCCGATTTTCGGACACTATGGCAGTTCATTATGAGATTAAGCCCAGTACAATTCAAATGTTGCCATCATACCATGGGCTTAACAATGAGGATCCTTACAAGAATCTAGATGAATTAAACGAAATTTGCACTACCTTTAGGTTTTAACATTTTTCCGACGATGCTCTTCCGTTACGCCTCTTCTATTCTCCTTGAAAGACAAAGCCAAACATTGGCTAAACTGTTTAGAGGCTGACACGATCTATCCCTGGACTCAACTGCAACAGGAATTCTTGAAGAAGTTCTTTTCCATTGGCAAAACAAATCAAATGCGACGAACCATCACGATTTTTTCTCAAATTAATGGTGAGCTATTCCATGAGACATGGGAAAGGTTCAAAGATCTTCTCGTAAATGCCCCCACCACCAAATCCCAAAATGGCAACTAGTCCAATCATTCTATAATGGACTACCCCAATACAACTAACATATAGTTGATGTGTTTTGTGGGGGGACATTTATGACGAAAAGTGAGATTCAAGAGTGGGAATTATTCAAAAATTTGAGCGAAAATTCTCAACACCACGCTTCCAATAGTCGATCTGAGAGACAACACTCAACTTCCAAACCTAAGAGAGGCATCTATTAAGTTGCCACTTCTATTGATGTCTCTTCAAAAGTGGACGAGTTGTCTCACAAGTTAGACCAGCTCATGGCTGCAGGGCCATCTTCTTACAAACCACCTCTTCTTTCTCCAAATCCTAGTGAGGTATGTGCTCTCTGTTGTAGTCCTACACATTATGTAGCACCCCCGAATTTTTGTGTATGTCTTGGAATGCATGCCAAGGCATGGAGCCTTGTTAATTTCCATTTTCATGAAATGAGAAATTGGAAACCTTCAGAAATTTTGCAAAAATGTCATTAAATAACTAAATAAAATATTTAGTAAGGTTCCATGGCCTTAGAAGGGTCCTAGTCATATTTAGGAGATGTTAGAATAAGAGTGGAATAAGTCCAAGTAGTGGGAATGGGTGAAAAATGGACTCAGTGTCAAATTTGCAGACAACTGATCGCTCGGTCCAAAGTAGCGATCGATCGGTCCACAACCGATCGATTGGTATCTGTCGACTGGTTAACTTTTTTGTATGGGAAAAAATTTCAGAGAGGGTGTTTTTAACCGATCATTCAGTCAAGAACACCGGTCGCTCAGTCTTGACCACCGATCGCTAGGTCTTTCGCGTTTTTGCAGAATTTCATTAAGGGCTTTTTCATCTTTTGGGCATTGCACCCTTGCCTATAAGGGCTTGCTCGAGCTTTTGGGTCCTCACTCCCTACACTTAGAGCATTAGAGGGAAAGGGAGAGAGGAGAAAAGGGTTTCTCCTAGGGCATCATTTGGTGAGAGAGAGATCAAGGGTTTAAACACCCTAGAATCATCCCTTTGGCTTGGAATCCTCAAATCCACCCTCAAGCACGTGTGGGCTTCCTTCTCCAAGCTAGGGCAGTGTTTCTATGGTATTTTAAAAGAGTTTCTTCCCCAAATCGAGCATCCTTCAAGCAAGGGTTTCTCCTCTTCCAAGTTAGAGCTCCAATCAAGGGTTTCCACCCAAGTTCAAGCTTTGAATTCAAGGTTAGCACACCCTACTAACTACCGTAGCAATAACTTAGGTTTTTCTTCTAAAAAATAATGATCTTGGTAATGTGTGAACCATTCTTCTTGAGTATGCGTGTCACGCCCCAAAATACCCCCTAGGAGTTAGGATACCTTGGCGACGTGACCTATCCTTAGTCAACCGGCGAGAGCATAACAAGGCATGCAAAAATAGAGAGACTAAAATTTCCTTTAACATAAATGTAATTCCAAGTGTCCACATCATCAATAGCTGGATAGAATACAATAATCACAAGAGTACAAATGCTTGAGTCACCCACTCAAGCTCACACGAAAAGTCCCCAAGGAAATCCCAAAATACATGTCTCTCTCTCTCGCTCATCCCAACCGTTGGCCATACGCCAGGTCTCCTAATATCTAGGTAACCATCCGAAGAATCTCCTGCTCACCCCGAGCTGCCTCGATCCAAGGGGCAAGAGTTCATATGCTGCATAATGTACCTGCCGACATAAAAGTATGGCTGAGCATGGAATACTCAGCGAGTACAAGCTACTAACTAACAATAGTAATAACAATAGCATAACATGTAATACATGATACAGTTCACCCAAGAGATACAAATTCAGAGCGCGGAAGCTAAAACAACATAACCACGTAAGTGAATCATGAACATCAACTCATGCATTGTAAATTCGTATCCAAAAGTCATGACTTGTTCTCGTATCGTGGAAATCACACCTGCCTTGTTTTGTTCTGGTTTAGCTAGTACCCGAACTATGAACTGGACGGACGTACTAGGTTCTTGCCCGGTTCTTGTCTCGTGAGTGAGTATTATGCGTATGTTCTTGTTGACTTGCTCGTGAGTTTTCTTGTTTGCCTGGGAACAGATGACAATGCCCGTACCTGGTCTTAGTACATCATCACCCTTCCATATTTCTTGATTATCGCTTGGAGACAGATACTAGTACCCGTACCTGGTCTTAGTATACTAGTATCCTCTCATACTTGTTGGAAACAGATGTTAATGCCCGTACCTGGTCTTAGTACATTAACATCCTTTCATGCTTGTCTTGGAAACATACACTAGTGCCCGTACCTGGTCTTAGTACACTAGCATACTTTCATGCGTGTTGGGGAACAGATGTTAGTGCCCGTAGCTGGTCTTAGTACACTAACACCCTTCCATGTTTCTTGATCCTTGCTCGTCGTGTTTTCTTGTGAGCCAGGTATGACATATCCTAGGGATATGCCCTACCCTTGATATTCATGTTCGTTTAACTTGTGAGCCAGAGGCTAGCACCCGCACATCCCTGGGCTACCAACCTCCTTGACATATGCTTGTTTCTCGTTTTATTTCTCATGCACTAATACTCGTGAAATAAACCCAGTTCATGCAAGCATGCGTGCGTGTGTGTAGAAATTGTGGTAGGTATGAGGACATACTTGAGTATGATGGTCACATGAGCATAGCATTTCAATTCTTAATATGAGCATATGGAAATGTAAATGACATGTAGCACATTTGATCAAGATAGGCATTTTAGAAAGAATAACTCAATGCATGCTTTTATAATTCAAGTTCAGTCATTCAAATCATCATTTAAACATTTTCTCAAACACTTGGTAAGCATCACTATGATAGCCTTTTTATTTAAGTTGCTTAGTGCATGTTTTTCATCCATCACAAAGGTATGTTCATTATGTTGAAAATGCCCTTCCACCATTATCCATCCCATTACATACATCACCCCACACGGCACCCATTCGCCACAATCCACCATCCATTCACACATTCCCACACCTTTATCCATTTATCTTATTTATTATAGGGATTTCATCACAACTCAATAAAAAGGGATATACAACATATAAAATCATCATATTTGAGGAAGAAAAATCAAGGTTATCACTAATGAAGTTAGTAGAGTGTACTAACCTTGAAATCAAGGCTTGACCTTGAAGAAACCTTGAAATCGAACCTCAAATGGTAGGGGAGAACCCTTACTTGAAGAAGGCTTGATTTGGGGAAGAAACCCCTTTCAAAATGCCGTAGGATCGCTGCCCTAGCTTGGAATGGGAATGCCACACGAGTTTGAGGTTGGATTTGATGAATCCACGCCCTTTTTGGGATGATCTTGGGTGTTTAAACCCTTGATTCACTCTCAAGATGAAACCCTAGGTTAGAACCCCTTTCTCCTCTCCCACTCTCTCTCAAATATCTGCCCTAAGGGTTTATAAAACCCTTAGGCTCGTGCAAGGCTTATAAAGCAAGGGTGAAATGCCCAAATGACGAAAAAGCCCTTACTGAAATTTCTGCAAAAACATGAAGACCGAGCGATCGGTGTTAATGACCGATCGATCGGTTGCCTACCGAGCGATCGGTGTCATTGACCGATCGACCGGTCAAAAACTCACTCTCTGGAAAATTTCCGCATACAAATTTTCTGACCGTGCGATAGCTACCGATCGATCGGTTATGGACCGATCGATCGCTGACTGGACCGAGCGATCGGTGCTCTGTATGTCTGGACTGTTTTGACCATATCTTTTGACTCGCTCGTCGGATTTCGACGATTCAACTTGCGTTGGATCCATCTTTTGAAAACGAACATTTCTGACGTTTTGGAATTTCCGATTTCTCCCTTATTTATTAATTACACTACGAAAACGGCCAATTAGCTACGAGAGTGCCATTCATTAAAGATGAAAAAGTCCGGGGTGCTACATTCTCCCCCCCTTACAAAAATTTCATCCTCGAAATTTGAATGATGCCTAATCAGGCGGGGGCACCTCTCTCACTACAACTTGAACTCTGTCACCTAGTTATACTAAGGACACACGAATCTTCCCTCAATTGACACAAGACCAGACACTTGCTTGTTGGCAAGGCACTTAGACTTTTCAAGTCACTACTCACCCACGAAAAATGAGGAAAGTTCCTTAACATAACATAATATGGTTATACATGTACGCAACATAGTTAAACACAACAGTAAGTCATCCTTGACAACCAAAATTTCTATCTCTCGGCATTCATGCAACATCATTAGGTGCCTGAGCACCTTGTCTTGAGATAGCAAAAACTTGACCCTCATTAGTTTGACGTGGAGGCTGTATGGGCTGTTGGGGCCTCGAAGCTTGGAGTGATTCCGGTTGCGTAGGCAGTCGATTTGGGAGTCTAGTCCCCTGGGTTTGAGAGCGTGACCGTCGGCTTGGACAAGCTCTAATCCGGTGTCCCGTGTCACCGCAATGGTAACATGCTCCCGTAAGAGCTCGACAATCCCCAGCTAAGTGTTTCCTCTTACAGTAATTGCAAAACCCGAACGTAGATGTAGAAGATGCTGGTAGAACCTATCGAGTAACTTGCATAGTAGTAGGGCGAGGGGCCTGGGGTGTAAGAGAATGGCTCTGCACCTGTGTATGTCCAGAGAACTGGTATGGACTCGTTCTGGCCCTCCTCTCCAACTCTGTCGAGCCACTGGACTGGCCTCTCAACATTTCTCTCCTCTTGTAGAATTCCTCCATATTCGTTTCTGCCAACTGGGCCTTATCCACAACTTCGGCGTAGGTCTCATGCCTGAACATAGAGACCCTGTCCTTGATGTAGGCCCGCAATCCCCTTTCAAATTTCCTGGCCTTCATTGCCTCTGTGGCTATCAGATATGGGGCGAACCTTGACAATTCGGAGAACTTGGCTTCGTACTCTGCCACTGTCATGTTCCCCTGCTCCAAGGTAATGAACTCTAGTTCTTTCCTTTCTTTAACTCCTACCGGGAAGTATTTCTTGTAGAAAACCTCTAGGAACTCTTCCCAAGTCCATTCTTGACCCGTTCGAGCCAAGTCTCTCGTTCTGATGGCGGACCTCCACCAGTGATCGGCCTCACCCTCCATCATAAAGGCGGCCCATGCAACTTTCTCTGCCTCCGTAGGTATCAAGACGGAGAACAACTTCTCCAACTGCCTGACCCATGCTTCTGCAACCAATGGGTCTGTGCCACCATAAAATGCCGGGGGCCTCATCCTCCGAAATGCCTCTATCCCCGTGGCATGATGTGTAGGAGTAGGCACAAGTGCCGCAGTAGGAGTAGGGGTAGAGGACTGCCTAGCGGCAAGCATCGCTAGTGTCTCTGCTATAGATCCCAAGACCTGGGTGAGGTCAGGCTGCTCATCCCCCAATGGAGGAGGAGACGCTCCACCTCTCCTAGTGTGGTATCCACGACTCCGATTGTCACGTCTCATGGTTTACTCCTGGGGACGATAGCAAGGCATGAGTCTAACTCGAATACTATCATCATTCAAACATAGCATTTCCATAATAGCAGGTATTTATCGAAGCATAGAACATACAACAAGATATGCACACCATAGTATAATGGTACACTCTGAGGTTGCTAGCGAAGCTAAGTTTCACGCTTGGTTAAGGTATTAACCGATTTCATACCTAAGACATTACCCAGCTTAAGATTAGGACTAATGATTTGTTCACTTGTTTGAGTTAATTTAAGTAAAATCCTCTTAATCTGGTGACTTGCATGATGCTTCTAAAATCTAAATGATGTTCATGAGATGTGCATACGGTGTCTATGATATGCATGTGATTTTCATGCCATGTATGCAATACGTTCCATGTATGAATATGTATGATGCATATGTGATGCATGATGCTTATGCCGTGCATAATGCTTATGTGATGTATGACGTGCATGTTATTGATGATGCTCATGAGATAAATGGAGTGCATGCTATGTATGAAATGTATGATTATCCTTGAAGTTATAATGTATTTCTTATTTTGGACTGAGCACCGAGTCTAGGACGTGCTGCAATAATGCGCATCTGTACTTAGAAGCGTGCATCAAGCATCCCTGAGTCGGTTAAAATATATTGATGTCTATATATGCTCCTACTAGTTGAGGGGTTACATGAACTTACATGGATTCATCATCATATCGTGATGTACGGGTTATGTTTATTTGTTGTGTAAGACACATTAAATACAGTTTAACCAATCAATTTACACTAGATACGCATACTAGTATATATATCAAAACCCACGTCCCTGTTGTCGCAACGACTCTAAATACACTAGACTTGTAAGACCTAGCACCATCCTATAGCCTCTCTTGGGAAACAATTCCCTATAGAAACCTAATAACACAGCATATGACGAGGGATCCTCCATCCCCTTGTTAACTAACACATAGGCTAGCCTCTAGCCTGAATGTCACATCACTCATGGATCTAATTGGGAAACTCATTCATCAAGCATTGGTTTTCACTTAGCATATAACATATAATATGCACACCATATATATATATATATATATATATATCACATAATACCACATAACAATTCAACACATAATCGTATAAGTATATAAAACTTTTGGTTTTCTAGCATAAATGGACAGTACCTTCAGTTGAAATCACCCTGTTCTGGACAAGGACTAAGGGATTAGTCCACACTTGGAATACGACTCTCTAAGGTGATTCTAATACCTTGTTCAATCATCTAAGTGACCCTAGGGACTCTAATGCCTAGGCTCTGATACCACTTCTGTCACGCCCCAAAATACCCCCTAGGAGTTAGGATACCTTGGCGACGTGACCTATCCTTAGTCAACCGGCGAGAGCATAACAAGGCATGCAAAAATAGAGAGACTAAAATTTCCTTTAACATAAATGTAATTCCAAGTGTCCACATCATCAATAGCTGGATAGAATACAATAATCACAAGAATACTGTAAATCCCTAAATAGGTGTTGGCAAATTCCGTGATCATTAGATAGGTCAGTTGAGTCGAGTCGTCGAGTCATGTTTAACTTGTCAGAAGAGAAGAGCTAAAGCTTAAGGAAGATTGAAGAAAGTGAAGGTAAAAGCTTCTACTCCGGATCTAGACAGGTAATGGACTTAGAGACCCTACCTAGGTTGGATTTGACTTAGATAACCCTAAGAATACCTAGGAGGATAATTTTAAGCCTATCAAAGATATTTGATCTTAGTTGAATCAAATAAAAATAAAATGAAAATGGTTTTGGAAAAAATTCTGTCTCAACCGATCGCTCGGTATTGCGACCGATCGATCGGTGGCCTACCGAGCGATCGGTGGCTATCGACTGGACCAAATATTTGTATGGGGAAATTTTCCAGAGAGGTGATTTAGAACCGAGCGATCGGTCATTAGAACCGATCGATCCGTTGTGAACCGAGCGATCGGTAGTGAGCACCGATCGATCGGTCCCCGTAAAAAGAATTTTTCTTTTTCTGGATTCTTTTTTTAACCCTATATAAACAACTTTTGAGAGACCTAATTCGTGTCTTTTATATTTTTGAAAGAGTAGAGGTCTGAGAAACTCTTCTAGGGTTTTTCTTATTGCTTTTATTAGATCTTTGTTGATCCCTCCTCTTTCTTAGATCCTAGAGAATGCAAGTATAGATCTAAATCTTTGATCTTGCATTGTGTGATCTCAGATCTGTATGAGATCCCTCTAGGGTTTGAAATTTACTAAATTGATTCACAACCCTACACCTTGTGTGTGTGTCCGGTGTTTGATCCGGAGCCTTCGTGGAAGGAGATCGATCGTGTGTGATCGTGGATTTGAAGTTGCTTGAAAAGATTTGGTCGGTGTGGAACCGAAGCTGCTAAGGCGGAGATCGAACCTGCTGGTTCGTGGAAATCAAGAGTAAGAGTCTATACCTAGGAACGTCGTTTCTGTTTTGGTAAGGTCTTGTCTTGTACTTGATATCTTTTCATAGTGAAGTTTATTGCTGGACAAGGTCCCGTGGTTTTTTCCCGTTAGGGTTTTCCACGTAAAAATCTTCTGTGTTTGATTTGTGTGGATTGTCTGATTGAATTAATCGTTGTTTTCTAAACATATTAATTGAAAAATTAAAATTGGTTAGAAATTATTAGATAGACCTATTCAGCCCCCCTCTAGGTCTTAGAGATCATTGATCTGGATAAATTTCAATTGGTATCAGAGCTTGTTCACTGATAAGGCTAATCCCTTAAGTGTGATCCTGTATTATCCGTGATCATGAGTACTCTAAGAGAAGGAGGATCCGTCTCTCATCCACCACTTTTTGATGGAAATAATTATGCATACTGGAAAGCTAGAATGAGAGCCTTTCTCAAATCTATAGACGAGAGAATTTGGATGTCTATACAGAATGGGTGGACTACGCCCATAAAAACTGTAGGTGATTTGACTGTCGTCAAATATTCTGATGAATGGACCAGAGAAGAGCTTGATTCAAGTGGATGGAACACTAAAGGTCTCAATGCTATCTTTACTGCAGTCACTGCTGAGGAATTCAGACGAATTTCTTCATGTGAAACAGCAAAGGAGGCTTGGGACATTCTTGAAATTACCCATGAGGGTACTACCACTGTTAAAATCTCAAAACTCCAAATGTTAACTACCAAATTTGAACATTTAAACATGGAAGACAATGACACTTTTGATGAATTCTATGCAAAACTTAGTGACATTGTCAACGCTAGTTTCAATTTAGGTGAGAAATTATCTGAGTCCAAAATAGTTAGAAAAGTCCTTAGATCTCTCCCAGAGAGATTTCAACCCAAAGTCACTGCAATCGAAGAGAGTAAAAATGTTGACTCTCTGAAGATTGAGGAATTGGTTGGATCACTCCAAACCTATGAACTCAATCTACATCCATCCAAGAAGAATAAATCTTTAGCCTTGAAAACCATCAAGGAAACTTTGGATGAGGATGACAGTGATGGAGAAATGAATGAGGAAGAAATGGCTCTTTTCGTTAAAAAATTTCGAAAATTTTTTAGAACGAAAAAGAGGTTTAATCCCAAACAGGGAGGAAAATCTTTTGATAAGTCAAAGTCTAAGCCCTGGGAAAACAAGAAAAATTCCAAAAGTGGCGACAAGAAATCCCAAGGTGTTCAATGTTATGAATGCCATGGCTTCGGTCATATTTCACCTAACTGTCCTAACAAGAAGAAGAGTAAGGGCAAGGTGATGAATGCCTGTTGGGATGACAATGATTCCGAGAATGAAGAATCGGACAGTTCCTCTTCAAGTGAAGATACTGGAAATCATACGGCTTTCACTGTTTCCCTTTCTGGGATTCTTGAGACTACCTCTGCGGTTGATGAAAAGGATAGAAGTGATGAGAGTATTCATACTGAGTCTAGTGATGACTTACAGAAGAGTCAAACTGACTCTGAAAGTGATGAAGATTTGAAAACAACTTATGATAAGTTGTATGCTGAAAGTTTGAAACTGACTAAAACAAAAATCTCTTTGAGCAAAAAACTCAAACTCATTCAAAATGAAAGAGATATCTGTAAACTAGTTGCAGAAGAGAAGAGTGCACTAGTTAGTCAGTTGGAAAATGAAAAAGAAGCATTTGTTATAAAAGTTCAATGTCTTTTGGAAGAGAATGTCTCATTGACTAATGTGGTCAGAAAATTAGAAGTTGAAAGAGACACTTCCATGAAAGAAATTGAAGAGTTAAGAACTCTGCAAATGGAGCTGGAAACTTTTAAAGTCTCTCTTGTTGATAAGGTGAAATTTCTTGAAAAAGAACACAAAATTACCCTTAAAGACAAGACTGACTTGATTCAGAAGGTCTATACTCTTGAAAAAGAAGTAAGAATGTTTGGTAACACCAGCTGCCTAGATGAATTAGTCAGAAAGTATGGATCAAATTCTAGTAGATCTGCGATAGGACATGTTGACACACCAACTGGTCCTTTAGCTGTTGGAACAATGGCTAGTGCAGTGTTTGAACCAATACATTCTGAACCTAAAGAAAATTTACCTTCTACATCAAGTACTAAGGCTTATACAAATTTTGTAAAGCCTAGAAATACAGCTCCTAGAGTGAATGCTTTAAGGAACCAAATTCCAGTTAGAAGAAATCTTCCTCCTCTACCAAGATTCATACCCACATGTCATTTTTGTGGTGTGAGAGGTCACATTCGACCTAATTGTAATGCATTTAGGAGAGCTCCCCGAAATGGTTCATGGAACCAAAATCAAAGTCAAGGGACTCTTCAAAGGCAGATTCAGGTTCTAGCTGAAAAGTCTAGAATGTTGAGCGATGATGTTAATAGAATTGCTCAAATCTCTAGGACAAGAACTGGTCAATTTATTCCAAATGATTACTCAAGAGGAAATAATTTGACTTATAAAAAAACTAGAACTGAACAAAACAGAAAAAGGTCAAGGAGAACAAAAAGGAAAAAGGTCTCTACTACACAGATTAATGATCAAAGATCTAAACAAAGTTTAAAGACTGTGTATGTGAGAAAGGAAGACCTTAAGTGCTTTGTCATTCATACTGCCTTGAAAGCCCAAAACACAGAAATGTGGTACTTCGACAGTGGGTGTTCTCGGCATATGACAGGTAACAAGTCCTTATTTATTCAATTTGAGGACTGTCCTGATGGGACTGTTACTTTTGGTGATGGAAGCAAGTCTTTAGTCAAAGGAAAGGGTATCATCAATTCACTAGGCATACCTAAATTGAAAGATGCCTTGTTTGTTGAAGGACTGAAAGCTAATTTAATTAGCATAAGTCAACTATGTGATGATAATCATGCTGTGCACTTTACCCAAAATAAATGCTTAGTCATTAATGGTAAAGGTAAGTGTGTTCTAGAAGGATTGAGAACCACTGACAATTGCTACGGCTTAACTCCTAGTCCTATTCCCTCAAATGTCTGTTATAAGACTAGAATTGAGGAGGTTGATTTGTGGCACCGAAGACTAGGTCACATGAACTTCAAAGACCTATGTAAAATCTCTAAGCAAGAGCTTGTGAGAGGTGTTCCCAAACTAGGAAAGCCTTCTACTGCTGTGTGTGGGCCATGCCAAATTGGTAAACAAATTAGGACCCCACATAAGAAGACTTCAAGTATTGCTACTTCATATCCACTGAAATTAATTCATATGGACCTTATGGGTCCTACAAGAACTGAAAGTCTAGGTGGAAAGCGATACATCCTAGTCATGGTTGATGATTTCTCTAGAATGTCATGGGTGGCATTTATAAGAGAGAAATCCGATGCTTTTGACAATTTCAAAAGTATTTGCCTGAAAATTCAAAATGAGAAAAGATGCCCAATCACTTGAATTTGAAGTGATCATGGAAAGGAGTTTGAAAACTCTAAGTACAACGACTTTTGTGATGAGTCGGGTATCAAACATGAATTTTCTGCACCTATTACACCTCAGCAGAATGGTGTAGTAGAGAGGAAGAACAGGGTTCTCCAAGAGATGGCTAGAGTTATGCTTCATAGCAACAATCTAGCTTCTCATTTCTGGGCTGAGGCAGTTCACACTGCTTGCTATATAGTTAATAGAGTTTTTGTAAGACCTGGAACAAGGAAAACCCCATATGAGTTGTGGAATAACAAGAAACCTAGTGTCAAGTACTTTCGAGAATTCGGAAGTAAATGCTATATCTTTAAGGATAGAGAGCAACTGGGAAAATTTGAATCCCGGAGTGATGAAGGGATATTTCTTGGGTATTCCACCAACAGTAGAGCTTATCGAGTGTATAACTTGAGAACCTCTACAATTATGGAGTCCATAAATGTAGTTGTGGATGACTCCGGTGTTGAAAATGTGCAATGTGAGGATGATGAAAGTGCTGAAAATGAAGATGTTGAAATTATTTCAACTCCACCTATTGATAAGCAAACATCTCCATTAAAACCTACACATCCTAGGGTCATGAGTCCTCACACCTCCACTGATATTATTGGTGATGTTGAAAGTGGAGTGAGAACGAGGAAACAAATTGAAAATGAAGTTAGCTACATTTGCTATACTTCATCTTTTGAACCCAAGAATGTAGCTGAAGCTCTTGCAGATGATAATTGGATAAATGCAATGCAAGAAGAGTTACTTCAGTTTACTAGGAATGATGTTTGGTATTTAGTACCTAGGCCTAACAATACAAATGTGATAGGTACCAAATGGATTTTCAAGAACAAATCTGATGAAAAAGGTACTATCATAAGAAATAAGGCTAGGTTAGTTGCACAAGGATACACCCAAATTGAAGGTATTGACTTCGATGAAACTTTTGCTCCTGTAGCCAGGCTAGAATCAATAAGAATTCTTCTAGCTGTGGCTTGTAATATGAAATTCAAACTTTTTCAAATGGATGTTAAGAGTGTCTTTCTGAATGGCATTCTACATGAAGAAGTCTATGTGGAACAACCAAAAGGGTTTGAAGATCCACATCACCTTGATCAAGTTTATCGACTAAAAAGGGCCCTCTATGGTTTAAAGCAAGCTCCAAGAGCTTGGTATGAGAGGCTGACTACTTATCTCTTGGAAAACGGATTTTCGAGAGGGGGAGTAGACAGAACCCTTTTCATAAAGAATGTGAAAGGTGATATTGTCATCGCCCAGATATATGTTGATGACATAGAATTTGGTTCCACATTAGACTTACATGCTCATTCATTTGCTGAACAAATGAAAAATGAATTTGAAATGAGCATGGTTGGTGAGCTAAGTTTCTTCCTTGGTCTTCAGATCAAGCAATTGGATTCTGGGATCTCAGTATCTCAAATCAAATATGCAAAAAATCTAGTGAAGAAATTTGGAATGAGTTCTGCTAAGCATGCTAGGACTCCTATGAGTACTACTATAAAGCTTAGTAAAGATACTTCAGGGAAGGATGTCGATCAGACTAATTATAGAAGCATGATTGGTAGTTTGCTCTACCTAACTGCTACTAGACCTGACATAGCCTTTAGTGTTGGAGCATGTGCCCGTTATCAAGCAAATCCCAAAGAGTCTCACTTAGTAGCTGTCAAGCGTATCATTCGCTATGTGAGTGGAACTATGTCCTTAGGCCTCTGGTATTCTTTCGATACAAATGTCATTGTTGTGGGGTATTCCGATGCTGATTGGGCTGGAAATACTGATGATAGGAAGAGCACCTCCGGCGGGTGTTTCTATATTGGAAACTGCTTGGTTGCTTGGCTTAGCAAAAAGCAGAATTCCATTTCTCTGTCTACAGCCGAGGCTGAGTATATAGCAGCTGGTAGTTGTTGCACCCAACTTCTGTGGATGAAACAGATGTTGAAGGATTATGGGATTGATCAAAGCACTATGATTGTGTATTGTGATAACACAAGTGCAATCAATATCTCCAAAAATCCTGTGCAACACTCTCGCACAAAGCATATAGACATTAGGCATCACTTCATCCGTGATCTTGTTGAGCAAAAAGTTGTGTCTATTGAGTATGTCCAAACAGAGAATCAATATGCGGACATTCTCACAAAACCTTTAGATTCCCTTAGGTTTGAACTCCTTAGGAAATCCATCGGTTTGTGCGGAGTTGAGTAATGGTGTACTTGTTATATAGCCTATGTGTTCTTCATGTTTTATCTATGTCATAGAGCTATTTTTTTTGTTATTTTCTTTAAGTAATAAAAAAAATCCAAAAAAGCATTCAAAAATTGAAAAATATGCAAAAAAATAATGTGTTTGTATGACCTCATTTGTCCTATCTTTTTGCTTAATGTTATTTCCTTGAAATCATCTTTAACCATATAATCCAAGAATAAATATTTCATAGGATTGAATAAAATAGGATAGTTCAATTGTTGGTTCGATCTTGTGATTGAATTTGGTCATGCTAATTAACCTCAGTTAGAGTTGAGCATACAATGATGTTCTAATTTGCACATGCACTCTGACTGATTCTTTAGATGGTTTTAGTTCCTATTTAAAGGTTCTGATATTATACCATATGGTTCCCTAGATTAATCAAATCTAGAATAACCAATGTCATAAAAACTTCCATAAGGTGAGCCCCCTAGATATAAAAATCATTGACATGGAGAGGACTACCTGTGAGTTTGTGTGATAGCTACTAGTGAATGCAAACAGTGAGTAATGGCTACCTAGACAAACAGTAGATATCTATATGGATTGCTAGTGTGAAAGCCCCTACTGTCATTAGAAAGAGCTACCTTCTCACTTGAGTGAAAGTCACCAGTGTGCTAGTGTCTAAATATGTGTACTCCAAAAAGAATTTTCATAATGAGTACAATTTGACTGAAAAAGATATGAAATAAATTTATTAGTCAAATATGGGGTAAAGATTGCTCATCATATAAATATGGATGATTATTGGTTTTAAAACTAGTTTTTGAAAATTTTAGAGTCCCATTTGAAATATAATGTCAAAATCTAGATTAAGGAAGGAAACTAATTCCAAGAGTCAAGTAATGAAGTTTTATTTCATACTCACATCACTTCTAATTGTATCTTGACTCTGATTGTGAATTTGATGCAAATACCATATTTAATCACAGGTGAAAATCAATTAATGTTTACATAATCCTTGTTTATGCCTATACTTGATATATCAATTCTTGGGTGATTATTATTTATGATTTTTATGAAATCACATGTTGCATATGTTTTTTGGTCAGTTGGTCATTTTGAGGTGAAAATTTATTTTCAATGTTCCATTGATTGAGGGGGAGAAAAGGTTTTAACAGTAAAAATTTTTGAAAAATTTTCAGACCACCGATCGCTCGGTGCTAAAGACCGATCGATCGGTCTTTCGTGAACAGAGTTATAAAACCCTCATTTCTATTTTTTTTGTTCACTTGTTCTCCGACCTCCAGAGCGATCCCTCGGTTCCTACTCCTCCAAATCCTCCATACGGTCATTCCTTTCTATTCTAAAGGTTTCCCAAGCATCTGAAAGGTAAGATTTGTGCATTTTCTTCGATATAGATTGATTTTCTCATCTAGGGCATCGTTTTCTTGCATTTACTTCCATGGCTTTCGTTTTGTCGTTAATCCTTCTTGCGTATCTCATGTCTGGCATTCCCAAACGTCGGAGGTTGGTCCTCAACAACCAAGAGGATCCTCCTCAAGATGAGGAAAACCAAGAGCCATCTACTTTCACTCCAATAGGGCATGGTATTTCCATTGGGGACAGACCAATTCGTAGAATCATTGATTCTACTGCTGAGAATCGCCAAAAGGCTTTGGCTGATAAAACTGGTAAAAACAAGGGTAAAGCCTCATCTTCCCATGCCAGTCTATCATCTTCTTTCATTAATCCTTCGGCTGCTCAACTTTACCGTGAATATTTTAGCAAGAAGGCTATCATGGTTGAGCGTGGAATTCAAATTTCGGACTTTGCTGATTATTATCTTCCTAAACTCATTACCGATCGTAAATGGGAAGGTATTCTCCATCTATCATGTCCAGCTCCTATTCAGTTGGTTCAGGAATTTTATTCCAATTTTTCTGATATCAACTTGAAAACTTGGTCTTTCAAATCTAAAACTTTAGAAAAATCTGTGGTAATAAATCCTGATTTAATTGCTGCTATTCTTGGTTGTCCTCGAGTTCCAAATGCTTATTATCCTTATAGATATAAGACTGATGAGGATAAAGAACCCATGGAACAAGTTGTTACCTTTCTAAGTGGCACTCCTTCATTTTGGGTTGGTTCTCTTATTGAAGTGTCTAAACTCACTAGGGATGCAAGACTTGTAAACCTAGTCATGAGTGCCAATATCCACCCAAAGGTTCATACTGTAGACCTTAGGGAAGAAAGAGCTCGTTTTCTATTCAGTCTTCTTCGTGGGCATGATATTGATCTTGCAGCACATTTTATCGATTTGATGATCCAAGCTCATCGATCTGACACTGTAGTTGGAGCCCTTCCTTTTGGATCTCTTATCACTAAACTTCTTGGTTTACAAGGGGTATTTGCACCTCCTGGTGCTCCTACTCGAGTACCTAAGGGTCCAATCAATAAAAAGACCCTATCTCAGAGTTTCTCACATGCCTCAGTTCGAGATACAGAGGAGGGAGCAGAAGTTGGTGTTGGGTCATCTCGTCCTCCACCGACCACTATGGATGATCTTGGGAGGATGATGAGAGAGATGCAGATGGATCTCCGGACTCATATTTCTTCATACGAGGAGTTTACTACAGAGGTTCGTGGTAGACTTGGATCTCTCGATGCAGCCGTGCTAGGAGTACAGAGAGATGTTCGAGATTTTCGGGCTTACTATGAGTCACAGCTCACTTCTGATGATGACCAGGAGTGATAGTTCGTGATAGGAGTTTATCTTAGTCAAGTGCCAGTTTTTATTTGACATTTTGATGTATTTTGTCTTGGTTGTACTTCGTACAAACCTACTTGGATATTATTGACTTGTTATGGATGTATACATTTGAATGGGTTATGCTCATTATTTTCTATCTCGTCTCATTTTAATGGTTTAAGCATTCCTTTTCTAATCCACCTTTGGCATTTCGAGCCAAAAAGGGGGAGAATGTGTTTACATGGTATTATAGATGTTATGGATGATGGATGAGATTTTGGAATACTAACCTGTTATGGTTTTGAATGGTTATACATGTTTTCATTCTTATCCTATTGCTTATTTCATTTTGGAATACTAACCTGTTATGGTTTTGAATGGTTATACATGTTTTCATTCTTATCCTATTGCTTATTTCCCATGCTTCACAGGTTTTTGATTTAGCATGTGCAGGCAAACAGGTTCTAAGTTTGGTAAATCATGACAAGTTAACATGTCAAAAGTCATGTAATTATTTTTGAGTCATGTAAAGGTCAATTTTCCATTTTTGAATCAATTGGGAAAATTTGAACCTAGTATATGAATTAGTTTTGTTTTGTCCCGGAATTGCCAAAGGGGGAGATTGTAAATCCCTAAATAGGTGTTGGCAAATTCCGTGATCATTAGATAGGTCAGTTGAGTCGAGTCGTCGAGTCATGTTTAACTTGTCAGAAGAGAAGAGCTAAAGCTTAAGGAAGATTGAAGAAAGTGAAGGTAAAAGCTTCTACTCCGGATCTAGACAGGTAATGGACTTAGAGACCCTACCTAGGTTGGATTTGACTTAGATAACCCTAAGAATACCTAGGAGGATAATTTTAAGCCTATCAAAGATATTTGATCTTAGTTGAATCAAATAAAAATAAAATGAAAATGGTTTTGGAAAAAATTCTGTCTCAACCGATCGCTCGGTATTGCGACCGATCGATCGGTGGCCTACCGAGCGATCGGTGGCTATCGACTGGACCAAATATTTGTATGGGGAAATTTTCCAGAGAGGTGATTTAGAACCGAGCGATCGGTCATTAGAACCGATCGATCCGTTGTGAACCGAGCGATCGGTAGTGAGCACCGATCGATCGGTCCCCGTAAAAAGAATTTTTCTTTTTCTGGATTCTTTTTTTAACCCTATATAAACAACTTTTGAGAGACCTAATTCGTGTCTTTTATATTTTTGAAAGAGTAGAGGTCTGAGAAACTCTTCTAGGGTTTTTCTTATTGCTTTTATTAGATCTTTGTTGATCCCTCCTCTTTCTTAGATCCTAGAGAATGCAAGTATAGATCTAAATCTTTGATCTTGCATTGTGAGATCTCAGATCTGTATGAGATCCCTCTAGGGTTTGAAATTTACTAAATTGATTCACAACCCTACACCTTGTGTGTGTGTTCGGTGTTTGATCCGGAGCCTTCGTGGAAGGAGTTCGATCGTGTGTGATCGTGGATTTGAAGTTGCTTGAAAAGATTTGGTCGGTGTGGAACCGAAGCTGCTAAGGCGGAGATCGAACCTGCTGGTTCGTGGAAATCAAGAGTAAGAGTCTATACCTAGGAACGTCGTTTCTGTTTTGGTAAGGTCTTGTCTTGTACTTGATATCTTTTCATAGTGAAGTTTATTGCTGGACAAGGTCCCGTGGTTTTTTCCCGTTAGGGTTTTCCACGTAAAAATCTTCTGTGTTTGATTTGTGTGGATTGTCTGATTGAATTAATCGTTTTTTTCTAAACATATTAATTGAAAAATTAAAATTGGTTAGAAATTATTAGATAGACCTATTCACCCCCCCTCTAGGTCTTAGAGATCATTGATCTGGATAAATTTCAAGTACAAATGCTTGAGTCACCCACTCAAGCTCACACGAAAAGTCCCCAAGGAAATCCCAAAATACATGTCTCTCTCTCTCGCTCATCCCAACCGTTGGCCATACGCCACGTCTCCTAATATCTAGGTAACCATCCGAAGAATCTCCTGCTCACCCCGAGCTGCCTCGATCCAAGGGGCAAGAGTTCATATGCTGCATAATGTACCTGCCGACATAAAAGTACGGCTGAGCATGGAATACTCAGCGAGTACAAGCTACTAACTAACAATAGTAATAACAATAGCATAACATGTAATACATGATACAGTTCACCCAAGAGATACAAATTCAGAGCGCGGAAGCTAAAACAACATAACCACGTAAGTGAATCATGAACATCAACTCATGCATTGTAAATTCGTATCCAAAAGTCATGACTTGTTCTCGTATCGTGGAAATCACACCTGCCTTGTTTTGTTCTGGTTTAGCTAGTACCCGAACTATGAACTGGACGGACGTACTAGGTTCTTGCCCGGTTCTTGTCTCGTGAGTGAGTATTATGCGTATGTTCTTGTTGACTTGCTCGTGAGTTTTCTTGTTTGCCTGGGAACAGATGACAATGCCCGTACCTGGTCTTAGTACATCATCACCCTTCCATATTTCTTGATTATCGCTTGGAGACAGATACTAGTACCCGTACCTGGTCTTAGTATACTAGTATCCTCTCATACTTGTTGGAAACAGATGTTAATGCCCGTACCTGGTCTTAGTACATTAACATCCTTTCATGCTTGTCTTGGAAACATAGACTAGTGCCCGTACCTGGTCTTAGTACACTAGCATACTTTCATGCGTGTTGGGAACAGATGTTAGTGCCCGTAGCTGGTCTTAGTACACTAACACCCTTCCATGTTTCTTGATCCTTGCTCGTCGTGTTTTCTTGTGAGCCAGGTATGACATATCCTAGGGATATGCCCTACCCTTGATATTCATGTTCGTTTAACTTGTGAGCCAGAGGCTAGCACCCGCACATCCCTGGGCTACCAACCTCCTTGACATATGCTTGTTTCTCGTTTTATTTCTCATGCACTAATACTCGTGAAATAAACCCAGTTCATGCAAGCATGCGTGCGTGTGTGTAGAAATTGTGGTAGGCATGAGGACATACTTGAGTATGATGGTCACATGAGCATAGCATTTCAATTCTTAATATGAGCATATGGAAATGTAAATGACATGTAGCACATTTGATCAAGATAGGCATTTTAGAAAGAATAACTCAATGTATGCTTTTATAATTCAAGTTCAGTCATTCAAATCATCATTTAAACATTTTCTCAAACACTTGGTAAGCATCACTATGATAGCCTTTTTATTTAAGTTGCTTAGTGCATGTTTTTCATCCATCACAAAGGTATGTTCATTATGTTGAAAATGCCCTTCCACCATTATCCATCCCATTACATACATCACCCCACACGGCACCCATTCGCCACAATCCACCATCCATTCACACATTCCCACACCTTTATCCATTTATCTTATTTATTATAGGGATTTCATCACAACTCAATAAAAAGGGATATACAACATATGAAATCATCATATTTGAGGTAGAAAAATCAAGGTTATCACTAATGAAGTTAGTAGAGTGTACTAACCTTGAAATCAAGGCTTGACCTTGAAGAAACCTTGAAATCGAACCTCAAATGGTAGGGAAGAACCCTTACTTGAAGAAGGCTTGATTTGGGGAAGAAACCCCTTTCAAAATGCCGTAGGATCGCTGCCCTAGCTTGGAATGGGAATGCCACACGAGTTTGAGGTTGGATTTGATGAATCCACGCCCTTTTTGGGATGATCTTGGGTGTTTAAACCCTTGATTCACTCTCAAGATGAAACCCTAGGTTAGAACCCCTTTCTCCTCTCCCACTCTCTCTCAAATATCTGCCCTAAGGGTTTATAAAACCCTTAGGCTCGTGCAAGGCTTATAAAGCAAGGGTGAAATGCCCAAATGACGAAAAAGCCCTTACTGAAATTTCTGCAAAAACACGAAGACCGAGCGATTGGTGTTAATGACCGATCGATCGGTTGCCTACCGAGCGATCGGTGTCATTGACCGATCGACCGGTCAAAAACTCACTCTCTGGAAAATTTCCGCATACAAATTTTCTGACCGTGCGATAGCTACCGATCGATCGGTTATGGACCGATCGATCGCTGACTGGACCGAGCGATCGGTGCTCTGTATGTCTGGACTGTTTTGACCATATCTTTTGACTCGCTCGTCGGATTTTGACGATTCAACTTGCGTTGGATCCGTCTTTCGAAAACGAACATTTCTGATGTTTCGGAATTTCCGATTTCTCCCTTATTTATTAATTACACTACGAAAACGGCCAATTAGCTACGAGAGTGCCATTCATTAAAGATGAAAAAGTCCGGGGTGCTACAATGCGATTCTCTCAAAAATAAACAAGATAAAAAGGAATGAATGTGTTATGATGTGCGGGGTGAAGGTTGGGGCGATGGATGCCGTGTGGATGTGATGTGTGTAATGGAAAATGGTGGAAAGGTATCCTACAAATATAAATACACCTTGATGTTTGAATGGAATGTATGCACTAATAAGGGAAATGAAATCACTAGGAAATTTCGCATACTATGTGTTTGATTAAATGCCTAAATGAGAAGTTCCTCAATAAATGAAGTGTAAGAAACCATGGATGTATGTAGTTCCTTCAAATCCATGACCTTGATCAAATGCCAAATAGATTATCTAAATTCCCGCATGTTTATACCATGAATTGAAATGTTGTACTCTATTCTTCATGTCATATGGTCATCATGATTACTACAAGTGCCACACACACCCACGCATGCATGCATGAACCGACATTTTCAAGTATGAGTATTTAAATGAAGCTAGTACATGTCAAGGAGGTTGGTAGCCCAAGTGAAGGGTGCTAGCCTCTGGCTCACAAATAAATGACACAAGACAAGGAGGTTGGCAGCCCAAGTGGAGGGTGCAAGCCTCTGGCTCACAAGTGAAGGAAAACAAGTACATGTCAAGGAGGTTGGTAGCGCAAGTGAAGGGTGCTAGCCTCTAGCTCACAAGAAAATGAAATGCCAAGGAGGTTGGTGCCCAGGGATGTATTGGTGCTTGCCTCTGGCTCACAAGTATACAAGTTAAGCAAATCAAGAACAAGCAAGACATATGAGTTCTAACAAGATGAGATACGCATGCATGATTTTCACAAGCAAGATCGAAACATGAAACAAGTTTCCAAACATGAGATTTACTGGAGGTTTCGCATTCATGCACGCATGTCAAGATATTTATATTGCTTCCTTTTCAATGCAAGATGTTATATGTTGTTAGTGTTGCTTAAAATTGATTATTGTGTATTATGGTTATTACTATCTTGTTTTGTTATTGCTATGGTTAGCTAGTAGCTTGTACTCGTTGAGTATTCCATACTCAGCCATACTTTTATGTCGGCAGGTGCACAGGTCCCTTTTGAAATTTGTGCCCCTGGTCCTTGGGTGGAGGAGGACTACGGCGAGGAAGAATTATATGAGGAGTTGGTAGTTGAGCCTCAGGCCGAGGCGAGGGACTTAGACCATTGGCCCCATGGGGGTGATTACTAAGAGAAAGAGGATTCTGAGGTTTCTCATTTTGTATTTTGATAGGTGGGCATGTCCACCTTTAACTTGATGTATTATGTATATATTCACTTGGAATACTATTTAGGAATTATAGAAGAAGAGAAAAAGTTAGTTCACGTTTCCACACTCATGTTATAGCTTCCGCACTCTGATTATTATTGTTATTGCATTTTGTTAGCCATGTTCATTTTAGGATGGTTTGGTAGGTACGAATAGTCACCTCTAAAGTATCCCTTAACTCCTAGGGGGTATTTTGGGGTGCGACACATTACATCCATGGGTGTCCTTTAGCTGCCCAGTTTCCCGAATTTGTTCAAGAGCATGCTAAAGCTGCCTACACCCGTCAGGACAATTATCCTTTCTCAAATACATACAACTCGGGGTGGATAAATCATCCAAATTTCTCATGGCAGCCTCAAGCTCAAGGAAACTCTTTTCCCCCATCTCAAGGAAATTAGTTTTCCCAACCTCAAATGCCGAACAATCGGCCCATTGGGATAAAATTCATCATTGAATGAACCATATCCAATAGGGTTCAATTTCTTATTTCTGAAACACCATTAAGCTAAGGTGTTCCTGGGGGAGTCCATTGGGATAAAATTTCATTATCTCTAAGATAATCCATGAACTCATTCGAGAGGTACTCTCCTCCTCTATCGAATCTGAGAGTTTTAATACATTTACCTGATTGCTTTTCTACTTCATTCCGGAATTCTTTAAACTTTTTAAAAGATTTCAACTTGTGTTTCATTAGATATATGAAACCAAATCTAGAAAATCATCTGTGAATGTAATTGTCACGACCCAAAATACCCCCTAGGAGTTAGGGATACTTTGGCCCGTGACCGCCATATCATACAATCATGTATGCCACATAAGGCATACATACCACATGATAAAATACATCAATATATACGCGAGGAGATAAACGGACGCAATGTATAATAATTACTCCTATCATTCGGTTCAAGTCTGAACTTACAAAATATATCCAAAATATGGAGTGGACTAGTCCCACTCTCAACATACACAAAATATCTTCTTTTCCTAGCATGGTCAGCAGAAGTCAAAATCGGGTCGCCTATCTAGCGATCCATCATCCTGGTAGTGGTCCATAGAGGGCTCTGGGTACTCTTCCTTTATCCAAGGCTCCTGACCACACACATCGAAGGGAACACGTATACCTGCCGAAGATAACAACTTCGGCTGAGTATTGAATACTCCGCGTATACAAACCACTAGATAGTAATGTCATAAACAATAATACAACATATATCGCAGTTTAATCATTTCACATGCATTCCTATAATCAGAGCGCGAAAAGCGAAATATTATCATGTGCATATATCTCGGAAACCATCTTGTAAAACATCTCGTAAAACATCTTTATTTTCATCTTTTATCTTTGCATATACAGGTATGTAAAATACCTTGGTTCTCATCTTTTATCATCTTTTCCATATACAGGTATTTACAATACCTTGGTATTCATCTTTTACCTTGGGAGTCGGAAAACTAGTACCCTTATACACACATAAACCAGGCGGGCCTACTATTCTCCTCACCGTTGGCTACCTTCGGAGTAGACGACCAGTATCCATTTCCTTTCCGGCCGGCCTGCTATCGTCGGAGTCCGATGCCAGTATCCCTTTCCCTTTCAGGCGGCCTGCTATCGTGCCTCCCCATCGGCTTTCAACATATATTTCTTATACTTCTTGTGACCTCTTTTGCCTCTTATACTTTCCATATACATATTTTGCTTCTTGTACTTTCCTCTTCTTATTCTTGTATTATTTCTTATATACGTATACTTTTAGCAAAACCTCGAACATGCATATACATCTAGTAGCAATTGTATTTTCCTCTTGTATCAGTGTAGCAATTGTGAATAGCATGGTAGACATAAAGAAAACACTCTACATATATTCAATAACCCACATATTCCATTAATAGCAATAGCTTATGTACAATTAGTCACCCAAATTCATAGAAACATAAGGTTTTCTCATTTAGTTTTCCCCAAAACTTAAGTCTTTTGGCATGCTTTTCATCTTTGAATAATAAGATAAGGAACAACTAATAAAAATAGAATTATTTATCCTCTTTATTCTTTCGTTTAAGGTATAGCATCATCACAATTCAACAATAGGAGTTCCTACTAGTTCATAGAACAATTCAAAGGATTTTATCTTGAATTATAAGATGGTTTATGCCATTAAAAGCTAGTAGAAAGTATCTACCTTAAAAAGGAAGTTTTTACACTTCTGTGTACTAAATCAAGCTTGAGGAAAGCTTAGTTGAAGCTTTGGAAAAACTGGTTTTGAAAACCCCCTTCTTCAAGAACACGAACAGAATTTCCTTGGAGAAATTCCAAGCTTTGAAATCACTTTAGTGATGATTTGTAAACTCCCTCCTATGCCATGCTAGTTCTTGCCCTCTTGTCAAAAGCGAGGTAAAACATATTGTAAGATATGTCCCACCTCTAACATCCTTCCTCTTGAAAATCATCTGTAAATCATGTTATGCATGCCGTGCTCGTGGAATCGTGTACATACTTTCATTTGAAAATTAAATATGACATTTGGGGATTTCAACAATGCATAGAAGATCACAATTGAACAAGTCATAATTTATTCAATTTAAGGAAAGCGAGGAATAACAATATCATATACCCTAGCAATTTCATAAGTATTTAAGCATGCATTTTTTGATTTATCACTCGGTTTCTTCACCTTGGCATTTCATCAAACATATGGTGTGTACGTTATTTGTTAAGCCTATCACATGATTTTCTAGGTGGGTTTTGTTCACAACATACATGTGTATTCATTATTGGTACAGTACCCTTCCCATTCCATTCATCACAACACATCCACTCGACATCCATCGCCCAATATCCCTTCCCACACCACATCCATTCATCTCATTATATTCATACATTAGAAAAAAAATAAGAAGGAAAGAAAAGGGAGGATATGAACTAGGAGGGTAGCATAAGGTACCGACCTTGACGAAGCGAGGAAAACCCTCCAACACGTGCGTGGAGTCGCTGCCGTAGCTTGGAGAATGTGCTCCTCACGAGTTTGAACCGAGAACTTGAGGAAATCTAAGCTTGAGGTGATCTAGGGTCTTCCAACCCTTTGATTTCTTCTCAAATGCAAACCCTAGGTTAGAATCCCCTTCTCTTCTCTCTCTATCTCTCAAAACACTCTAAGTATGGTGAATGAAGCCCTAAAGGCTCGGGCAAGCCTTAATAGGAAAAGGTTTAGCATCCAAAAGATGAAAAAGCCCTTATTGAATTTCTGCACAATGTGATATACCGATCGATCGGTGGGTAATACCGAGCGATCGGTCACCTACCGAGCGATCGGTGTTCTTGACCGAGCTCTCAGTCAAAAACGTGCTCTCTGGAAAATTTTCCCATACAAAAAAGTTAACCAGTCGATAGCTACCGATCGACCAGTTGTGGACCGATCGATCGCTAATTTGGACCGAGCTTTCGGTTGTGAACCGATCAATCCCTAGTAATCACTGCTCTGTAGATTTTTGACCCATTTTACTGTTTTGGCCATATCTTTTGACTCGTTTGTCGGATTTTGACGATTCAACTTGCGTTGGATTCGTCCTTCAAAAAGGAACATTTCTGACATTTCAGAATTTTTAATTTCTCCCTTATTTATTAATTGTACTACCTTAAAGGCCAATTGGATACGAAAGTGCTATTCATTAAGTACGAAAAAGTTTGGGGTTCTACAGATTTGGACTCCACCAGTGAAGGAGTTTGTTCGATTAAGGAATCGTGGTGAACCCTCTAGCTGGAAAAGCTTGAGGTGGGGAGTATGCTGGAATTACTGAACCTCATGAACAAATTCTGTGTTTGCACTCTCTTACTCTTCTCCTTTACTTTTAGTATTAATTTTGTTAATTTTTAGTTGCAAATTAAATTAATTCTGCATCATAGAATTTGAGTTTAAAAATATTTTAAATTTGCCATAGACCGTATTCACCCCCCTTTAGGGTCATTACCGGGCCAACAAGTGGTATCAGAGCCTAATACTCTAAATAGATCTAAAATATCTTAGAGTAATCGATTTTAAATGGCAAACAATATTTTTGCAACCAACCTAGGAGAAGGTCAGTCTACCACCAGACTTCCATTGTTCAATGGAAAGAATTATAACTATTGGAAGACTAGAATGATGTATTACATCCAAGCTCTAGATTATGAGTGTTGGAGGTTAATAGTCAGAGGCCCCCATCTTCCACAAAAACTATGGATGATGTTAGAATCCCCAAGGTAGAGGAAGAATGGACTGAAGCTGACATTAAACTTATTCAAATCAATGCTAAGGCCATTAGCAACCTCTACTGTGCCTAAAGTCCCCAAGAATTTAACAGAGTTTCTGGATGTGACTCTGTTAAAGAAATCTGGATTAAACTTGAAGTCACTTATGAAGGGACAAATCAAGTTAAGTAAGAAAAAAATAAGCATGCTTGTTCACAAGTATGAATTGTTTAAAATGAAAAAAGAAGAATCAATTGGTGACATGTTCACCAGATTTACTAACATTCTTAATAGCCTAAAATCTCTGGGTAAAGTGTATTCCAATGTAGAGAATGTGAGGAAGGTTCTTTGATCATTGCCCAAGGAGTGGGCACCAAAATTTACTGCCATTCAGGAAGCTAAAGACCACACCAAGCTGCACATGGATAAATTGTTGGGTTCTCTCATGACCCATGAAATAATAATGAAGGATCAACTTCCTGAGGATCTAAGAGCCAAGAAAGGGTTGGCCCTCAAGACATCACTAGTGGAAGAAAGTGAAGAGGAATCCAGCAGTGACAATGAGGACATTGCCCTAATGGCAAGGAGGTTCAAGAGGTTTCTCAATCACAAGAAGAACTTCAAGAAGAGACCTTACAAGAAGGAGTGCTCCAAGGAGGTGTCCAAGGCTGAATCAAGCAAGAAGGAGCCTCTTACATGTTATGAATGCAAGAAGCTTGGCGACATAAGAACTGACTGCCCTCAACTCAAGAAGAGCCAAAGATTCAAAAAGAAAGTAATGATGGCTACTTGGGATGATTCTGAAGAGAACAAGTCAGAGGACTCAAGTGATGAAGAAGAGAAAATTTTGTGCCTCATGGAAAATGAGGATGAGGTAACTTCTACTTCAAATGAATCTCTCTCCTACGATGAGATAAGGGATGCATTTGATGAGCTTTACACTAAATTCACTAGAATAGCTTAAATGAACAAATCTTTTAAAAAGTCCATCCATACTCTTACTAACTCATGTGAAATTTTACAAAATGTAAAGAGTAATTTGGAAAATGAGAATGAGGAACTAAACGAAAAGATTAAAGAATTTGAAAATTCTCCTCATAACTCATCTAGTGAATGTGATGAGGTTAAGGCAAAATGTAGAACCCCGAAAATTTGGTTCACTGTTCAAGTGAATAGTGTCGAGGACACTAGTATTGTAAGGGCCAAAGGCCCTTATTATAAGTTGGGTTTGGTTAATGAGAGTGAGGGTTTCCCTCATAGCCTAAGTGCGATGTGAGTTTCAAGTTAGAATCAAGAAGTGTAAGGTGTTTTGAGAAAACATGCAAAGAGTATAAAACCATACTCAAAGCATTAAATGTATAGTGGTATGAATAATGTTGATTCAAGGGATTTGTGGCGGCCGGGGCCTCCCATGCATATGGGTTGTGCCCAATAGGTTACCTCGGTTTGGTTTTAGAACCTATGGTCATGAGTTATGAGAATAGAAGTAGGGTGTGTAAAATACCCTAAGGGCTTAAAGGGTTGAAGGTTAATAGGGTTTGTGTACAATGCATTAAAAGGCTTAAGACCTACCATGTGTTCTTGATTTTGGGGGAAGTGAAGTGAAGACTTTATATGTGTATGTTGAGCCTCAAAACAAGAGTATAATAATACTCAAGTATTTAGGGTATAAAATACCATAAGTGTGAACGTAGAACCACCGGGAAACCATTTCACAATGTTGTGAATAGCACCATGGGCACAAGTCTTGTAAAGGCTGAGGGCCATTTATGTGACTTGGTTAAGGGGCATGATAAGAGTAGTCAAATTAGTTTAAGTGTTTATTGTTGGGTGTTTGGATGAATAAATAAGAGTATGACATACTCTAAGTGGGTAAAAACATGGGTATAAGGTACCCTAAGTGTTAATGAGTTGCGAGTGAATAGTGTTGTTACGCGAGGCATAAAGAGACCGGGGCCTCTCATGCATGTTGGGGTGTGCCCCATGATCACCTAGGTATGTTAAAAACCTATGGAGTAATGAGTCATGAGGTGTTAGTATGGTTTTGGAACCGAAGGAAAGGAGTGTGAAACACTCCTTATGTTCTAAGTGTCAAGAATGGGAATGCCTTAGCATACCCTTGACATTAAATAGCCCTACTGTTCACAAGGCTCATCGGAATCGAGAGATTCTTGGATTTTTGGAAAGGTAATTGAACCCTCTTCGGGGTTCATGTTGATCACTTGTCTTGGTTTTGAGTTGGTGTTAGGTCAAAAGACCGATTTCTGAAGTCGGGTCGGTTTAAAATCTGGACTGACGAAACCCAGTTTCGGATCAGTTAGCTTTAGGGGCACAATGGTCCAAGAAATATAGAGAATTAGAAATTGTGTAAAACACCAGAGTTGTTCTCCTTCAAAAGAAAAATCCAACGCAAGTTGAATCGTCAAAAATAGACGAGCGAGCCAAAAGTTATGGCCGAAATACGAAAATGCAAAAATGCTGAAAACTTTCTGCAAAAGTTGCGATCGCTCATAGGGACCCTACGAACGATCGTAGCGGAGCTACGAACGATCGTAGAGTCGCTACGATCGATCGTAAATCTCCAGAAATGCTGGAAACTCTCGGTTGAAACTACGATTGATCGTAGAAAGCTACGATCGATCGTAGAAGGCTACGATCGATCGTAAATCGCTACGAACAATCGTAGATGCGCGATTTTACTTTCTTGGATGCGATTTTTTTTGTGGTTTTTCACCCCTTACACTATAAATAGAAGACTTTAGGAGGGTTTTTCGTTTACCCTAAACCAAGGAGAGTTCCTAGAAAGAGAAGGAGAGGATCTTGAGGATTCCAAATAGGGTTTGTTTTGGAATCAAGAAAAGCTTCAACAAGGGTTTGATCTTCTCCAAATCAAGCTTGGATCATTCCAATCAAGTGAGGATTTTTCTCAAGGGGTTTCCTTCAACCTAGAAATTGATTCTAAGAGGTTAGTAAAACTACTATCTAGCTTTGTTATCATACATGGATGGAAAAATATGACCCAATGGGTGATTTAGCTTTACTAGGATGCCTAGATCTAAATGTGAATGAAAGTATGTTTGAATGGAATGTTAGTGATTCTACCTATCTAACTTTGGTATTGTGCAAATTATGAAAAGATGATAAAAAGGGGGTTTATAAATTGGGGGTTTTTCTACATTATGATCAAATAGACAAATAGTAGTTTATAAATTGGGGGTTTTTCAATAACAAGAATGAACATGGCTATACTTGTAAGTAAATGATAGTATCTCTAAATGAAACATGGTTTCAAGTATACTATGATACAAATATTAAGTGTGGGAATTTTGGGTGAACTAGAACATGATCAAACAAGTAAATAAGGGTTTATGATTTTGGGGTTTTCCAATGAAAGGGATGAATGTTGTTATGCAAGTGTGTAAGTATTATTATCCTCCAATAAACCATGATTTTAAGTGTGATATGATGAAGTAGGCTTAGAAGCCATGATTGTTATGATGTGATGCAATGAATGAAATGTTCTACATTCTAGAATTGTCTAAGTATGCTATGATGCTAATATACCTT
Organism: Tetracentron sinense; assembly: GCA_015143295.1. Taxonomy (NCBI): domain Eukaryota; kingdom Viridiplantae; phylum Streptophyta; class Magnoliopsida; order Trochodendrales; family Trochodendraceae; genus Tetracentron; species Tetracentron sinense. Next base: position 37,852,378 of record CM026551.1, on the reverse strand, counting down.
GTATGAACCATATGAGTTAATTAAGGTATTCAAGTATACTATAATGATCATTATGCCTTGTATGAACATGTTTAATTAGTTAAAGCTTTCCACATAGATGTTATACTGCTCACAAGCACTCCACGCACGATAAGTATTGCACGACCATGGTTTTCTCATAAGCATGAATTTCAAGAAATCATAAGAAAGGTTTTCAAAGGCATTCATAAGCAAGAAGCATAGATGCATAAGAGTTGACTAAGCCAAACTTTGGGTTGACATTCTAAGATCGGTTACTTCATGCTCACAAGGATCAAGTCTAAGATCTCGCATAAACTCCACAGATCATAAGTCTCGCAAGGCTTTTCAAGAACTCATAAGAAACTCACAAGTCTAAGATCTTGCATATGTCTCCAAGGAGAACAAGCTCACAAGGATCATAAGCTCACAAGAAGCTCACAAGTACTCATAAGCTCACAAGCTCACAAGAACTCTAAGCTCACAAGAATTCATAAGAAAACATGAGGCTCACAAGCATTCATAAGAACTCATAAGCATACATGAGAGGGTTTGTTTTCCATGAAAAGAACAAGTTTTATGAAAGGTTTTTCATGACGGGTTTTAAGCATGGGTTTGGTGATTTGTATTCTTTTCCGCACTGTATTAAATATTGTGATTATGATAGCATTGTTAGCTAGTAGATTTTGCTCGCTGAGTATTCCATGCTCAGCCGTACATGTTATGTCGTCAGGTACGCTATACGATACATGTACTCCGGTTCTTTGAAACGAGGCAACTCATGGGGAACAGGAGATTGCTCGGGTGGTCATCCAGATGTTGGGGGTTTGACACGTGACCCCATGGTTGGGAAGAGAGTGAGAGAGACATGTGTTTTGGGTTTTATGTCTGGGGATATTGTATCACTTGAGTTTGTAACCCAGGTGAAGAATTGCTTGTACATGTTTCGGTTTCTATTCATTTATTGCAAATAGTTGTACTTGGAATACAGTTAAGTTATTAAAGAAATTTTCAGTTCACTATTTAGCTTGCCTTATATGCTTCCGCAGGATGATTGTATGGTAGGTAACGAGCCCAAATATAGCCTAACTCCTAGGTGGTATTTTGGGGCGTTACAGAGGTGGTATCAGAGCTTAGGCATTAGGTCTCTAGGGTTACTTAGAGTTCAATACCACGAGTAAGTCAAGGCATTAAGTGCACCTTAGGAGTCGTATTCCAAGTGTAGACTAATCACTTAGTCTTTCTCTATAACAGGTTGATTCCAACCGAAGTTAGTATCTGTCTTCGCTAGGAAAACCGAAAAATTTATATCCTTATGCTATTATGTGTGGTATTGCTATGTGGTATTATATGATATATGGTGTGCATACTATATGTTATATGCTAAGTGAAAACCAATGCTTTATGAACGAGCTTCCTAGTTAGACTTACGAGTTGAGAAATACTCAGGCTAGAGTCTAACCCAAGTGTTGGTGGACAAGGAATTGGTATGTCCTTTGTCGCATTGTGTTATTAGAGTTCGTTAGGGAGTTGTCTTCCGAGCAAGACTATAGGATCCTCTTTTGCCTCACAAGTCTAGTGAATTTAGAATGGCATCAACATCATGCATAGCATAAGCATCACGCATATCATGAGCATCATACATAGCGTCATGCATGGCATGAGCATCATACATATCATAAGCATCATGAACATCTCATAAGCATCATATATATCATAAGCAACATACGCATGTCATAAGCATCACGCATGTCATAAGCATCATACACACCTCATTTTACATCATGCATGTCTCAAAGTACTTAGAGGATCATGCTCAAGGAAATCAAAGGGGAGTTATATTCTAAGTATAAGACTAATCAGTTAGTCTTAGTCCTAGTTGATTAATACTTAACCGAAAACGAGAAAGCTTAGTCACGCTAGGCATCCATTCCTATTAATATATATACCTTGGTGTGTCTATATAATTTATGCTTATCTTATGATGTGAATGCCTCGACATATATCTACAATACACTTATTTAATAAAAATCTTAGGCACCTTAATTATAAATAAATACCTAGCACATGGTGGTGCTTTCAAAAAAAATAAAATAAATAAAATAAAATAATAATAAATAAATAAATTTCGGCATGGTACTAGATTCTCTAGAGTCTCTTAGAGTTGATGTCAGGGGTGAGCAAAGGCATTAGGTTTCCTAGGATCACGAAATTTTCTGAGTTGAAATTTGAACTCAAATGAACTTTGAATTTAGGTTTGGTACCACGACATAAGGGGTATCAAGCAGAGGTATTAGTTCAATATAGGGAGTCATATCCCGAGGATAGACTAGTCACCTAATCTTAAGTGTGCAATTCGTTATACCTTAACCGAGTGGGAGAACGTAGCCCCGCTAGGGAAACTAGTTGTATGACTATACTATTAGGTATGAGAATTGGGTGTGTATGCTATAATATATATACCTTGAGGTTTACAATATGCTTTAGAAGCTAAGTTAGCTAGTAATTTCATTGTATGTTGTACAGTATGGTCGTATGTTGTTACGTGTTATTACTTAACTTCATCATAACAAATTGTATTTGAAATACGAGGAATTGAAGAGTTTAGTTTCCAAATCAAACTCGCGTTTAGATATTGCCTCAGGACTTTACCATGGGGCATGACACGCGAGGTAGAGTTTAATAGACTAAAGGAAGTGAAGGTGATACTCCATTTGGCAATGAGCAGCCTATGCTCCCGTCAAAGTTGTGGAGCTATAAATTAGTGATAGAAATTGCTATGATTGTTATATATGTACGGACTTGCGACAATATAACTATACGTGAATGTGTTGCGATGTACGAATTGTACATGCTGGGTACAAATGAAAACATTATTCAGTTTTAATATCAAAGGCACCTTGCTAGTCGGTGAGTGCCTAGTCTATGTGTTAGTCTAAATTGGATCAACACACCCTTGTGCCATGTCTAAGGTGGTCAAGCCGTATACTCATATGTATATTATACCTACTTCAACGAAGTGTGATGTGTTGCCTGTATATAACATGCTATCTATATAATATATATGATTTATGTACTTGCTTGACGGTGGTTAGTCAAGGGCGCCTTGCTAATGAGCGGGTGCCTAGTTAGGTGTGGGTCGGCACCGGATTGATAAATCCTGTCATGTCTTAGGTTACTAAGTACAAAGGCTCGTTCGAGCAAGACGAAGTGCGGGAAGGGTTCCCTCTCTTGTACACGTAGCATTCTAATTTCGAGGACGAAATTCCTATAAGGGGGGGAGGATGTAGAACCCCAAAAATTTGGTTCACTGTTCAAGTGAATAGTGTCGAGGACACTAGTATTGTAAGGGCCAAAGGCCTTTATTATAAGTTGGATTTTGGTTAATGAGAGTGAGGGTTTCCCTCATAGCCTAAGTGCGATGTGAGTTTCATGTTAGAATCAAGAAGTGTAAGGTGTTTTGAGAAAACATGCAAAGAGTATAAAACCATACTCAAAGCATTAAATGTATAGTGGTATGAATAATGTTGATTCAAGGGATTTGTGGCGGCCGGGGCCTCCCATGCATTTGGGTTGTGCCCAATAGGTTACCTCGGTTTCGTTTTAGAACCTATGGTCGTGAGTTATGAGAATAGAAGTAGGGTGTGTAAAATACCTTAAGGGCTTAAAGGGTTGAAGGTGAATAGGGTTAGTGTACAATGCATTAAAAGGCTTAAGACCTACCATGTGTTCTTGATATTGGGGGAAGTGAAGTGAAGACTTTATATGTGTATGTTGAGCCTCAAAACAAGAGTATAATAATACTCAAGTATTTAGGGTATAAAATACCATAAGTGTGAACGTAGAACCACCGGGAAACCATTTCACAATGTTGTGAATAGCACCATGGGCACAAGTCTTGTAAAGGCTGAGGGCCATTTATGTGACTTGGTTAAGGGGCATGATAAGAGTAGTCAAATTAGTTTAAGTGTTTATTGTTGGGTGTTTGGATGAATAAATAAGAGTATGACATACTCTAAGTGGGTAAAAACATGGGTATAAGGTACCCTAAGTGTTAATGAGTTGCGAGTGAATAGTGTTGTTACGCGAGGCATAAAGAGACCGGGGCCTCTCATGCATGTTGGGGTGTGTCCCATGATCACCTAGGTGTGTTTAAAACCTATGGAGTAATGATTCATGAGGTGTTAGTATGGTTTTGGAACCGAAGGAAAGGAGTGTGAAACACTCCTTATGTTCTAAGTGTCAAGAATGGGAATGCCTTAGCATACCCTTGATTTTAAATAGCCCTACTGTTCACAAGGCTCATCGGAATCAAGAGATTCTTGGATTTTTGGAAAGGTAATTGAACCCTCTTCGGGGTTCATGTTGATCACTTGTCTTGGTTTTGAGTTGGTGTTAGGTCAAAAGACCGATTTCTGAAGTCGGGTCGGTTTAAAATCTGGACTGACGAAACCCAGTTTCGGATCAGTCAGCTTTAGGGGCACAATTGTCCAAGCAATATAGAGAATTAGAAATTGTGTAAAACACCAAAGTTGTTCTCCTTCGAAATATGAATCCAACGCAAGTTGAATCGTCAAAAACAGACGAGCGAGTCAAAAGTTATGGCCAAAATACGAAAATGAAAAAATGCTGAAAACTTTCTGCAAAAGTTGCGATCGCTCGTAGGGACCCTACGAACGATCGTAGCGGAGCTACGAACGATCGTAGAGTCGCTACGATCGATCGTAAATCTCCAGAAATGCTGGAAACTCTCGGGTGAAACTACGATTGATCGTAGAAAGCTACGATCGATCGTAGAAGGCTACGATCGATCGTAAATCGCTACGAACGATCGTAGATGCGCGATTTTACTTTCTTGGATGCGATTTTTTTGTGGTTTTTCACCCCTTACACTATAAATAGAAGACTTTAGGAGGGTTTTTTGTTTACCCTAAACCAAGGAGAGTTCCTAGAAAGAGAAGGAGAGGATCTTGAGGATTCCAAATAGGGTTTGTTTTGGAATCAAGAAAAGCTTCAACAAGGGTTTGATCTTCTCCAAATCAAGCTTGGATCATTCCAATCAAGTGAGGATTTTTCTCAAGGGGTTTCCTTCAACCTAGAAATTGATTCTAAGAGGTTAGTAAAACTACTATCTAGCTTTGTTATCATACATGGATGGGAAAAGATGACCCAATGGGTGATTTAGCTTTACTAGGATGCCTAGATCTAAATGTGAATGAAAGTATGTTTGAATGGAATGTTAGTGATTCTACCTATCTAACTTTGGTATTGTGCAAATTGTGAAAAGATGATAAAAAGGGGGTTTATAAATTGGGGGTTTTTCTACATTATGATCAAATAGACAAATAGTAGTTTATAAATTGGGGGTTTTTCAATAACAAGAATGAACATGGCTATACTTGTAAGTAAATGATAGTATCTCTAAATGAAACATGGTTTCAAGTATACTATGATACAAATATTAAGTGTGGGAATTTTGGGTGAACTAGAACATGATCAAACAAGTAAATAAGGGTTTATGATTTTGGGGTTTTCCAATGAAAGGGATGAATGTTGTTATGCTAGTGTGTAAGTATTATTATCCTCCAATAAACCATGATTTTAAGTGTGATATGATGAAGTAGGCTTAGAAGCCATGATTGTTATGATGTGATGCAATGAATGAAATGTTCTACATTCTAGAATTGTCTAAGTATGCTATGATGCTAATATACCTTGTATGAACCATATGAGTTAATTAAGGTATTCAAGTATACTATAATGATCATTATGCCTTGTATGAACATGTTTAATTAGTTAAAGCTTTCCACATAGATGTTATACTGCTCACAAGCACTCCACGCACGATAAGTATTGCACGACCGTGGTTTTCTCATAAGCATGAATTTCAAGAAATCATAAGAAGGGTTTTCAAAGGCATTCATAAGCAAGAAGCATAAATGCATAAGAGTTGACTAAGCCAAACTTTGGGTTGTCATTCTAAGATCGGTTACTTCATGCTCACCAGGATCAAGTCTAAGATCTCGCATAAACTCCACAGATCATAAGTCTCGCAAGGCTTTTCAAGAACTCATAAGAAACTCACAAGTCTAAGATCTTGCATATGTCTCCAAGGAGAACAAGCTCACAAGGATCATAAGCTCACAAGAAGCTCACAAGTACTCATAAGCTCACAAGAAGCTCATAAGCTCACAAGCTCACAAGAACTCTAAGCTCACAAGAATTCATAAGAAAACATGAGGCTCACAAGCATTCATAAGAACTCATAAGCATACATGAGAGGGTTTGTTTTCCATGAAAAGAACAAGTTTTATGAAAGGTTTTTCATGACGGGTTTTAAGCATGGATTTGGTGATTTGTATTCTTTTTCGCACTGTATTAAATATTGTGATTATGATAGCATTGTTAGCTAGTAGATTTTGCTCGCTGAGTATTCCATGCTCAGCCGTACATGTTATGTCGGCAGGTACGCTATACGATACATGTACTCCGGTTCTTTGAAACGAGGCGACTCATGGGGAACAGGAGATTGCTCGGGTGGTCATCCAGATGTTGGGGGTTTGACACGTGACCCCATGGTTGGGAAGAGAGTGAGAGAGACATGTGTTTTGGGTTTTATGTCTGGGGATATTGTATCACTTGAGTTTGTAACCCAGGTGAAGGATTGCTTGTACATGTTTCGGTTTCTATTCATTTATTGCAAATAGTTGTACTTGGAATACAGTTAAGTTATTAAAGAAATTTTCAGTTCACTATTTAGCTTGCCTTATATGCTTCCGCAGGATGATTGTATGGTAGGTAACGAGCCCAAATATAGCCTAACTCCTAGGTGGATTTTGGGGCGTTACACAAAAGTCAAGGATTTGACTAGTATCATTCTCACATTCACAAATGGCTAAAAGAACTTAGAAAGACTTTTAGGTCAGAAAAGATGTGTTTTCAGTAAATCTAGACTTGGATACAATCTTTCTTCAAAACAAAAAGACTATCAAAACTTCTTTACAAAATTAAGTAGCAATCAAACTCCACTTTCTACTGCTTTTTATAATGGAAAAATAGTTTAAAAGATTTGGGTCCAAAAAGAACATCACTTCCTAGAATTGATATTTGTTTCAATGGACCAAAGATGATGTGGGTTCCAAAAGGGTCAAATCCTCCCAAAACCACCCAAAAGTCTGTCGCGCCCCAAAACCCACCCTAGGAGTTAGAGTGAATCTTGGACGACTCAATCATGACTTACATAACTTGCTTGACAAACCAACCTGCAAAACCCCATAGAGCATATACAATAGAGGACATTATCGCGGAAACATAACTATAAAACACAGCGGAAGTCTAACAAACCTCTAAGTATATACATATGGTCCAAGTTTATACAAAAAAGGTAACCAAAAGAAAGTGCGGACAGACCCGCCAAAATACATGGATAAAATCTCTCATCTCACCCACAGCTAATCTACTCAGAATCTACAACCACCTAATGGTAACCCTCTACTAGAGGTTCCTCAAAAGGCTCCTCGACGTACTCCTCCTCCACCCATGGACTCGGAGCACAGATATCAAATGGAGCAGCTGCTCCGCCGTCACCTGCCGACATAAGAAGTACGGCTGAGCATGGAATACTCAGCGGGTACTAAGCACTAACCAATAGTCATAGCATACGGATAGCATACATAAAGGAGGAAGCAAGTTGCATATATAGAACATGAACAATTTATATCATACAAGGAAGCAAAACAATTTATAATCATGCTTGTATTTCGTAGAAAGCCGATGAAACCTCTTGAAAACATCGTGCACTTGACTTGACTTGAAAATACCATTTCCGTGCTTGAAACTTATTATGTTGTCATATCATGCGTGTCATGTCATGTCATGCGTGTCATGAGGTTATCATGCTTGCTTGTTCATAATTTAAACATGTTCACATGCCTAGTTGCCGTTCATAGTCCGTCACAACTAGTACCCTATATGCAGATGGGTATGCCTAGTTGCCGTTCATAGCCCGTCGCAACTAGCATCCATGCAGAATGTGAATGCCGAGTTGCCGTTCATAGCCCGTCGCAACTAGCATCCATGCGGAATGTGAATGCCTAGTTGCCGTTCATAGCCCGTCGCAACTAGCATCCATGCAGAATGTGTGATGTTATGTTATGCGTGTCATGCCATGCTATGCTATGCGTGTCATGCGATGCTATGCATGTCATGCGAGGGGATGGGAGACCTTTCCCTATGCAATGCATGATTGTCTTGCCCTTGTCAAAGCGAAGTGAAACATATCTTAGGATATGCCCCACCTCTACGTCCCATACTCAAAACATCGGTAAATCACATCATTCCATGCGTGCTCGTGAGATCGTGTGCATACTTGCATTTGGAATTAAATATGACAATTTGGAGTGATTCACAAGGCATAGCATATGACAATTTAAGTAATTAATAATCTACACATTTTAAGAAATGTAAGAAACACACTATCATGAACCCTAACAAATTTCAAGAGCAATTAAACATGGGTTCCCTTAATTTATCATTCATTTTGTTCACCTTGGCATTTCATCAAACATGGGGTGTGTTTATTTTTCACTTAAACCTAGATCATGCTTTTCTATGTGGGTTATGCTCACATCACACTTGTATGTTCATTATTAGTACAATGCCCTTTCCCATTCGTTCATTACATCATCCACACGGCATCCATTTGCCAACATCCATCTCCATTCACCATTCATACCACCAATCTCATAACACATATATATGTGAAGGAAAACAAGGAGAAACAAAGGAAAAGAGAAGCTATAACTAGGAGGGTAGTAAGAAGTACCGACCTTGATCAAGTGGGGAAGAAATCCTCCACCAAACGCACGTGAGTTGCTGCCCTAGCTTGAGGAGAGTGCCCCACACGAGCTCCACGAATGCTTGAACCGAAATCTTGAAGAAATCGGGCTTGAGGTTGATCTAGGGTTTCAAAACCCTTTGATTTCTCTCCAAAATGGAAACCTAGGTTTTGGAAAACCTTCTCCTTTCTCTCTAATCTCCCAAATCTTCTAAGGGTTGAGAATGAGCCCTAAAGGCTCGAGTAATCCTATATAAGAAAGGGTATAACACCCGAATGCCGAAAATGCCCTTAGTGAAAATTCTGTAAAACGCGGGGACCGAGCGATCGGTGTAAATGACCGATCGATCGGTTGCCTACCGATCGATCGGTTTCATAACCGAGCGATCGGTTGAAATTTCACTCTCTGGAAAATTTCTCCATACAAAAATCTTGACCAGTCGATAGCCTCCGAGCGATCGGTTTTGGACCGATCGATCGCTCCATGGACCGAGCGATCGGTGGTCTGCAGGTCCAAACTGTTTTGGCCATAACTTTTGACTCGTTCGTCCGATTTTGACGATTCAACTTGCGTTGGGTTCATACTTCGAAAACGAACATTTCTGACGTTTCAGAATTTCCAATTTCTTCCTTATTTATTAATTGCATTACTTTAAAGGAAAAATGGCTATGAAGGGTCATGCATAAATGTGAAAAGGTCCGGGGCCTTACAAAGTCAATTCAGGTTTCAACCAAAACTGTTTGGGTATCAGGAGGAAAATATCTTGGAGTTGTTTGATTTGTTTGTGTAGGTGTGTCTGAAGTCAAGATCATCCAAGACAACTTGGTTCTTAGATAGTGGATGTTCAAGGCACATGACTGGGAACAAGAAGTTGTTCATATCATCACTCCCAAGGATAGACGTCATGCGACTTTTGGAGACAAAGCTAAAGGGAAGATCATTGGAATAGGTAACATTGGTAAGAATCACTCTACTTATATTGAAAATGTGTTGCTAGTAGATGATCATAAGCATAACTTCATTAGCATTAGTCAATTATGTGACAAAGGTCTAAATCTCTCATTCAAATCCAACATTTGCATGATTAAGGATAAAGATAACCTGAATACCTTGTTTATTGCTCATAGAAATCAAAATGTCTATACCTTATGAGTTTGATGAGCTTCAATCACAAAATATGATTTGTTTTTCTGCTATTGATGAAGCTAGTTGGTTGTGGCATAGGAGATTAGGCCATGCTAGTATGGATCTTTTGTCTAAATTATCTAAAAATGAACTAGTCAAAGGTTTACCTAGAACTAAATTTATAAAAGATAAAATTTGTGATGCTTGCCAACTTGGAAAACAAATAAAATCTTCTTTCAAATCTAAGAAAATCATTTCTACTTGTAAGCTTTTAGAGTTCTTGCATATGAAACTTTTTAGGCCAAATGAAATGGCTAGCCTAGGAGGCAAATCTTATGCCTTTGTAATAGTTGATGACTATTCAAGGTACTCTTGGGTGTTATTCCTTTCTCACAAAAGTGAAGCACATTCTTTGTTTAAAAATTTATGCAAAAGAGTACAAAATGAAAAAGGTTATGCTATAAACAATGTAAGAAGTGATAGAGGAGGAGAATTCAAAAATAAAGAGCTTGAATCATTTTGTAATGATAATGATTTTAACCATAATTTTTCAGCTCCTAGAACTCAACAAAATGATGTAGTTGAGAGGAAAAATAGATCTTTTCAAGAAATGGCTAGGACAATACTTAATGAAAAAAACTACCTAATTATTTTTGGGCTGAGACCATTAATACTACATGTTATATAATTAATAGGGTAGTTATAAGAAAAAAATTAAATAAAACACCCTATGAACTTTGGAAAGGAAGAACTTGTAATATTGGATACCTTAAAGTGTTTGGATGTAAATGTTTTATACTAAATTGTTAGACATGATGCCTAGAAAAGTCATTTAGATTGTTAGAACCTTATTAATTTGATTAATAAATGCTTCTTCTTAATTTATTGTTTATTCAATATGGGTAATTGACCATGATCATGAGATGATCTATACGATATGAGATATCGATAAAGGTCCATAGGATATATTGTAGGAAAGTTATGTGATTAGATTATCACAGGTAGATATAACTTTCCAGTTCCTTATACCTTATATAGTCACAGCTGTGGGTGAAGCTGGGTACTTCACTTATATGGCTGTTAGAATTCTAAGATGTTCTCAATAGTTGAGATGTAGTTCTATCTCGAACTATTGTAGTGGAAACTACACATCAGCATATGGGTGCTTAAATGTACACTGACCGATTGCATTCAATGAGAGACCTCTTGCATAAACATACTATCAGATAGTTGGTCTCTCATTCACATTGAACGGTTTCAATGATCCTTAGATCTAATGAGTTCATCTATGCCTAGGCCGTGATCTGACTTTTTTGATTCCACCAGCGTATTTTTTAACTTAGAGAATACAATACAGTGACAGTTGGATAGTCAGAAAGTTGTTCGAGTCATGATGAATTTCAAACAAGAAATCCATACTCATTAATTTGAGAGATTATCTAAGATCCGGGTAAGACAGTTGATTAAGTTCAAATCCTGTGCAGGTGATTTTGAAAACAAAATAAGTTTTGAAATATACTTTTATTAAAAGGTATTATACTTATAAAAAGATTTTTTCAAAATGTTTTTTATGAGAAATTGTTTCTCATGGCTTAATCATAAGTCTTGGAAACCCAGATGATTTGCAATGGGCTATGGGTTAGATAGTATGTCAATCTCGAAGGCCAATTAGGGATAATGTATTTCGAAGGATAAATCGAATTTAAAAGGTCATGTGACGGGATCCGTAATGGTTAATGTTCATACACTGGGATTCAATTGCAACATGGATTTCTAACGTCACTTGCAATTCTGATGTAATTCCCGTTTAGGGTCAATGGGATAACATTGGATAAGCCAGGGTAAGAATGTCCCAGAGCAATCTGTGGAGATGCTCACATAAGAAATAGAAGCTCAAAAATTGATTAAAAGTTAATCAATTATTTTAAGTGATTAAAAGTTAATCATTTAATTAAATAGAATAATAGTTAATCTATTGTTTAAATTAATTGTTAATTTAAACTAAGAGATTATTTTAGTAATTATTTGATTAACATAATTAAAGGGGAATTGAGTTTGACCCATATCCATAAACCCATTAAAATGGACCTTTAATATGGGCCAAAACCCATGGGTTTAAACCCTAGGGTGGGGTGCCCACTTGAGGAATCCTAATTGGATTAGGATTTATTTAATTGAATAATTATTGAAATATAATTCCTTTTATTATGGAATTAAAATCCAAGTGTTGGATTGCAATTAGGATTAAGATGTTATTGTAATTAGATTACAATAAGGAGTTTTAACTCCTCAAATCCCACGCCCCATAGAAGCTCACGCCCCCCCCTTGTGGATTCCTAGTTTGACTAGGTTTCCTACTTTGGTGTAGGATGTTGACTTATCCCTTTTAGTTAAGGAATCCTCTTATAATAGGGACTTTTTAATTAATAAGAATTACTACAACTAAAGTAGTTATAGATTAAGTAGGAGTTTATTTAATTAATAAATCCTAATAGATAAGATCAAGTTGGAGTTGGATTAGGATAAGATCCTAGTTTACAAATACCCCAACACCCTAAACCATTAAGTAGAATTCTTCAGAATTTTTTCTCTCCTCTCCTCACTCTCTCCAAACCGTGAGCTCTACAGGAGACCCCTAGGAATTTTCGTGAGCTATATTGGTGGTCCTAGTTGGGTTTTGCAAATCTAGGGTTTTGAACCTTAGTATTATTGGTGATAGAAGGTCTACACCATTGATCCATCTTCTTCCTCTTGCTTCTATAATTCCAAAGGAGATTCTAAAGCTTCGTGGGGATAGCGAAGAACAAGGATCGAGCTTCTAGTATTTTTTCGGAGAAATCTCTACAAAGAGTTCTGACGGTTCGAGTGGATTAAGCTTCTCTGGTGAAAAATATTCACCAAGGTGATATGACTAAAACTCTTAGATAATTTTGATGTTTTTTATGGTATTAAGATCTAGGGGATCCAGTTTCCGCATAAATTTTTATCCGGATCCCCCTTCAATTGGTATCAGAGCTCATGGTTAGGAGTATTTTTTATTTATTTTGATAAGGTAATTAAATTGATGATTTAATTCATGAGATGAATTAATTTAGATCTATTTAATATTGCTCGTAGTTTTTATTATTTTATTTGTTCATAAGATGAATAAATAAATATTTATTATATTATTTAATGAGATTTGATAATTAAATAAATTTTAAAAACTATTATTATATGTTATATAATTAAATTCAAAACAAAGAGTTTATTTTGAAATTCCTTTTATATGATTTGATCATTAATGAATAAGGCCCATGGTGTTTGACACCCTTGCTTAAGCGTTCTTGGAGATTAAAGCTTATTTCGATTTAAATTGATTCATGGATTTTTGGATTTGTATTTGATTAGAAGAATCGATATAGTTTTGGTATTTTGGCCATAACTTTATGACCGTAAGTCCAATTTAGGTCCATCAGTACATCGTTTCAAAGCCGTTGAAAAGATCTACAACTTTCGTGAAGAAAGTTTTTCTAGAGTCAATCTTTTTGAGGGTCAAAACTTGAGTCAAAAATCTAAAGCAGGAAAAGGAGTTTTCTAAATTAATTTTCCAAGAGGCTTTCAAATTTTTCCTAAATTGCATTATTTGATTATGAAAATTGTTTTATGGAAAATATAATTGTTTTAATTTTTCGGGGTTTCATCTATAGAAGATATAGATTTTTATCAGGCGATTTGATAATTGTTATCAAATTTTAAATCATTTTAAAAATAAGAAAAAGTACTCCATCACCATGTAGCATCTTTTTTTATATGAGATTATAGTTATGGGTCATAATATATGATAAATTATTTATCATTCATGCACTCATACTAGTGGTTAATATATAGTAGGTTTTGGCAATCTGTAAAGGGCAGATTCATTCGGTTTCCCTGAAAAGGGTGAATAGAATATTGGTTTCCCTAATGCCATTTAAATTCTATTTAATGCATTGGTGGACATGCTGTGAAGGAGGATGTTGCAATGTGATCTAGATAAATGATAAAGGAAGGGATGGCGAAGGAGTTTGTGAGCTACCTTTATTCTTATCACATTCCCTTGCATCGATGCATTTTAATTTATTGACCCATAACGATTAATCTTGTATACTAATGTTTTACTATCATAAGATGATAACTGCTGTTTATTTATCATGAGATGATATCTGTTTGTATGTTTAATTATTTTGTTGAAATAATTGCTCTTGATATATCATCTGTATATATGACTGGGGACAAGTCCCTAAGTATTATGATCTTCTACCATACACTATGTGATCCTATAGTGGGGAGTGTGAGTAAGCTGACAGGCCAAAGCGGTGCCCAATCCCTCTCACCTATGAGTGAACATGGTAAAAACTGAATAAGAAAATAGTGGGAGCAGTAACGCCAAAGCGTGAGCTTTTATTAGGGGTTTATTAAGTTAATGGTAGGTGGGCACATGAATAAGAGATATTATACAATAACGCCAAAGCATGAGTTAACATCCCTTATAGATCAGACAGAAGATCCAATGCTCCAGGATTCACAAGATGAGATCTGTGAAATTGAAGACGATAGTTTCTAACTGCCTATTCAAGGCGATGTGATGATGTGCCCAAAGGCAGGATCACATTAAGCCAGTGTCTAGGTTTTCGATGCCAATTAATTCTTCCCAAATTGGCAATACCATTAGAAAAAGACCCATAATCTAATTGGTATTAATGAATACAATAGATCCCTAATACTATCTTATTTGTCATTTGATTAGATCATGACAGGCCTACACCCATTAACTAAAATTCTTCGTGATGAAAAGTTAGTAGGAACTAACTATGTAGACTGGAAAAGACTGATTAGAATTGTGTTTGCTGTGGATAACCTTGACCTATGTCTTAAGACACCTAAGCCAGAAATTCCTCCAAATGCTTCACCGGCCCAAAAGGTTGAGTTAGAGCAATGAGAGAGGTCCAATCAGATGACCAAGTGCTATATATTGGCTTCAATGTCTAACATTTTGCAAAGCTAGCATGAACACATGGATAAGGCTTCTGACATTTTGCAAAACCTTTTTGAGATGTTTGGTGAGCAAAACCTTTCTGACATTAACACCAAGATGGCTGAGGGAACTCCAGTCAGGGAACACATCATAAAGATGATGAGATTATTGAATGAATTGGAAATTCTTGGTTGAGAGAAGGATGCCATCACTCAAGTTGACACTGTTCTGCAGTCAATCCCTCTATCCTTCAATTCGTTTGTGTCAAATTATAACATGAACAAGAGTGAAATGTCACTAAGTGAGCTTATGAACTCACTTGTGACTGCAGAAGATTTGATCAAAAAGTCAACTAAAGGTGAAACTTTAATCGTCGATAAACCTGATACCTCCAAGAAATCTAAAAAGTTTAGAAAAGGGAAGAAAGACAAAGGAAAGTTTAAAGACAATAAGGGTAAGGCAAGAGTTGCCAAAGGTTCTTCAGGGATAGCTGGCAAGGAAAACAAATGCAATGGAAAGTGTTTCCACTGTGGTAAAATAGGCCACTGGAAGAGGAATTGCAGGACTTACCTCGCAACTCTTAAGAAGGGTAGCAGAAGTACTCAAGGTATGAGATACTTTGAAGTACATATTACTATTGAGTCTAACTTTCTGGACGGTCCTCCTAACTCATGGTGCGTGGATTCTGGATCCACTGTACACATTTTCAATTCTTTGCAAGGGTTCAAGGAAACCAGAAAGCCGACCAAACAGGAGCAGAAGCCTAAAGTTGGCTCCAGTGCAAATGTTGTAGTGAAGTCAATCGGCTTGTTTACTCTTTATTTACCTAATGGAAAGACATTAATTTTAGAAGACTGCTTTTATGTGCCTTCAGCACATCAAAATTTGATTTCAGTATCTAGACTCGTATTTTATTGATTCTCTATCAATTTTAATTCAATTGTTGAAATTAAGAAAGATGGAATGGTCTTGATAACTGGTAATCTAATTAATGATCTTTATTTGATATTTCCATTGGTAAATAATGAATGTCTGCAAAGTGAAAATGTCTCATCATCAAGAATGTCTGGAATGAAGAGACATTGCACTGAGTCTACTTGTCTTTGGCACAAGAGACTTGGTCACATTAATCTTGATAGGATCAAGAGGTTAGTAATAGATGGTCCCCTTGACTTCCTTCAGGTAGAACCACTCCCTACATGCGAGTCTTGTCTCGAAGGGAAGATGACCAAGAAGCCTTACCCTAAAAAGGTAGGAAGAGTCGAGCAAAAGTTAAGACTAATACATAGTGATGTATGTGGTCTATTTAACATTGTTGTACGAGGTCAATACCGGTATTTTGTCACATTTACCAATGATAATTCTAGATATGGATATGTCTATTTGATGCAACACAAATCTGACACCTTTGAAAAGTTCAAAGAATTCAGATTAGAAGTTGAGAATCAAACTGCCAAAACCATAAAGACACTTCGATCAAATTGAGGTGGTGAATACCTCACCAACAAGTTTATGGATTACTTAAGGGATAAGGAGATTATCTCGCAATGGACAAGTCCTGCCTCTCCTCAACAAAATGGAGTTTCTGAAAGAAGAAATCGGACCTTATTAGATATGGTTCGCTCTATGATGAGTCATGCCGATGTTCCTTCATATCTTTGGGGATATGCTATACAAACTGCCATTTATATTCTAAACCGGGTTCCATCTAAGTCTATTTAGTTTACACCCTATGAATTGTGGACTGGGCGAAAACCTAGTTTACAACATCTAAGGGTATGGGGTTGTCCTACGCATGTTCACAAACTCGAACCCACTAAATTGGAATCTAGGACAGAGAAATGAAATTTTGTAGCATATCCAAAAAGAAACTAAGGGTTTCTATTTCTACTCCAAAGCAAACCAAACAATAGTTGTTAGGCTTCATGCCACTTTCTTGGAGGAAAAAATGGATCTCCTTAAGAAAGTTGAATTTCATGAGATGAAAGACGACACAGCCAGTATCCAAACTGAACCTAATCCTTCCACTTTAATTTCTCCTAATTTTGTTCCACTGAGAAGGTCTGAAAGAGTTTCTAGACCACCGGATAGACTTCAGTATTACAATAATGAAGTTTCTCTAGTTACCCCTGATGATGATGATAAAGATCCTAATACTTATTAGGAAGCTACATTGGATGTAGATGCATCTCAATGGAATAAAACCATGAATGCTAAAATAGATTCCATGTATGACAACGGTGTCTAGACTTTAGTAGATCCACCAGATGGTACAAGGCGAATTGGATGCAAATAGATTTACAAAAGGAAGAAGGGTGCCGATGGTAACGTGGAGACCAATAAAGCTAGACTTGTTGCAAAAGGTTATACTCAAATTCAAGGAGTTGATTATGAGGATACCTTTTCACCTGTAGCTATGCTTAAATCCATCAGGATATTGCTAGCTATAGCTGCACACCATGACTATGAGATATTGCAAATGAATGTCAAAACTGCTTTCCTTAATGGAATATTAGATGAAGACATCTATATGAAGCAACTAAAGGGCTTCATTGCTCATAACCAGGAGAACATGGTATGCAAGCTCAATAAGTCGATATATGGTTTGAAACAAGCTTCAAGAAGCTGGAACCAAAGATTTGATCTTTCGATCAAAGAATTTGGATTTCAAAAGAATTTGGAAGAATCTTGTATATACAAGAAGGACAGTGGGAGAGCGGTAGTATACCTAATTCTTTATGTCGATGACATCCTACTCATTGGGAATGATCTAGGGATGTTGTCTTCAGTCAAGATATGGCTTTCTCAGCATTTCTCAATGAAAGACTTGGGAGAGGTATCATATATTTTTGGAATAAAGATTCTGAGAGATAGAAAATGCCGAATGTTGGGATTGAGCCAAACTTCCTATATAGACAAGATATTGTCTAGGTACAGTATGAGTAATTGTAAGACAACACTTGTAGAGCCCCGGACCTTTTCACATTTAATGCATGACACTTTCGTTGCCATTTTTCCTTTAAAGAGGTATAATTAATAAATAAGGAAGAAATTTGAAATTCCGAAACGTCAGAAATGTTCGTTTTCGAAGTACGAACCCAACGCAAGTTGAATCGTCGAAATCGGACGAACGAGTCAAAAGTTATGGCCAAAACAGTTTGGACCTGCAGACCACCGATCGATCGGTCCATGGAGCGATCGATCGGTCCAAAACCGATCGCTCGGAGGCTATCGACTGGTCGAGATTTTTGTATGGGGAAATTTTCCAGAGAGTGAAATTTTAACCGATCGCTCGGTTATGAAACCGATCGATCGGTAGGCAACCGATCGATCGGTCATTAACACCGATCGCTCGGTACTCGCGTTTTTGCAGAAAACTTAGTAAGGGTGTTTTAGTCTTTTGGGCAGTTTACTCTTACCTTAAGAGTCTTGCCCGAGCCTTTAGGGCTTATTTTACAATACTTAGAAGATTGAGAGCTAAGGAGAGGAGAAGAAGGCGATCCCTAACCTAGGGTTTGATTTTTGGAGGAGAAATCAAAGGGTTGTGAACCCACACTCACCTCAAGTCCATTTTCTTCGAGATCTCGGCTCAAGCTCGTGTGGGGCACTCTCCTCAAGCTAGGGCAGCAACTCACGGTCGTTTTGAAAAGGGGATTTCTTCCTCATTGTTCAAGGTCGGTACTTCTTACTACCCTCCTAGTTATAGCTTCCCTTTTCCTTTGTTTCTCCTTGTTTTCCTTCACTTATATATGTGTTATGAGATTGGTGGTATGAATGGTGAATAGAGATGGATGTTGGCGAATGGATGCCGTGTGGATGATGTGATGAACGAATGGGAAAGGGCATTGTACTAATAATGAACATACAAGTGTGATGTGAGCATAACCCACCTAGAAAAGCATGATCTAGGTTAAGTGAATAATGAACTCACCCCATGTTTGATGAAATGCCAAGGTGAACAAAATAAATGATAAATTAAGGGAAATCATGCTCAATTGCTCTTGAAATTGTTAGGGTTCATGATAGTGTGTTTCTTACATTTCTTAAAATGCGTAGATTATTACTCACTTAAATTGTTATATGCTATGCTTTGTGAATTACCCCAAATTGCCATGTTTAATTCCAAATGCAAGTATGCACATGATCTCACGAGCACGTATGAAATGACGTGATTTACCGATGTTTTAAGTATGGGACGTAAAGGGGGGCATATCCTAAGATATGTTTCACTTCGCTTTTGACAAAGGGCAAGACAATCATGCATTGCATAGGGAAAGGTCTCTCATCCCCTCGCATGACATGCATAGCATCGCATGACACGCATAACATAGCATCACATGACACGCATGACTCCGCATGGCATTACACGCATGGATGCTAGTTGCGACGGGCTATGAACGGCAACTAGGCATTCACATTCCGCATGAATGCTAGTTGCGACGGGCTATGAACGGCAACTAGGCATTCACATTCCGCATGGATGCTAGTTGCGACGGGCTATGAACGGCAACTAGGCATTCACATTCCGCATGGATGCTAGTTGCGACGGGCTATGAACGGCAACTAGGCATTCACATTCCGCATGGATGCTAGTTGCGACTGGCTATGAACGGCAACTAGGCATTCACATTCCGCATGGATGCTAGTTGCGACGGGCTATGAACGGCAACTAGGCATTCACATTCTGCATGAATGCTAGTTGCGACGGGCTATGAACGGCAACTAGGCATACCCATCTGCATATAGGGTACTAGTTGCGACGGACTATGAACGGAAACTAGGCATGTGAACATGTTTAAATTATGAAAATGCAAGCATGACAAGCATGACACGGTTAACAAGTTCCTAATCACGAAAAAGGGTACTTCAAGTCAAGTCAAGTGCACGATGTTTTCAAGGGTTTTATCAGTCTTTCTGAATGCAAGCATGAATATAAATTGCTTTACTTCCTTGTATGATATAAATTGTTCCTGTTCTATATATGCAACTTGCTTCATCCTTTATGTATGCTATCTGTATGCTATGACTGTTGGTTAGTGCTTAGTACCCGCTGAGTATTCCATGCTCAGCCGTACTTCTTCTGTCGGCAGGTGACGGCGGAGCAGCTGCTCCATTTGATATCTGTGCTCCGAGTCAATGGGTGGAGGAGGAGTACGTCGAGGAGCCTTTTGAGGAACCTCCAGTAGAGGGTTACCATTAGGTGGTTGTAGATTCTGAGTGGATTAGCTGTGGGTGAGATGAGAGATTATATCCATGTATTTTGGCGGGTCTGTCCGCACTTTCTTCTGGTTACTTTTTGTATAAACTTGGACCATATGTATATACTTAGAGGTTTGTTAGACTTCCGCTGTGTTTTATAGTTATGTTTCCGCTATAATGTCTTCTATTGTATATGCTCTGTGGGTTTTTGCAGGTTGCTTTGTCAAGCAAGTCATGATTGAGTCGTCCAAGATTCACTCTAACTCCTAGGGTGGGTTTTGGGTCGCGACAGAAGTGGTATCAGAGCTTAGGCTTTAGGTCTCTAGGGTCACTTAGAATCTTATGCCACGGCTTGACAAGAGCATATGTCAGGAAACAAGTTAGGAAGGAAGTAAGACGGGAGCGAGTCTGGTTCCAAGTGTAAGACTAAACTTTAGTCTTAGTCTAAAATGGTTGCTTTAACCAAGTACGGGTCCTAGGTACGCTAGAACACTAAAGTATAAGTATAATGTGATGAATACTCTGATTACTTGATGTGATGTATATTAGTATTATACAACTAATACAGATTGAATTATTGTGAAACGACATTGAAATAAACTGTGTTTTCAAGTGAGACTCATGTGGTGCTATTGTTCTCAGGACTTTAGTCATGA
The DNA here is from genome assembly GCA_015143295.1 of Tetracentron sinense. Lineage (NCBI taxonomy): Eukaryota > Viridiplantae > Streptophyta > Magnoliopsida > Trochodendrales > Trochodendraceae > Tetracentron > Tetracentron sinense. Next base: position 37,831,568 of record CM026551.1, on the reverse strand, counting down.
GGCGGGGCACACGGGGTCGTGGACCACACACCAGAGCTTCATCTCCTTCTAGAGATGAGGATGAGCAGCCGGACCTCTCTCAGGTCTTAGGCTCTATTGCTGAGACACTCGCCATCCTGGCGGCTCGGCAAACTATACCGGCATCAGCGGCATCTACTCCACCGCCCGCAGCTCCAGTACATCGTACAGCTGGAGTTGAGGCATTCAGGAGATTGAGGCCTCCATCCTTCCATGGGAGTGTGGACCCTCTCGCAGCAGAGGCATGGATCCTCCAGATGGAGAAGATTTTTGCGGTCCTCTCGCCTACAGAGGAGGATAGGGTGGCATGGGCAGTTTTCATGCTAGAGGGTGAAGCCCACCATTGGTGGTTGTCCGCATTGAGGACACGAGACTTGACCATGCAGGGTCAACCTTGGACTTGGGAGGAGTTTAAGGACACGTTCTATAAGAAGTATTTCCCGGTTGGAGCTCGGGAAAAGAAAGAGAGAGAATTCATCAACCTTGAGCAAGGTTCGATGTCTGTGGCCGCTTATGAGGCTAAGTTCTCGGAGCTATCACGCTTCGCGACACATATGATTTCCACCGAGGCAATGAAGGCGAGGAGGTTTGAGCAAGGGCTCAAGGATGTCATCATGGAGAAAGTGTCGGTTTTCAGGCACGCCACTTACGCCGAAGTAGTGGATAAGGCCTTATTGGTTGAGGCCAATTCTGAAGCAGTGTCTAAGAAGAGAGAGTTGGCGAGAGGCCAAGCCAGTAGTTCAGCACCTCCAGAGAGGCGGAATCGTACCGGCCCTTATCAGTATACATGGCCAGCACCACCGATGAGGCCGACTTATGCGGCCCCAGCACCACGGCAGTACGTGCCACAGGCACCTCGACCTCAGGCTCTCCCGGCCCCATGGCCAGTTGCACCTCAGGTGGCGAGATATGCTCCACCTCAGGCCCCTCCTACCCGCACACACGAGGCCTGCCCTTCATGCGGCCGACGGCACCCAGCTGGGGATTGCCTAAGAGCATCGGGTGGATGTTTTCACTGTGGTCGCCAGGGCCACGTGATCAGGGATTGCCCTACCCGGCATTTACCAGGCCAGTCTCAGGGGATTAGGCCACCAGCACGCCCAGCAGGATCATATCAGGCGTCATCTCAGACTACCCGGTCTACACCTCAGTCTCGCCAGGCGAACCAGGGGCGAGTTTTTGCCTTGACAGAGGGTGATGCACTTGCATCTGACGATGTGGTGCAAGGTACGCGTTAGGAGTTATTTTCCTTATTCGTGATTGTTGTGTTATGTTTTATTCCTTGTGTACGTAGTTGGTATGCTATATATATATTTACCTACGTGTATACACTGTTGAGGCTTGAATTGACGTAACTAGCTAAAATTTCAGGAACCCTACTAGTCAATGAGTATTTGGCTCGAGTGTTGATTGATACCGGGTCTACTCATTCGTTTGTCTCGCCGAGTTTTTCAGAAGGCTTTTCTGGGGAGCCAAGTCAGCTAGAACCGGAGTTACCCATTTCGACTCCTCTTGGCAAAACAGTATTGGCAGATAAAGTGTATAGAAATGGTGTGGTCCAAGTTGGAAGCCACGAGTTGGCGGTTGATCTCATCGTCCTTGGATTCCAAGACTTTGATGTTATATTGGGAATGGATTGGTTAGCAGCACATCATGGGCATGTAGCTTGCTTTGAGAAAATGGTACTCTTCAAGCCAGTAGAAGGAAAACCATTCCACTTTCGCGGGTTGAAAAGCAGATCTATTGCTCGTTTTGCGGCGTTGGGCGTAGCTAACCCCGAGGCAAAGGACTCATCAACTATTCCGGTTGTGAGTGAGTTCCTGGATGTATTTCCAGAGGAGTTGCCAGGATTGCCTCCAGACAGGGAGATTGAGTTTATGATCGAGCTTGCACCAGGCACAGCTCCTGTTTGCAGGGCTCCGTATAGAATGGCCCCTATTGAACTCAAAGAGTTAAAGGCTCAGTTGGAAGAATTACAAAGCCTTGGCTTCATTCGACCAAGTGTCTCACCGTGGGGTGCCCCAGTGTTGTTTGTCAAGAAGAAAGATGGTTCGATGCGGATGTGTGTCGATTACCGGCAATTGAACAAAGTCACTATAAAGAATAGGTATCCATTGCCTAGGATTGACGACTTGTTCGATCAGTTGAAGGGAGCAAGATTTTTCTCAAAGATAGATCTTCGATCGGGTTATCACCAGTTGAAGATTAAGGTGGAAGATGTTCCCAAAACTGCTTTCAGGACTCGATATGGGCACTATGAGTTCTTGGTGATGCCTTTTGGTCTCACGAACGCGCCGGCAGCCTTTATGGATTTGATGAACCGGGTGTTCCGACCATACCTAGATCAGTGCGTGATTGTATTTGTTGATGACATTTTGGTCTATTCCCAGACACGGGAAGATCACATACGCGACCTTCGCCTTGCATTGGAAATGTTAAGAGAGCACAAGCTATACGCCAAAATTTGCAAGTGTGAGTTTTGGTTGGAAGAGGTGGCATTCCTAGGCCACGTTGTTTCCGCGGAAGGCATCTCCGTTGATCCGAAGAAGATAGAAGCTGTTATGAGTTGGGCGAGGCCCAAGAGTGTTACTGAGATACGCAGCTTTCTTGGGCTGGCAGGCTACTACAGGAGATTCGTAGAGGGTTTCTCTAGCCTTGCAGCACCGCTTACTCACCTGACACGGAAGAATGCGCAGTTTGTTTGGAGCGACAAGTGTGAGATCAGTTTCACGGAACTGAAGAAGAGGCTTACTACAGCTCCTGTCCTTACAGTGCCATCCAGACCTCTTGGGTATGAGGTGTACAGTGATGCCTCACACGTTGGACTTGGATGTGTGCTTATGCAACACAAGAAGGTCATTGCCTATGCATCAAGGCAATTGAAGGAGCATGAGAAGAATTACCCCACGCACGACTTAGAGCTTGCCGCAGTCGTGTTTGCACTCAAGATCTGGCGACATTACTTATACGGGGTGGAATTCTATGTGTATACGGACCACAAGAGCCTCAAGTACCTCTTTTCCCAAAAGGAATTGAATCTAAGGCAACGGCGTTGGATGGAATTTCTGAAGGACTATGATTGTACCATTCAATACCATCCGGGTAAGGCAAATGTAGTGGCTGATGCTCTGAGTAGAAGATCTCAGGGGTTGTTAGCACACATGTTGGTTCAAGAATGGAAGCTACTAGAAGATTTGGCAAATCTGGACATCAGTGTGAATAACTCTGTCCGTGGTCCTACCTTGGCAAATGTTACGGTTCGGCCGTACATTATAGATTTGATCCAAGAATATCAAGCCATGGATGCGGAATTGTTGGCTTTCCGGGACAAGGAAGTTGCCAAGGGCAGTGAAGACTTTTCTCTCACTAGTCGGGGTGCTATCACATTCAAGGGAAGACTGTGCGTCCCAGCCAATGCAGATCTTCGAAGAGAGATTTTGGACGAAGCACACCGTTCGAAGTACACAGTGCATCCAGGGGGTACGAAGATGTACCGGAACCTCAAGAGTCACTTTTGGTGGCGGAATATGAAGAGGGAGGTTGCGGAATATGTAGCACGGTGCTTGGTGTGTCAACAGGTGAAAGCAGAACACATGCGGCCCGCAGGTCTATTACAGTCCATTCCGATTCCCAAGTGGAAATGGGAGAACATATCCATGGATTTCAAGTTGGCTTGCCAAAGACGGCAAGGGGTTCAGATGCGATATGGGTAGTAGTGGATCGTTTGACGAAGTCCGCTCACTTCTTGCCTTACCGAACTACTTTCAACTCTAGTCAGTTAGCTGCTTTGTACATCAAGGAAGTGGTGAGGTTGCACGGAGTGCCTGTCAGTATTGTGTCGGATCGGGATCCAAGATTCACATCACGATTCTGGAAAAGCTTCCAGGAGGCTATGGGTTCCCGACTCGATTTCAGCACCGCTTTTCATCCACAGACAGATGGACAAACCGAGAGAGTGAACCAAGTCATTGAAGACATGCTTCGGGCTTGTATGATGGATTTCAGAGGCAGTTGGGAAGAGCATTTGCCTTTGGTTGAATTCGCCTACAATAACAGCTATCAGGCAAGTATCCAAATGGCACCATTTGAGGCCTTGTATGGGCGAAGTTGTAGGTCTCCTCTCTATTGGGATGAGGTAGGAGAAAGGAAATTACTTGGTCCAGAATTGATTGAGCAAACTGCAAACACAGTTAAGATCATTCGGGATCGATTGAAAGCCGCTCAAGATCGCCAGAAAAGTTATGCGGACACGCGCCGTAGGGACTTGGAATTTCAAGTAGGGGATCAAGTTTTTGTGAAAGTATCTCCTAGTAAAGGGATCATGAGATTTGGAAAGCGAGGCAAGCTCAGTCCTCGGTATGTTGGGCCTTTTGAGATTATCACGCGAGTTGGTGAGGTTGCTTACAGGGTAGCTCTCCCACCTCACATGGCCGCAGTTCACAACGTCTTCCATGTGTCTATGCTTCGGAAGTACATTGCGGATCCTTCGCATGTCATAAACTTGGAACCGTTGGAGATTCGAGAGGACCTCACCTTGATTGAAAAGCCGGTTCAGATTTTGGATCGAAGAGATCAAGTGCTTCGCAACAAGACTATCCCTTTGGTTCTAGTGCAATGGCAACACCATGCTCGGGAAGAAGCTACATGGGAGCGTGAAGCCGAAGTCAAAGCGAAGTACCCAGAATTATTTGAATGAGTTTTTGTATAAGTTTGTATATGACTTGTAATTTTCTTCTTGGTTTGTAATGCAAGTAGCGTCTAAATTTCGAGGACGAAATTTTATATTCTAAACCGGGTTCCATCTAAGTCTATTTAGTTTACACCCTATGAATTGTGGACTGGGCGAAAACCTAGTTTACAACATCTAAGGGTATGGGGTTGTCCTACGCATGTTCACAAACTCGAACCCACTAAATTGGAATCTAGGACAGAGAAATGAAATTTTGTAGCATATCCAAAAAGAAACTAAGGGTTTCTATTTCTACTCCAAAGCAAACCAAACAATAGTTGTTAGGCTTCATGCCACTTTCTTGGAGGAAAAAATGGATCTCCTTAAGAAAGTTGAATTTCATGAGATGAAAGACGACACAGCCAGTGTCGCGACCCAAAACCCACCCTAGAAGTTAGAGTGAATCTTGGACGACTTAATCATTACTTACATGACTTGCTTGACGAACCAACCTGCAAAACTCACAGAACATATACAATAGAGGATAACAGCGGAAGCATAACTATAAAACACAACGGAAGTCTAACAAACCTCTAAGTATATATACACATGGTCCAAGTTTAATACAAAAGAAAACAAAACAAAGAAAGTGCGGACATGCCCGCCAAAATACATGGATATAATCACTCATGCTCACCCACAGCTAAACCACTTAGAATCTAACACCACCTACTGATAACCCTCTACGGGAGGTTCCTCCAAAGGTTCCTCGACGTACTCCTCCTCCACCCAAGGGCTAGGAGCACAGACATCAAATGGAGCAGCAGCTCCCTCAGAACCTGCCGACATAAGAAGTACGGCTGAGCATGGAATACTCAGCGGGTACTAAATACTAACCAATAGTCACAGCAAAACCATAGCAGTATAGGAAGCAGGAAGCATTTCACATATATAAAGCAGGAAACAATTCAAGCATATAAAGCAGGAATAATTCATATCATGACAATAAAGTAAAGGAGTATATAATCATGCTTGAATTCATAAAAGCCGATAAAACCCTTGAAAACACCGTGCACTTGACTTGATTGGAAATACCATTTCCGTACTTGACACTTGTCATGTTGTCTTATCTTATCATATCATGCGTGTCATGCCATGTCATGCTTGCTTGGAAAGTAAACTACTTGTGAGGGAAGGGAGACCCTTCTTCCTAAATGCCCATGCTTGTCATGCCATGTCTTGTCATGCTTGTATCATGCTTGGAAGAGTAAACTACTTGTGAGGGAAGGGAGACCCTTCTTTCTAAATGCTCATGTCATGTCCTTTCACTTGTGAGATGTCCTTGTGAGATGTACTTGCGAGGGAAGGGAAACCCTTCTTATGATAATGCATGATTTACTTGTCCTTGCCAAAAGCGAGGTAAAACATATCGTAGGATATGCCCCACCTCTAAATTCCATTCTTGAAAAACGTCGGTAATCCATGTCATGCATGTGTGCTCGTGAGATCGTGTGCATACTTGCATTTGGAATTAAATATGACAATTTGGGTGATTTACAAAGCATAGCATATCACGATTTGAACAAGTAATAAGTCGCACATTTGAGAAATGTAAGAAACACACTATCATATGCCCTAACAATTTCATGAATAATTAAACATGTATTCCCTTAATTTATCCTCTATTTTGTTCACCTTGGTAATTCATCAAACATAGGGTGTGCTCATTTTTTTTTTCACTTAACCTAGATCATGCTCTTCTAGGTGGGTTATGCTCACATCACACTTGTATGTGCATTATTGGTACAATGCCCTTTCCCATTCATTCATCACATCATCCACATGGCATCCATTCGCCAACATCCACCTCCATTCACCATTCATACCACCAATCTCATAACACATATATAAGTGAAGGAAAATAAGAAGAAATAAAGGAAAAGAGAAGCTATAACTAGGAGGGTAGTAAGAAGTACCGACCTTGATCAAGTGGGGAAGAAATCCCCCTTTCCAAAACGACCGTGAGTTGCTGCCCTAGCTTGGAACACGAGCTCCACACGAGCTTGAGCCAAGATCTTGAAGGAAAACGTGCTTGAGGATGATCTAGGGTCTCAAACCCCTTTGATTTCTCTTCAAAATGGAAACCCTAGGTTTAGGAACCCTTTCTCCTCTCTTCTAATCTCCCAATTCTTCTAAGTGTTTAGAATGAGCCCTAAAGGCTCGGGCAATCCTATATAAGAAAAGGTATAACACCCTTATGCCGAAAATGCCCCTAGTGAAAATTCTGCAAAAACGCGAGTACCGAGCGATCGGTGTTAATGACCGATCGATCGGTTGCCTACCGATCGATCGGTTTCATAACCGAGCGATCGGTTAAAATTTCACTCTCTGGAAAATTTCTCCATACAAAAATCTTGACCAGTCGATAGCCTCCGAGCGATCGGTTTTGGACCGATCGATCGCTCCATGGACCGAGCGATCGGTGGTCTGCAGGTCCAAACTGTTTTGGCCATAACTTTTGACTCGTTCGTCCGATTTTGACGATTCAACTTGCGTTGGGTTCGTACTTCGAAAACGAACATTTCTGACGTTTCGGAATTTCCAATTTCTTCCTTATTTATTAATTGCATTACTTTAAAGGAAAAATGGCTACGAAGGGTCATGCATAAATGTGAAAAGGTCCGGGGCTCTACATCCTTCCCCCCTTACAAAAATTTCATCCTCGAAATTTGGATGAGACATGCATTACAGAATCAAACAATATTACAAGCTACATATACAAAACCTATACAAAATTCATTCAAACAATTCCGGGTACTTCGCTTTGACTTCGGCTTCACGGTCCCATGTAGCTTCTTCCCGAGCATGGTGTTTCCATTGCACAAGAACCAAAGGGATTGTCTTGTTGCGAAGCACTTGATCTCTCCGATCCAATATGTGAATCGGCTTCTCAACCAACGTGAGATCTTCTCGAATTTCCAACGGTTCCAATTCTAGTATATGCGAAGGGTCCGCAATGTACTTCCGAAGCATAGACACGTGGAAAACGTTGTGAACCGCGGCCATGTGAGGTGGAAGAGCTACTCGATAAGCAACTTCACCAACCCGCGTGATAATCTCAAACGGTCCAACATAGCGAGGACTAAGCTTGCCTCTTTTGCCGAATCTCATAATCCCTTTGCTAGGAGATACTTTCACAAAGACTCGATCCCCTACTTGAAATTCCAAGTCCCTGCGGCGCGTGTCTGCATAGCTCTTTTGGCGATCTTGAGCGGCTTTCAACCGATCCCGGATGATCTTGACTATACTAGAAGTTTGCTCAATCAACTCCGGACCAAGTACTTTTCTTTCTCCTACCTCATCCCAGTAGAGAGGAGACCTGCAGCTTCGCCCATACAAAGCCTCGAACGGAGCCATTTGGATACTCGCCTGATAGCTATTGTTGTAGGCGAACTCCACCAAAGGCAAGTGCTCTTCCCAACTGCCTTTGAAATCCAGCATACAAGCCCGAAGCATATCTTCTATTACTTGGTTCACCCTCTCGGTTTGTCCATCCGTTTGTGGATGAAAAGCAGTGCTGAAATCAAGTCGGGAACCCATAGCTTCCTGAAAGCTTTTCCAGAATCGTGAAGTGAATCTTGGATCCCGATCCGACACAATACTGACAGGCACTCCGTGCAACCTCACCACTTCCTTGATGTACAAAGCAGCTAACTGACTAGAGTTGAAAGTAGTTCGGTAAGGCAAGAAGTGAGCGGACTTCGTCAAACGATCCACTACTACCCTAATTGCATCTGAACCCCTTGCCGTCTTTGGCAAGCCAACTATGAAATCCATGGATATGTTCTCCCATTTCCACTCGGGAATCGGAAGGGACTGTAATAGACCTGCGGGCCGCATGTGTTCTGCTTTCACCTGTTGGCACACCAAGCACCGAGCTACATATTCTGCAACCTCCCTCTTCATATTCCGCCACCAAAAGTGACTCTTGAGGTTCCGGTACATCTTCGTACCCCCTGGATGCACAGTGTACTTTGCCCGGTGGGCTTCATCCATAATCTCCCTCCGAAGATTTGCATTGGCTGGAACACACAGCCTTCCCTTGAATGTGATAGCACCTCGGCTAGTGAGAGAGAAGTCCTCACTACCCTTAGCAACCTCCTTGTCCCGATAAGCCAACAATTCAGCATCCGTGGCTTGGTATTCTTGGATCAAATCTATAATGTATGGCCGAACCGTGACATTTGCCAAGATAGGACTACGGACAGAGTCATTCACACTAATGTCCAGATTTGCCAAGTCTTCAAGTAGCTTCCATTCCTGCACTAACATGCATGCTAATAACCCCGGAGGTCTTCTACTCAAAGCATCAGCCACTACATTTGCTTTACCCGGGTGGTATTGAATGGTACAATCATAGTCCTTCAGAAATTCCATCCAACGCCTTTGCCTTAGATTCAGCTCCTTTTGGGAAAAGAGATACTTGAGACTCTTGTGATCAGTGAACACATAGAACTCCACCCCATAAAGGTAATGACGCCAAATCTTAAGTGCAAACATGACCGCCGCAAGCTCCAAGTCGTGCGTAGGATAGTTCTTCTCATGCTCCTTCAACTGCCTTGATGCATAGGCAATGACTTTCTTGTGCTGCATGAGTACACACCCAAGTCCAACGTGTGAGGCATCACTATACACCTCGTACCCATAAGGTCCGGATGGCACCGTAAGGACAGGAGCTGTGGTAAGCCTCTTCTTCAGTTCCGTGAAACTGATCTCACACTTGTCGCTCCATACAAACTTAGCGTTCTTCCTTGTCAGGTAAGTGAGCGGTGCTGCAAGGCTGGAGAAACCCTCTACGAATCTCCTGTAGTAGCCTGCCAACCCAAGAAAACTGCGTATCTCCGTGACACTCTTGGGCCTCGCCCAATTCATGACTGCCTCTATCTTCTTTGGATCCACCGAAATGCCTCCCGCCGATACAACGTGGCCTAGGAATGCCACCTCTTCCAACCAAAACTCACACTTGCTAAGTTTGGCGTATAGCTTGTGCTCTCTTAACATTTCCAAAGCAAGGCGTAGGTCGCGTGTGTGATCTTCCCGTGTCTGGGAATAAACCAAAATGTCATCAACAAATACAATCACGCACCTATCAAGATATGGCCGGAACACCCGGTTCATCAAATCCATAAAGGCTGCCGGTGCGTTCGTGAGTCCAAAAGGCATCACCAAGAACTCGTAGTGTCCATATCGAGTCCTGAAAGCAGTTTTGGGAACATCTTCCGCCTTAATCTTCAACTGGTGATAACCCGATCGAAGATCTATCTTTGAGAAAAATCTCGCTCCCTTCAACTGATCGAACAAGTCATCAATCCTAGGCAAGGGATACCTATTCTTTATAGTGACTTTGTTCAATTGCCTGTAATCGACACACATCCGCATCGAGCCATCTTTCTTCTTAACAAACAACACCGGGGCACCCCATGGTGAGACACTTGGTCGAATGAAGCCAAGGCCTTGCAATTCCTCCAACTGAGTCTTCAACTCCTTGAGTTCAATAGGGGCCATTCTATATGGAGCTCTGAATACAGGAGCTGTGCCTGGTGCAAGCTCGATCATAAACTCAATCTCCCTGTCTGGAGGTAATCCTGGCAACTCCTCTGGAAATACATCCAGGAACTCACTCACAACCGGAATAGTCGATGAGTCCTTTGCCTCGGGGTTAGCTAAGCTCAACGCCGCAAAACGGGCAATGTCTCTACTTTTTAACCCCCGAAAGTGAAATGGTTTTCCTTTTACCGGCTTGAAGAGTACCATCTTCTCAAAGCAAGCTACATGCCCATGATGTGCTGCTAACCAATCCATTCCCAATATAATATCAAAGTCTTGGAATCCAAGGACGATGAGGTCAACCGCCAACTCGTGGCTTCCAACTTGGACCGCACTATTTCTATACACTTTATCTGCCAATACTGTTTTGCCGAGCGGAGTCGAAATGGCTAACTCCGGTTTTAGCTGACTAGGCTCCACAGAAAAGCCTTCTGAAAAACTCGGCGAGACAAACGAATGAGTAGACCCGGTATCAATCAACACTCGAGCCAAATACTCATTGACTAGTAGGGTTCCTGAAATTTTAACTAGCAGAGTTAATCCATGCATCAACAACGTATACGTGTAGGTTTATATACATATAGAAGATGCCGAGTACGTACACAAAAATATAGCATAACATAACAATCACGAATAAAGAAAATAACTCCAAACGCGTACCTTGCACCACATCATCAGATGCAAGTGCATCACCCTCTGTCAAAGCAAATACACGCCCCTGGTTCGCCTGGCAAGACTGAGGTGTAGACCGGGTAGTCTGAGATGACGCCTGGTATGATCCTGCTGGGCGTGTCGGGGGCCTACTACCCTGAGACTGGCCTGGTAAATGCCGGCTAGGGCAATCCCTGATCATGTGGCCCTGGCGACCGCAATGATAACATCCACCAGATGCTCTTCGGCAATCTCCTGCCGGATGCCTTTTGCCGCATGAAGTGCAGACCTCATATGTGTAGGCTGGAGGGACCGGAGGTGGTGTATACCTCGCTGCCTGAGGGGTAACTGGCCGTGGGGCTGGAAGAGCCTGAGGTCGAGGTGCCTGTGGCACGTACTGCCGGGGTGCTGGAGGAGCATAAGTCGGCCTCATCTGTGGTGCTGGCCATGTATACTGATAAGGACCAGTCCGGGCCCGCCTCTCTGGAGGTGCTGAACTATTGGCTTGGCCTCTCGCCAACTCTCTCTTCTTAGACACCGCTTCGGAATTGGCCTCGACCAATAAGGCCTTGTCTACCACTTCAGGGTAGGTAGCATGCCTGAAAATGGAAACCTTCTCCATAATAACATCCTTGAGCCCTTGTTCAAATCTTCTCGGCTTCATTGCCTCAGTAGCAACCATATGAGGCGCGAATCTCGACAATTCTGAAAACTTGGCCTCATAAGCGGCCACAGACATCGAACCTTGCTCAAGGTTGATGAATTCTCTCTCTTTCTTTTCCCGTGCACCGATCGGAAAATACTTCTTGTAAAAAGTATCTTTGAACTCCTCCCAAGTCCACGGTTGACCTTGCATGGTCAAGTCCCGTGTCCTCAATGCGGAAAACCACCAATGGTGGGCTTCGCCCTCTAGCATAAAAACTGCCCATGCCACTTTCTCTTCCTCTGTAGGAGAGAGCACCGCAAATATCTTCTCAACCTGGAGGATCCAAGCCTCCGCAGTAAGAGGGTCCACACTCCCATGGAAAGATGGAGGCCTCAATCTCCTGAATGCCTCAACTCCAGCTGTACGATGTACTGGAGCTGCGGGCGGTGGAGTAGGTGCCGCTGATGCCGGTATAGTTTGCCGAGCCGCCAGGATGGCGAGTGTCTCAGCAATAGAGCTTAAGACCTGAGAGAGGTCCGGCTGCTCATCCTCATCCCGTGAAGAAGAGGAAGCTCTGGTATGTGGCCCACGACCCCGTGTGTTCCGTCTCATGACTAAAGTCCTGAGAATAATAACACCACATGAGTCTAACTTGAAACCACAGTTTATTTCAATGTCATTTCGCAATAATTCAATCTGTATTAGTTGTATAATATTAATATACAGCACATCAAGTCATCAAAGTATTCATCACATGGTACTTATACTTTAGTGTTCTAGCGTACCTAGGACCGTACTTGGTTAAAGCAACCATTTTAGACTAAGACTAAGGTTTAGTCTTACACTTGGAACCAGACTCGCTCCCGACTCACTTCCTTCCTAACTTGTTTCCTAACATATGCTCTTGTCAAGCCGTGGTATAAGATTCTAAGTGACCCTAAAGACCTAAAGCCTAGGCTCTGATACCACTTCTGTCGCGACCCAAAACCCACCCTAGAAGTTAGAGTGAATCTTGGACGACTTAATCATTACTTACATGACTTGCTTGACGAACCAACCTGCAAAACTCACAGAACATATACAATAGAGGATAACAGCGGAAGCATAACTATAAAACACAACGGAAGTCTAACAAACCTCTAAGTATATATACACATGGTCCAAGTTTAATACAAAAGAAAACAAAACAAAGAAAGTGCGGACATGCCCGCCAAAATACATGGATATAATCACTCATGCTCACCCACAGCTAAACCACTTAGAATCTAACACCACCTACTGATAACCCTCTACGGGAGGTTCCTCCAAAGGTTCCTCGACGTACTCCTCCTCCACCCAAGGGCTAGGAGCACAGACATCAAATGGAGCAGCAGCTCCCTCAGAACCTGCCGACATAAGAAGTACGGCTGAGCATGGAATACTCAGCGGGTACTAAATACTAACCAATAGTCACAGCAAAACCATAGCAGTATAGGAAGCAGGAAGCATTTCACATATATAAAGCAGGAAACAATTCAAGCATATAAAGCAGGAATAATTCATATCATGACAATAAAGTAAAGGAGTATATAATCATGCTTGAATTCATAAAAGCCGATAAAACCCTTGAAAACACCGTGCACTTGACTTGATTGGAAATACCATTTCCGTACTTGACACTTGTCATGTTGTCTTATCTTATCATATCATGCGTGTCATGCCATGTCATGCTTGCTTGGAAAGTAAACTACTTGTGAGGGAAGGGAGACCCTTCTTCCTAAATGCCCATGCTTGTCATGCCATGTCTTGTCATGCTTGTATCATGCTTGGAAGAGTAAACTACTTGTGAGGGAAGGGAGACCCTTCTTTCTAAATGCTCATGTCATGTCCTTTCACTTGTGAGATGTCCTTGTGAGATGTACTTGCGAGGGAAGGGAAACCCTTCTTATGATAATGCATGATTTACTTGTCCTTGCCAAAAGCGAGGTAAAACATATCGTAGGATATGCCCCACCTCTAAATTCCATTCTTGAAAAACGTCGGTAATCCATGTCATGCATGTGTGCTCGTGAGATCGTGTGCATACTTGCATTTGGAATTAAATATGACAATTTGGGTGATTTACAAAGCATAGCATATCACGATTTGAACAAGTAATAAGTCGCACATTTGAGAAATGTAAGAAACACACTATCATATGCCCTAACAATTTCATGAATAATTAAACATGTATTCCCTTAATTTATCCTCTATTTTGTTCACCTTGGTAATTCATCAAACATAGGGTGTGCTCATTTTTTTTTTCACTTAACCTAGATCATGCTCTTCTAGGTGGGTTATGCTCACATCACACTTGTATGTGCATTATTGGTACAATGCCCTTTCCCATTCATTCATCACATCATCCACACGGCATCCATTCGCCAACATCCACCTCCATTCACCATTCATACCACCAATCTCATAACACATATATAAGTGAAGGAAAATAAGAAGAAATAAAGGAAAAGAGAAGCTATAACTAGGAGGGTAGTAAGAAGTACCGACCTTGATCAAGTGGGGAAGAAATCCCCCTTTCCAAAATGACCGTGAGTTGCTGCCCTAGCTTGGAACACGAGCTCCACACGAGCTTGAGCCGAGATCTTGAAGGAAAACGTGCTTGAGGATGATCTAGGGTCTCAAACCCCTTTGATTTCTCTTCAAAATGGAAACCCTAGGTTTAGGAACCCTTTCTCCTCTCTTCTAATCTCCCAATTCTTTTAAGTGTTTAGAATGAGCCCTAAAGGCTCGGGCAATCCTATATAAGAAAAGGTATAACACCCTTATGCCGAAAATGCCCCTAGTGAAAATTCTGCAAAAACGCGAGTACCGAGCGATCGGTGTTAATGACCGATCGATCGGTTGCCTACCGATCGATCGGTTTCATAACCGAGCGATCGGTTAAAATTTCACTCTCTGGAAAATTTCTCCATACAAAAATCTTGACCAGTCGATAGCCTCCGAGCGATCGGTTTTGGACCGATCGATCGCTCCATGGACCGAGCGATCGGTGGTCTGCAGGTCCAAACTGTTTTGGCCATAACTTTTGACTCGTTCGTCCGATTTTGACGATTCAACTTGCGTTGGGTTCGTACTTCGAAAATGAACATTTCTAATGTTTCGGAATTTCCAATTTCTTCCTTATTTATTAATTGCATTACTTTAAAGGAAAAATGGCTACGAAGGGTCATGCATAAATGTGAAAAGGTCTGGGGCTCTACAGCCAGTATCCAAACTGAACCTAATCCTTCCACTTTAATTTCTCCTAATTTTGTTCCACTGAGAAGGTCTGAAAGAGTTTCTAGACCACCGGATAGACTTCAGTATTACAATAATGAAGTTTATCTAGTTACCCCTGATGATGATGATAAAGATCCTAATACTTATTAGGAAGCTACATTGGATGTAGATGCATCTCAATGGAATAAAACCATGAATGCTAAAATAGATTCCATGTATGACAACGGTGTCTAGACTTTAGTAGATCCACCAGATGGTACAAGGCGAATTGGATGCAAATAGATTTACAAAAGGAAGAAGGGTGCCGATGGTAACGTGGAGACCAATAAAGCTAGACTTGTTGCAAAAGGTTATACTCAAATTCAAGGAGTTGATTATGAGGATACCTTTTCACCTGTAGCTATGCTTAAATCCATCAGGATATTGCTAGCTATAGCTACACACCATGACTATGAGATATTGCAAATGAATGTCAAAACTGCTTTCCTTAATGGAATATTAGATGAAGACATCTATATGAAGCAACTAGAGGGCTTCATTGCTCATAACCAGGAGAACATGGTATGCAAGCTCAATAAGTCGATATATGGTTTGAAACAAGCTTCAAGAAGCTGGAACCAAAGATTTGATCTTTCGATCAAAGAATTTGGATTTCAAAAGAATTTGGAAGAATCTTGTATATACAAGAAGGACAGTGGGAGAGCGGTAGTATACCTAATTCTTTATGTCGATGACATCCTACTCATTGGGAATGATCTAGGGATGTTGTCTTCAGTCAAGATATGGCTTTCTCAGCATTTCTCAATGAAAGACTTGGGAGAGGTATCATATATTTTTGGAATAAAGATTCTGAGAGATAGAAAATGCCGAATGTTGGGATTGAGCCAAACTTCCTATATAGACAAGATATTGTCTAGGTACAGTATGAGTAATTGTAAGACAACACTTGTAGAGCCCCGGACCTTTTCACATTTAATGCATGACACTTTCGTTGCCATTTTTCCTTTAAAGAGGTATAATTAATAAATAAGGAAGAAATTTGAAATTCCGAAACGTCAGAAATATTCGTTTTCGAAGTACGAACCCAACGCAAGTTGAATCGTCGAAATCGGACGAACGAGTCAAAAGTTATGGCCAAAACAGTTTGGACCTGCAGACCACCGATCGATCGGTCCATGGAGCGATCGATCGGTCCAAAACCGATCGCTCGGAGGCTATCGACTGGTCGAGATTTTTGTATGGGGAAATTTTCCAGAGAGTGAAAATTTATCCGATCGCTCGGTTATGAAACCGATCGATCGGTAGGCAACCGATCGATCGGTCATTAACACCGATCGCTCGGTACTCGCGTTTTTGCAGAAAACTTAGTAAGGGTGTTTTAGTCTTTTGGGCAGTTTACTCTTACCTTAAGAGTCTTGCCCGAGCCTTTAGGGCTTATTTTACAATACTTAGAAGATTGAGAGCTAAGGAGAGGAGAAGAAGGCGATCCCTAACCTAGGGTTTGATTTTTGGAGGAGAAATCAAAGGGTTGTGAACCCACACTCACCTCAAGTCCATTTTCTTCGAGATCTCAGCTCAAGCTCGTGTGGGGCACTCTCCTCAAGCTAGGGCAGCAACTCACGGTCGTTTTGAAAAGGGGATTTCTTCCTCATTGTTCAAGGTCGGTACTTCTTACTACCCTCCTAGTTATAGATTCCCTTTTCCTTTGTTTCTCCTTGTTTTCCTTCACTTATATATGTGTTATGAGATTGGTGGTATGAATGGTGAATAGAGATGGATGTTGGCGAATGGATGCCGTGTGGATGATGTGATGAACGAATGGGAAAGGGCATTGTACTAATAATGAACATACAAGTGTGATGTGAGCATAACCCACCTAGAAAAGCATGATCTAGGTTAAGTGAATAATGAACACACCCCATGTTTGATGAAATGCCAAGGTGAACAAAATAAATGATAAATTAAGGGAAATCATGCTCAATTGCTCTTGAAATTGTTAGGGTTCATGATAGTGTGTTTCTTACATTTCTTAAAATGCGTAGATTATTACTCACTTAAATTGTTATATGCTATGCTTTGTGAATTACCCCAAATTGCCATGTTTAATTCCAAATGCAAGTATGCACATGATCTCACGAGCACGTATGAAATGACGTGATTTACCGATGTTTTAAGTATGGGACGTAGAGGTGGGGCATATCCTAAGATATGTTTCACTTCGCTTTTGACAAAGGGCAAGACAATCATGCATTGCATAGGGAAAGGTCTCTCATCCCCTCGCATGACATGCATAGCATCGCATGACACGCATAACATAGCATCACATGACACGCATAACTCCGCATGGCATTACACGCATGGATGCTAGTTGCGACGGGCTATGAACGGCAACTAGGCATTCACATTCCGCATGAATGCTAGTTGCGACGGGCTATGAACGGCAACTAGGCATTCACATTCCGCATGGATGCTAGTTGCGACGGGCTATGAACGGCAACTAGGCATTCACATTCCGCATGGATGCTAGTTGCGACGGGCTATGAACGGCAACTAGGCATTCACATTCCGCATGAATGCTAGTTGCGACGGGCTATGAACGGCAACTAGGCATTCACATTCCGCATGGATGCTAGTTGCGACTGGCTATGAACGGCAACTAGGCATTCACATTCCGCATGGATGCTAGTTGCGACGGGCTATGAACGGCAACTAGGCATTCACATTCTGCATGAATGCTAGTTACGACGGGCTATGAACGGCAACTAGGCATACCCATCTGCATATAGGGTACTAGTTGCGACGGACTATGAACGGAAACTAGGCATGTGAACATGTTTAAATTATGAAAATGCAAGCATGACAAGCATGACACGGTTAACAAGTTCCTAATCACGAAAAAGGGTACTTCAAGTCAAGTCAAGTGCACGATGTTTTCAAGGGTTTTATCAGTCTTTCTGAATGCAAGCATGAATATAAATTGCTTTACTTCCTTGTATGATATAAATTGTTCCTGTTCTATATATGCAACTTGCTTCATCCTTTATGTATGCTATCTGTATGCTATGACTGTTGGTTAGTGCTTAGTACCCGCTGAGTATTCCATGCTCAGCCGTACTTCTTCTGTCGGCAGGTGACGGCGGAGCAGCTGCTCCATTTGATATCTGTGCTCCGAGTCAATGGGTGGAGGAGGAGTACGTCGAGGAGCCTTTTGAGGAACCTCCAGTAGAGGGTTACCATTAGGTGGTTGTAGATTCTGAGTGGATTAGCTGTGGGTGAGATGAGAGATTATATCCATGTATTTTGGCGGGTCTGTCCGCACTTTCTTCTGGTTACTTTTTGTATAAACTTGGACCATATGTATATACTTAGAGGTTTGTTAGACTTCCGCTGTGTTTTATAGTTATGTTTCCGCTATAATGTCTTCTATTGTATATGCTCTGTGGGTTTTTGCAGGTTGGTTTGTCAAGCAAGTCATGATTGAGTCGTCCAAGATTCACTCTAACTCCTAGGGTGGGTTTTGGGTCGCGACAACACTCATTCCTTTTATACATGGTGTCACTTCATCTAAAAAGATGGCCCCTACATCAGTTGATGAGATCAAGCAGATGAAGAGGTGCCCTTATGCTTCAGCAGTTGGGAGCCTCATGTATGCCATGTTATGTACTAGACTGGATATCTGTCATGCAGTGAGAGTTGTTAGTCGATTCCAAAGCAATCCAGGTGTTAATCATTGGACTGCAGTAAAGCACATTAAGAAGTACTTGAAAAGGACTAGGGATTATGTGCTTACCTTTCAATCAGAAGATTTAGTTGGACTGGGTTATACCGATTCCGATTTCCAAAATTCGGACAATAGAGTTTCCACATCTTGGTATGTGTTTACACTGGGTGGTGCTGCTGTCAGTTGGCGCAGCATAAAGCAGAAGAGTATTGCTGACTCCACCACAGAAGCAGAATATATTGCAGCTTCAGAAGCAATAAAAGAAGCAGTCGGGTTCAGAAGGTTTTTGCAAGAGCTAGGAAATGTTCCTTCAGCACTCAGACCTATCACTCTCTTCTGTGATAGTAACAGTGCAGTAGCCCATAGCAAAGAACCTAGGAACCACAAAAGGATGAAACATGTGGAGCTGAAGTATCATCTCATTCGTGAGATCATTGACAGGCAAGATGTAGTGGTTACAAAGATTAAGTCTCAACTTAATGCTGCAGACTCGATGACCAAGGCTTTATCAGATAAAGTTTTTGTAACACACTTAGATAGTATGTGATTGAAATCTTTGGCACAGTGACTTTTAGGGCAAGTGGGAGATTGTTAGACATGATGCCTAGAAAAGTCATTTAGATTGTTAGAACCTTATTAATTTGAATAATAAATGCTTCTTCTTAATCTATTGTGTATTCATTATGGGTAATTGACCATGATCATGAGATGATCTATACGATATGAGATATCGATAAAGGTCCATAGGATATATTGTAGGAAAGTTATGTGATTAGATTATCACAGGTAGATTTAACTTTCCGGGTCCTTATACCTTATATAGTCCCAGCTATAGGTGAAGTTGGGCACTTCACTTATATGGCTGCTAGAATGCTAAGATGTTCTCAATAGTTGAGATGTAGTTCTATCTCGAACTATTGTAGTGGAGACTACACATCAGCATATGAGTGCTTAAATGTACACTGACTGATTGCATTCAATGAGAGACCTCTTGTATAAACATACTATCAGATAGTTGGTTTCTCATTCACATTTCACGGTTTCGATGATCCTTAGATTTGATGAGTTCATTTATGACTGGGCAGTGATCTGACTGTTTTGATTCCACCAACGTATTTTCTAACTTAGAGAATACAATACAGTGACAGTTGGATAGTCAGAAAGTTGTTCGAGTCATGATGAATTTCAAACAAGAAATCCATGCTCATTAATTTGAGAGATTATCCAAGTTCCGAGTAAGATAGTTGATTAAGTTCAAATCCTGCGCAGGTGATTTTGAAAACAAAATAAGTTTTGAAATATACTTTTTGAAAGGTATTATACTTATAAAATGATTTTTTCAAAATGTTTTTCATGAGAAATTGTTCATGGCTTAATCATAAGTCTTGGAAACCCGGATGATTTGCAATGGGCCATGGGTTAGATAGTATGTCAATCTCGAAGGCCCATTAGGGATAATGTATTTGGAAGGATAAATCGAATTTAAAAGTTCATGTGGCGGGATCCGTAATGGTTAATGTTCATACACTGGGATTCAATTGCAACATGGATATCTCACGTCACTTGCAATTCCGATGTAATTTTCGTTTAGGGTCAATGAGATAACATTGGATAAGCCTGGGTAAGAATGTCCCAGAGCAATCTGTGGAGGTGCTCACATAAGAAATACAAGCTCAATAATTGATTAAAAGTTAATCAATTATTTTAAGTGATTAAAAGTTAATCATTTAATTAAATAGATTAATAGTTAATCTATTGTTTAAATTAATTGTTAATTTAAACTATGGGATTATTTTAATAATTATTTGATTAACATAATTAAAGGGGAAATGAGTTTGACCCAGATCCATAAGCCCATTAAAATGGACCTTCAATATAGGCCAAAGCCCATGGGTTTAAACCCTAGGGTGGGGCGCCCACTTGAGGAATCTTAATTGGATTAGGATTTGTTTAATTGAATAATTATTGAAATATAATTCCTTTTATTATGGAATTAAAATCCAAGTGTTGGATTGCAATTAGGATTAAGATGTTATTGTAATTAGATTACAATAAGGAGTTTTAACTCCTCAAATCCCATGCCCCATAGAAGCTCACGCCCCCCCTTGTGGATTCCTAGTTTGACTAGGTTTCCAACTTTGGTGTAGGATGTTGACTTATTCCTTTTAGTTAAGGAATCCTCTTATAATAGGGACTCTTTAGTTAATAGGATTACTATAACTAAAGTAGTTATAGATTAAGTAGGAGTTTATTTAATTAATAATAAGAGTTATTGTTAATTAATAAATCCTAATAGATAAGATCAATTTGGAGTAGGATTAGGATAAAATCTTAGTCTATAAATACCCCAACACCCTAAACCATTAAGTAGAATTCTCCAGAATTTTTTCTCTCCTCTCCTCTCTCTCTCCATACCGTGAGCCCTAGGGGAGACCCCTAGGGATTCTCGTGAGCTATATTGGTGGTCCTAGTTGGGTTTTGCAAATCTAGGGTTTTGAACCTTAGTATTATTGGTGATAGAAGGTGTACACCATTGATCCATCTTCTTCCACTTGCTTCTATAATTTCAAAGGAGATTCTAAAGCTTCATGGTAATACCGAAGAACAAGGATCGAGTTTTTAGTATTTTTTCGAAGAAATCTCTACAAACAGTTCTAACGGTTCGAGTGGATTAAGCTTCACCGGTGAAAAACATTCACTGAGGTGATATGACTAAAACTCTTAAATAATTTTGATGTTTTTTATGATGTTAAGATCTAGGGGATCCAGTTTCTGCATAAATTTTTATCCGGATCCCCTTTCATAAATGATAAACACCATTTAAATAAATTTGATGCTAAATCAGTTGAAGGAATTTTCCTAGGATATTCTATTAATAGCAAAGCTTATGGAGTGTTTAATAAGAAATCTTTAATTGATGAAGAATCAATTCATGTAGTGTTTGATGAATCAAACTCATTTAATAAGACTTCATCTAATAATGAAATTGATGATGAAATTGAAAATCTTCCAAAAGAAATCTCTAACTTGGAAATTAATGAAGCTAACAAAGATAACCAAGTGGAAGAAGTATCTAATGATAAAATCATTGAATTAAATAATGAGAAAGAAAATGGGGATGAAGAATCATATCAACTTCTCAAAGCTTGGAAATTAATAAAAGATCATCTTAAAGATTTAATCCTTGATAATATGGAACAAGGGGTTAGAACAAGAAGAAACTTAATGAACCTTTCTTTCCTAAGTCAAATTGAACCTAAAAATACCTTGGAAGCCATTGAAGATGAATCTTGGGGCATTGCCATGCAAGAAGAACTAAATCAATTTGATAGAAACCAAGTGTGGGATCTAGTACCTAGACATTACGATAAATTTATTGTAACGCCCCAAAATACCCCTTAGGAGTTAGGCGATAGTTTGGGCTCGTTACATATCACAACAACCATCCTGCAGAGCATACAAGGCAGATAAATAATGAACTAAAAATTATCTTTAATAATGTCGCAACCCAAAACCCACCCTAGGAGTTAGAGTGAATCTTGGACGACTTGTTATGACCTACATGACATGCTTGGCAAACATCCTGCAAAAGATACTAAACATATACAATAGAGAACTAGAATAGTGGAAGCATACTCTAATATCATACAGCGGAAGTCTAACAAAACCTCTATGTATATATACATGATCCTAGTTTGATACAAAAAGGAAATCAAAACAAAGAAGGTGCGGACAGGCCCGCCAAAATACATGAATATCACTCTCACGCTCACCCACAATCCTTCACTTAGAATCTACCACCTAATAACCATCTACGTGAGGCTCCTCCACAGGTTCCTCAACATACTCCTCCTCCACCCATGGGCCAGGAGCACAGACGTCAAAAGGAGCAGCCGCTCCACTATCACCTGCCGACATAAGAAGTACGGCTGAGCATGGAATACTCAGCGGGTACCAAACACTAACCAACAGCCATAACATAATAATAATAATAACATAAAACAGGAAGCAGTTCATATCCTAATAGGAAGGAAACAGTTTATAATTCAATCTTTCATCACCTCAAAGTCGGAAATCTCGTAAAAACATCATGTGCTTGACTTGATTTGAAATACTCTTTTCGTGTTTAAAAACTTGTCTTGTCAAGTGTCTTGTCTTATCGTATCCTATCGTATCGTGTCATGCTTGTATCATGCGTGTCATGCTTGTTTGCTTGGAAAATAAACATGATCTTGCTACTTTTGAGGGAGGGGAGGCCCCTCTTCCTAAATGAGAAGTAACTTGTGAGGGAGGGGAGGCCCCTCTTTAACGAATGCATTAAATGGAACATGCATGCATGGAGTGTTCTTGTGTAGCGGTTTCTTGTTCATGTCAAAAGCGAGGCAAAACATATCTTAAGATATGCCCTACCTCTAATACCAACCCCTGCGTTTGGCCTTGTCGTGGTGTTCGTAAATCGGGAATAAAACCTTGAAAGCAACACACGGTGTTTAATGCTTGAAGGTCCTACTCATGGATTACATGCCGTGCTCGTGGATTCGTGTACAATTAAGGATGACATTGGCATAGGAAGCATTTGCAATTGACAATTCATTCAATCAAATAAATGAGCATAGAAACTATTAACAAGCTATTCTAAAAATTA
Organism: Tetracentron sinense; assembly: GCA_015143295.1. Classification (NCBI taxonomy): domain Eukaryota; kingdom Viridiplantae; phylum Streptophyta; class Magnoliopsida; order Trochodendrales; family Trochodendraceae; genus Tetracentron; species Tetracentron sinense. The sequence goes on along the minus strand of CM026551.1, from coordinate 37,808,353 downwards.
AAGGAATTCACACATGCATTTACTATGAACAAATCATCACCTTCTTCATTGTGGCATTTCATCAAACACTTGGTATGTGTATTATGCTTATACCTAAATCTGGGATTTCTAGGTGGGTTAAACTCATACATACATGTGTGTTCATTATTGGTACAATGCCCTTCCCAATTTGTTCATCACAACACATACACAACGGCATCCAATCGCCCTTACTCATCCACACATCTCCACCCATTCATCCATTCTCATTTTCTTGTTTAACATTTAGGGAAAACATAGAAAGAATAAGAACATGAACTAGGAGGGTAGTGTAGGGTACCGACCTTCAATAGAGTGGAGAACACCCTTGATTTGGAGTCCCAACCTTGAAGAAGAACCCCTCTTTGGGTTTGAGGAACTCTAAATGCTTGAGAAAGGATCCTTCTTTGAAAATCTTCAAGTTTGAACCCCCTTTGATCTCCAATCAAAGCCACATTGGAGGATTTCCCCAAAATCCTCTTCTCCTTTCTCCCCTCTTTCTCTCCTCTCTAGGTTAGAAATACCTCAAATGAGGATCCCTAACAAGAAAAGGGTTTAAGACCCTCAAATCCGGCATCTGCTACCGCATGCAATCGATCGCGCAGTTATCTACGATCGATTGTAGGTCCTTGCGATCGATCGCACCTGGATGCGATCTATCGCACATGAACCCGAACATTTCTGGTATGATTTCCCTCTGCATGAGATCGATCGCACATTCTTGCGATCGATCGCAGATCCCTACGATCTATCGCATCTAGGGATCCATCTATCACATATGACCACGAGAGTTTGGGACCTATTTCGCCTACATGCAATCGATTGCACCTGACTTGCGATCGATCGCACCCTTCAGATTTTGTTATTTTCTCCTATTTTTCCACACTTTGGTAATTCGGCCATAACTTTTGACTCGGTTGCCCGATTTTGACGATTCAACTTGCGTTGGATTTGTCTTTCGAAGGGGGACATTCCTGGTGTTTTAGAATTTTCAATTTCTTCTTTATTTATTCACTAAATTGCTCCTGAAGTTGACTGATCCGCAATTGAGATACAGTAACTTGGGTTTTCTCATTTCATAGAAATAGGAGATTACAAAGGCTTCATGCCTTGGCACAGGTCCCAATACATGGTAAAAATTTCCGAGGCTCTACAAATAACTTAATTGTATTCGAAGTACAACTGTTTACAATAACTGAATATAAACTAAAACATGTACAAGTAATCCTTCACCTGAGTTACCATCTCAAGTGATACAATATCCCCAGACATAAAACCCAAAATAAATGTCTCTCTCACACAACCCCACCATAGGGCCACATCTCTAAACCCCTCATATTTGGGTGACAATCTGAGCAATCTCCTGCTCTCCACGACCCACCTCGATCCAAGGAACTAGAGTATGGATATCGTATAGTATACCTGCTGACATAAATATACAGCTAAGCATGGAATACTCAGCAAGTACAAGCTACTAGCTAACAATAGTAATAAGGAGCATGCAGAATATCCTAAACAGTTAATTAATAGAATACAGTTCATAATTCACCTTACGAGTTCTTGTGAGCATACGAGTTCTTATAACCTTTCTTGTGAGCATACGAGTTCTTATAATCTTTGTTGTGAGCATACGAGTTCTTACAAGTTCTTGTGAGCATACGAGTTCTTATAACCTTTCTTGTGAGCATACGAGTTCTTATAATCTTTCTTGTGATCATACGAGTTCTTACAAGTTCTTGTGAGCATACGAGTTCTTATAACCTTTCTTGTGAGTATACGAGTTCTTACAATCTTTCTTGTGAGATTTCTTATGAACCTTGTGAGATTTCTTGTGAGCTTTCTTGTGAGATTTCTTATGAGCCATGTGAGATTACTTGTGAGCTTCTTCTGAGCTTGCTTTCATGGAAACAGATGATAGTGCCCGTACCTGGTCTTAGTACACTAAACATCCTTTCATATTTCTTTATTCATGCTTGGAGAGAGATACTAGTACCCGTACCTGGTCTTAGTATACTGGTATCCTCTCATACTTTCTTGGAAACAGATGTTAATGCCCGTACCTGCTCTTAGTACATTAACATCATTTCATACTTATCTTAGAAACGTATACTAGTGCCCGTACCTGGTCTTAGTACACTAGCATACTTTCATGTACTTGTGAGCTTGTGAGCCTTGAAAACAGATACTAGTGCCCATACTTGGTCTTAGTACACTAGTATCCTTCCATATTTCTTGTGAACTTGTGAGATTCCTCTTATCAGTATTTTCTTATTGTCTTATAAGCTTCCATGTAATTCTTTGTATACCCGTACTTATGAACTTTACGTACTAGTGTTTTGTCTTTCTTATTGTACTTAAAATCTTATCATTGTCTTGTAGAATTCACTCTTGTCTTGTTCTTATTTCGTGGAAATCACTCTTGTCTTGTCTTGGTTTAATTTCATATGATTGTACTAAGAAAACTAGGCTCATGCATGTATACTTTCTTGTGCATAGAGAAATGGTGAACATCGTAGTGACTTGAAGCAATTAAAAGAACATCGTATAGCATTTCAACTTTTCCATAAATATATGAGATTTTTAAGGAAACCCATAAAGCATATTAGCATAATTACCAAATTTTGGGGAAAGTCATTAATCATAATTCCATAATCTTGAGTTTAATTTTCATACAAGCATTTCGTCAACACGTGATTTTCAATATTTTTTGTAGAGCCCCAAAATTTCATTTCACTAAGAATGAATAGTGTGTGAATAGTGCCCAAGTGTGGTTATGTACACTTATGGTGTAGCACCCCGGATTTTTCATCTTTAATGAATAGCACCTTCGTAGCTAAATGGCCGTTTTTGTAGCCTAATTAATAAATAAGGGAGAAATCGAAAATTCCGAAATGTCAAAAATGTTCATTTTCGAAAGACGGATCCAACGCAAGTTGAATCGTTGAAATCCGACGAGCGAGTCAAAAGATATGGTCAAAACAGTCCAGACATACAGAGCACCAATCGCTCGGTCCAGTCAGCGATCGATCGGTCCATAACCGATCGCTCGGTAGCTATCGCACGGTCAGAAATTTTGTATGGGGAAATTTTCCAGAGAGTGAGTTTTTGACCGGTCGATCGGTCATAAACACCGATCGCTCGGTAAGCAACCGATCGATCGGTCATAACCACCGATCGCTCGGTCTTCGCGTTTTTGCAGAAATTTCAGTAAGGGCGTTTTCCTCTTTTGGGTGTTAAACCCTTACCCATAAGGGTTTGCTCGACCCTTTGAGGCCTCACTTACAACATTTGAGGGATTTTGAGAGATAGAGAGAGAAGAGGAGAAAGCTCTAACCTAGGGTTTGGTTTTGAGAAGGAAATCAAAGGGGGTTTAAGAACCATAGCTCACCCCAACTCGAGTTGCTTCAAAATCGAGGCTCAAGCTCGTGTGTGAACCATTCTCCAAGCTAGGGCAGCAATCCAAACACGTTTTTGAAAGGGGTTTCTTCCCCAACTCAAGTCTCCTTCAAGCAAAGGTGTTCTTCTTTCAAGTTGGAGCTTCAATCAAGGTTTCTACCAAGGATCAAGCCTTGATCTAAGGTTAGTACACCCTACTAACTTACCCTAGCAATAAATCTAGGTTTTCCTTATGAAATATGATTCTTGTTAGTATGTTTTATTCTTTGCAAAATGTGTCATCTATAATAAATATAAACAAGATAAAGAAAGGGTAGGGATGCTTGGATGGAGGTTGGATATGGCGATTGGATGCCGAATGTGTGATGTACGATGTGTGGGTTGTGGATTGGAAAATGGAGGATGGGCATTGTACAAATAACAAACTTACCATTGTGTGATTGAATGGAAAATATGCATTTAAAATGAAGAAGATAAACTACTAAGGAATAATGTATGAAAGTGTTTAACAAAATACCTAAACTATGAATAAATGATCTCAATGAAGAATATAGAAATGGGTTTTATGCATGCGTTCTTATAAATGATAAATTGATCAAATGTTATGCAAACTACTTATGTTGCCTATGTTCATATCATGAATTGAATTATAATGTCATATCTTGGTTATTCCCATTATCATGATTGTCACTATGGACACGTACACGAGCACGCATGATAGCATGAACCGTGATTTCAAGAGCATGTGCATATAATAAACAACAAGAAAATATTGCATGTCAAGGAGGTTGGTAACCCAGGGAGGATTCGGGTACTAACCTCTGGCTCACAAGATAACCCCTAAAACACCTATTGTCAAGGAGGTTGGTAGCCCAGGGACATTCGGGTACTAGCCTCTGGCTCACAAGAAAACTAAACAAGTAATAAAAAATCATCTATTGTCAAGGAGGTTGGTAGCCCAGGGACATTCGGGTACTAACCTCTGGCTCACAAGAAAACCATGCATTTCATAACAAGGAGGTTGGTAGCCCAGGGACATTCGGGTGCTAGCCTCTGGCTCACAAGTGCATTGCATATCAAGGAGGTTGGCAGCCCAGGGAGATTCGGGTGCTAGCCTCTAGCTCACAAGTTACAAGATGGAGGTTTACAAGATGATGATCATGCATTCATGCATGCATGCATACATGATTTCTACGAGGCATACCGGGACATGACAGGGGTTTTCAAGCATGAGTTTTATCGGCGTTTTCGAATTCATGTACGCACGTCAGGATGCTTGTATTGTGTCATGCCCTATACTGTTTCTTTGTGATGTTTCTATTACTGCTTGTACGATATTACTTGAAAGTATGCCTCTTTTTAATTTTAGAAAAACAGTTCTTGGGGGGGCATACATCGAATCCCAAGATCTGACTAAGATTCTAATTGATTTTATTCAATGAGAGTAAAAATCACAATACCTTTGCGACTTTGAAATTGTTAAGTCAAATCCACGATAATAGCGATACCGGCAAAACTTCACAAATGCCAAGTCTCCTTCGCAATCCACACGGACCTTCTTTTTCTTTAAAGCTTTCTCTAATGGAAGCTAATGGCCCTTCCAAAATCCAGCTCTAGGAATCTTGAATAAAAGATATAATCTTGATCTTCAAGAACCTTGAAATTCCTCTTTTTTTATTTTCAAACTAGAAAACAAAAGGAATAATAAAAGGGGAGAAGGTGTGATCGTACACCTTAGGGAGAAGGGAGGCTTGGGCGTGAGAGATAATGAGGGAGGAGAGGGATTTCCAAATCTTGAAAATTCTGGAAATTTTTCTTGTGTCCACTAAAGTGACCGTACACCTCTATATATAAGAGTTTACTTGAGTTGCTTGCAACCCAAATCTCCTAATCCTTATCCAATAAGGATTTCTCATTTCTTTCCTTTTTGATTTCTCCTTTAATTAATTAGGATTAATCAAAATAGAAACTAATTTTATCCATTAGTAACTAACTAACCAAATCCTTATCCAATAAGGAATCTTTTTAATTAGTAACTAACTAATTAATGATTAGTAACAAACTAATGGAATCCCTAACAATTAGGGAATCTTTAATTAGTAACTAACTAACTAACTAACCAACCTTATCTCATAAGGAGTTATTAATTAGAAACTAATTAAAAATTAAACAATAATATTATCCTCCTTGAAGTGGGCGTTCCACCCTAGGTGGGCCCCACTCCACACGCCCCCATGGGTTCCAAACCCATTTTGGTCTCTTATTTGATCTTCTATCAAATTCCCCAATGGGTCCTACCTATTTGGTTTTTCACATTTAATGTGATTCCACCTTTTAGAGCTTCACTATACCATATAGTGATTTCTTAGAGAAATTAATTAATGTAATAAATTATTAAATTAAATACTTTAAGAAAGTCCTTGTGTGTGGGATCTAAAGGGATCTCCTATTTCCCGTTGTGGGACCAAGTACTCAACCTTTTGGTTAAAGTATTGTTACTAGGAAACACATTTCCTATACTCCATTAGGATTATAGAATTTTATCTATATCCCTGGACTTCCACCAATCACAATTAATGTCCATTAACACAATGTGATTAACCTCCAGAAAATAGAGAATTACTTGCAGGTATTTCTATCTCAAGATTTGTTTACAGATCATTCCCTCCACTTCCAATATTGTTATAAGCTTACGGGACAATATCTAATACTGTCTTTAATCCCTGGCTTATATTGAGAACTCATTCTCTTTGATACTTTTAGTCAAACTTGGACTTGCAAAACATTTTAGAAATTCTTTAAAAGAAATAATAATAATAATTACATTTCTTTTATACAGAAAATAAATTCCTCGATAAAACCATTTCATCGATAAATACCAGCGCTGGGTTTTCAAGTCCGGTTTTGACAAGTATCAACTCAATATTATTTACTCTATAAGAGTAGTGGAATCCTTGTTGAGCGTACACACACTTCTTCCAGTACAACGTAGATAACCCAACGAGCCCGTATTTAGTCCGGTGTGTTGGACATTGACGATTGACTACATCAAAGCTACATAGGCAAATACTAGAGAAGATGTCGACCTCTCAGGTTAAGGACAATCTGTCAAATGGACTACCCTAAATATAAAGACAGTATATTTCTAAGGGTATCCACTGAGCGATCCAGTTGCAATATAAGTATTTCTTACTTATATCCACATCTTAGTCAAGAGACCCTTCTCTCAGTGATTGAGATTCATCACTCCATCATATGGAACTAACAATGTGTAAGTTATTAGGAATACATTGTCCAGATGCATCCTGATTAACTTAGAACAATTTTAGGTCTACAAGGAACTGGAAAAACCATATCTCCTTAACAATCAGTTATCAACTAATTGGATGGTTTTCCTACAATGTTACCTAAGGGACAAAGTAGTCTCATCCAATGAGATACTTTTGATATATTACCCAATGTAGAAGACAATGTGTGAATGTAAAATATGCATTTATTGATTAAAAATAGATAAATACAATTCCGGAATGGCTTTGTGGGCATATATGTCTAACAATCTCCCACTTGCACTCAAAGCCAATCTCCTATGTATCTAACTCCCATCGACTCTAGATGTTTCTCAAACATCTTCTGAGGTAGTGCTTTAGTAAATGGGTCCGCCACGTTATCCGCTGATGCAATCTTGGATAACTCAATGTCTCCTCTCTTGACAATGTCTCGAATCAGATGGAATCTCCTTTCAATGTGCTTTGTCTTCTGATGTGCTCTAGGCTCTATGGCTTGAGCTACAGCACCACTATTATCACAATAAAGTGTGATAGGAGATTCAATTGAGGAGACAACACTAAGTTCATGAATGAACTTCTTTATCCACACTGCTTCCTTTGCAGCATCACATGCAGCAACATATTCAGCTTCAGTTGTTGAGTCAGCAGTTGTTGATTGCTTACAACTTCTCCAACTAAATGCTCCTTTTCCAAGAGTAAAGACAAATCCTGAGGTGGACTTTCTATCATAAACATCTGCCTGAAAATCTGAATCTGTGTACCCTACAACAGTCAGATCTTCTCCACTATAAACCAAACAGTGGTGCATTGTCCTCCTCAAATACTTGAAAATGTGCTTAACTGCTGTCCAATGCTTAGGACCCGGATTTGATTGATATCTACTCACGATACTCACTGCGTGACAAATATCAGGTCTTGTGCACAACATAGCATACATGAGACTTCCCACTGCAGATGCATATGGGATATGACTCATCTGCTCTCTTTCATCATCAGTCTTTGGAGACTTTGATTTAGAGAGACTAATTCCATGTCTACAGGGTAAAAACCCTTTCTTGGAATTTTCCATGCTATATTTGCGCAAGATCTTGTCAATATAATTGACTTGGGACAATCCCAACATCCTTTTCTTTCGATCTCTAAACAATTTAAGACCAAGAATGTAGGAAGCTTCACCAAGGTCTTTCATTGCAAAGTTACATGACAACCAGATTTTAATCGTTGATAACATTCCTACATCATTCCCAATGAGTAGAATATCATCTACATAAAGAACTAGGAAAGTTATTGCACTCCCACTGACCTTCTTGTACACACATGCCTCATCCATGTTTTGTTGAAAACCAAACGATTTGATTGATTCATCAAAACGGATATTCCAACTCCGAGAAGCTTGCTTAAGGCCATAAATAGATTTTATCAATTTGCAGACTTTATTATTTTGGCCATGGAGTTCAAAACCTTCGGGCTGGTCCATATAAATATCCTCTTGAATGTTTCCATTCAAGAATGCGGTTTTGACATCCATTTGCCATATCTCATAATCATAAAAGGCTGCAATTGATAATAGAATCCTGATTGACTTTAGCATTGCTACTGGTGAAAAGGTTTCCTCATAGTCGATACCAGCTCTTTGACTATACCCTTTCGCCACAAGCCTTGCTTTAAAGGTCTCTACCTTTCCATCGGATCCACGTTTCCTCTTGTAGATCCATTTGCACCCAATAGGTCTAATTCCCTCAGGCTTTTCAACCAGGGTCCAAACACCATTCGAGTACATGGAGTCCATTTCAGATTCCATGGCCTTTTTCCAATTATCAGAATCAATATCACATATTGCTTCTTGATAACTGTAAGGATCATCATCTAAGGAATCCGATTCCATAGAATATACCTCGTACTGATAAGACAATTTATCTGGAGGTCGACTGATCCTTGTCCTTCTCCTGGGCTGTTGTGTATTTAAAGGTTCAGTTAAGATGGGATTAACCATGGTCACTTTATCCTGACTTTGCTCCTCAAGATCAATTCTAAGTCCATCTTTTCTATTGAGGATCATATCCTCTTCTAGAAAAATGGCATTCCTGCTCACAAACACCTTTTGTTCGCTAGGATTATAGAAATAATATCCGAGAGTTTCTTTTGGGTATCCTATAAATAGGCACTTCTCAGTCCTACTTTCCAACTTGTCAAAGTTCTGCTTTCGCACATGAACTGGACAACCCCATACTCTGACATGCTTTAGACTAGGTTTTCGCCCATTCCATAGCTCAAATGGAGTTTTGGAAACAGACTTAGAAGGTACCTTATTCAATAGATAGATTGCAGTCTCTAATGCATATCCCCAAAAAGATATTGGCAAATTAGTATTATTCATCATTGAACGAACCATATCCAATAGGGTTCGATTTCTTCTTTCTGAAACACCATTAAGCTGGGGTGTTCCTGGGGGAGTCCATTGGGATAAAATTCCATTATCTCTAAGATAATCCATGAACTCATTCGAGAGGTACTCTCCTCCTCTGTCGGATCTGAGAGTTTTAATACATTTACCTGATTGCTTTTCTACTTCATTCGGAATTCTTTGAACTTTTCAAAAGATTCTGACTTGTGTTTCATTAGATATATGAAACCAAATCTAGAAAAATCATCTGTGAATGTAATGAAGTAGACAAAGCCACCTCTGGCTGAATGATTCATGGGTCCACATACATCAGTGTGAATTAATTCCAATATACTTGTGGCTCTCTTAGGTTTGCCTGTAAATGGCCTTTTGGTCATTTTACCTTGCAAACAAGGTTCACAAGTTGGATAAGGTTCAACATGTAAATGGTTTAAAGGACCATCCTTTACCAATCTATTGAGCCTATCCAAATTGATATGACCTAATCTGAGATGCCATAAGTATGTTGGATTCACAGAATCTCTACCTCTTTTCTGAGGTGTCACACTGGTGGACTCTTTATCCTCAATGTTATTTACAGAATTGCTTACTGGATCAAGATAATAAAGACCATTAGACAATGTGCCGGAAACAATAAAACTATTATTGTATTTGATAACTACATTAGTATCAAAATATACTGAATAACCATTAAAGATTAAACTAGAAACAGAAATCAAATTTCTGCGCATGTTTGGCACATATAAACAGTCTTTTAAAACTAAGATCCTATTAAAAGCAAATTCTAAATATAAGTTCCGATGGCGATCGCAGCAACACTTGCTTCTGTTCCCATCCTTATTTTGACTTCCCCATCACTAAGCTTTCTGCTCTCCTGAAACCCCTGTAACATATTACAAATATGTGAGGTAGATCCACTATCTACACACCAAGAGTTTGAGGAACCAATAATAAAATTGGATTCAATGATGAAAGAATCTGACATACCTTCCAAAGGCTTGTCCTTGAGGGATGCTAAGTAAACTTTGCAATTCCTCTTCCAGTGACCTGGTTTCTTGCAATAGAAACAGACATTCTGATTCTTTTCCTTGTCTTTCTTCTCAGAAGCTTTCTTGTTCTTATTCTTACCCTTCTTGCCTTTGAGGAACCTGGAGAAATTGGACTTCTTCTTTTTCTGGCCTTTGCCCTTAGGCTTGGGCCTTGAAGGTCCAACTCCCTCTGCCACATTTGCATAGAGCTTAGTACGCTTCATAAGGTCCTCAGCTCCTTGCAACATGTTTAGGAGCTCTGGCAGAGATGTCTCCAATTTGTTCATGTTGAAATTCAACACAAAAGCAGGAAAAGGATTCCGGGAGAGAGTTCAGGATCGCATCCGTTTGACTCTGTTGATCAAGATCTGCTCCAAGGGTCAAGAGTTCATTAATGAACCCCATCATCTTGACAACATGCTCCCGGACTGGGCTACCATCAGACATTTTGGTCCCCATCAGTCCTTTCATTGCCAACTGCCTAGCAGTTCTGTTCTGTTCCCCAAACATCTCCCTGAGATTAGTCAATATATCCTTAGCTGTAGCAAAACCCTCGTGCTGTTGCTGAAGGATATTTGACATGGATGCAAGCATGTAGCATTTGGCCAAACTATTTGACTCATGCCACTTTGAGGCTTTCTCAACTGCCTCAGGGGTTTGAATTGCCTCATCAAATTCCGGATAGTCGGATGTGAGGGACATAAGCTATCTTCTGAGAGATAAGCACAATATCAAGGTTTCTTTTCCAGTCCACAAAATTTGGACCAGTCAACCGATTCTCTTCTAGAATCTTGGAAAGGGGATTCATGGCTTATATCTACACAATAAAATAAGCATAAATTATTACATTTATTTTCACACATATTTTCATCGGATTTTTGGGATTTTAAAATCTGATGATCCTCTCATCTTTCTTCAAATTTCATCATTCCCTTCAGTATATGAAATTAGGGAATAAACCTTTTATTCCAGATGAGTATTGGGATCCTCATAATACACATGTAATCTTCCATGCTAGGATAGTACCACACATGCAATACAAGGTGGATAGTAACCATCCATCACTGAGCATCTCATGCATAACTCCTTATGTAAATCAGTGATTCCCAATTATCTTGCGACCGACAAGGACAACATGACTGTCACTGTGTCAGCCGCCATGTTTCCTTGTTTAAGTGAAACCCATTATTCTCGGTTGTCATATGATCAAGTAGAGATGTGCCCCCATGCTAGTTGACACTCCCTATCAGGCCATATACAGACCTATCTACAATAGAAATAATGCACTAGGAGTTTAATTTAGACTGAATTATGTCGAACTCCTATCAGAGAGACAAGACTCAAGCTAATTAATTCTTAGTCTTTATTGATAATGGAAGGCCTTAGATAATATCCCATTTATTATCACTTAATATTTTTCTTGAAGGAACAATATTAAACAGGCATGATCATATCATTATCCAAGTATTCATCATATGAATTATGAAAATTTTCGATAATAGGATTATAAAGGAGTGATAAACTCCCCTAGCCTTACAGGGGGTTTTGATATTAGGATTTTTTAATCTTATATCACAACTTACTATACCTATTAAATAAGGGTAGTGGAGTAGCGTAGTGATCCATTACGAGTATGCTTGTCAGAAGATTATCCAATACTCCGTATGCAAAGTTTTTGTAAAAAATCTTCGATGGGTCACAACTCCCAGTCCTCCAAAAGAGTACTAGTAATGTTGGGCTATAATATAAAATTTATAATTAAACACAATGCTTAATAGAGTAAAAATCAAGTATCATAAAATTCATAAAACG